>WEKY01034332.1:0-13028 GCA_013390045.1 Picathartes gymnocephalus
CAAACTAAAACCACTACACATGGAAAAGCTCTTACTGTGGAGACAGCATGGACAGTGTGGGCAATGCATGTCAAATCTACTACTACATGAGAAGGAAGTCATAAATAGCTTAAGGATGGCATAAAATCAGACAGAAGGAAGCATTGAAAAGGCTTTTTCAATTAAGGGTAAGACCCTTCTTCTTGAAGTGGTAGGAAAAAAGGATTTAGGAAGGGGAGATAAGGTCAGGCAACCCGATAATGCAGTCTTCCTGGGTGGCAAGATAACTGCCAAATGAAATGAGACAGCATGAATGTTAGAGATGCCAGAGAGGAGCTGGTTACAATAATTAAGGTCTGAGATGCTGAGCTCAGCACCAACTGCCTAAAAAACAGTACGGACAGATCAACCAATGTGGAGGACTGCAAGAACCAACTCCTCAGTTGTGGTGACAGGAAAGGCCTCTCCCAGGATGCCCTGCACTCTTCTGCAGATGTACCCCAGTTTTACCTCCCCGATTGATTCTCTGTTTCCCTGCCCCTTTTCCCCTCTTTCTTCCTTCCTTGGTTCCCCGTTGATCCCTGCCCCCTAGCCACTCCTTCCCTATGCCCCTGTTGGCCCACACGCCCTGGCCCCTCCTGTGTACCACCCCTGAGCCCCCAGACAAAATCCCTGTACGCTCCCAGTTCTTGGTTCTCTGTTCCTGGTCCCCTTCACGTGCAGCTGCAATAAACCCCTTGGAACTCCGTATGAGAACCCTTCCCATTTCTCTTGATCGGAGGATTACAAAGCTATCCGGTGTGTGTGTGTGTTTGTGGGGAAGAGTGTCTGTGACGCCTTGCTGGAGGCACCTCTGGAAGGTTGCAGCACCTTACCAACAGCCCACTGCCACGACAAACCAAGACATCTGACCAGGGTACAGCTGCAATCCAAAGAGCTAACAAGATATTCAGCTACTCAGTCAGAACTGAATTCTCCTCTGGCATACTGTCCATGCCCATTCACAGGCTGTAGAATATCCTGCAGAGACAAATGGAGGTCAGAGACTAAGGATGAGAACGAGCAGGTTGGGGGTCAGAGGGTGTAAAGGTAGAGGCAGAGACTATCACCGGAAGAGATTAAAAGGAATGAGATTTGTTTATGTCAGAAAAGAGGCAGATAGGAAGGCACACAGTAAGATAAAATACCAAATACTCCAGAGAAGAAATATCTGACATTTCTCTCTAACTTGCTGCATAACACAAGAATAAAGGAACATTCAATGAAATTAAGACCTCATGTATTCAAAGCTGATAAAATGAAATTCTCTTTCACATAATGTGTAATTGGACAGTGGAATATATCACCACAGGAAGCACTGAGGTCAAGAACTGTGCAGGATTCAAAGAAGGATTGGATGGCTATATGGATCACAGGGATATCCAGTCAGAACAATTATGCTAAACTTTGGAAAAAGTAAAAAGACAGGCTTTCAGAATTTAAGCCAGTACCTGACTACGGGAGAATTAAAATTAGGTTTCTATAAGGGTAGATTATTCCACATCTTTCTCGGATGTCCTTCTATCTGCTTTGCAAGAAGTTGATGCTGTTCTCTATAGGCCAGAACATCAGTCTGCATGAACACACAATTTCTATTTCCCCACTTTCACATATGCTTTAGAGGTACTGAATAGCTCTGTGTAGCTGCAATAATGTCAGCAAATTCAAACCCTCCTTTTTTCACTAGTGATACAGCCATGGCACCACCTGTAGTTAATCAGCACAAGATGTTTTTATCTCAATTTCCTTTATCATAGTGTGGCTGCAACTGTGGAGCTGCAGCCTTGTAGATACGGAGCGACAGCATTTGCTACCTCCCTCACCTCACCCCAGAGACAAGCTCAGTCTTGTCAGCTCCTTTTCACTGTCTTGCATTCCCTCGAGAGGCAAAACTCGATCAGGACCTAAGCTTAATCCAGCAGCAAACTCTCTGTTGGGAGGCTTGTGCAAATGAACCTCTAATTTCCTGACAATATACCCCAAATACTGTCTTCTCTGGCCATGGTGCTAAATGGAAGGAGCCCAGGCTTCCTGTCAATGTCCATATAGTTAATCTGCATGCTCTAAACCATATCTACCAGCTTCAGGACCTCAGGACTAGCAGGATATAGAGGCTCCATCCAACTCCTGCTGCAGTGGCAGCGATTCTGTATTTGCACCACAGCACATGGCAGTAAATTTACTTCAAGTGCCTCTCTAATGTCTGCACAACCATGCACTACTTTTCTAGGCATAGGTAGTTTCCTAGATAGGCACGGGCATCTGAAACCTATTTAATTGCAGTTTTAGTGCTTACATCCTCTTTTGCATGTATACCTGCTTCCAGTTTTTCCCTCCTTCCCCAGCCTGGAAAATACCTGTTGACCTCAAATTCAGCCTGTTGCTGTCCCAACTTTTCGTAAGTAGCAGCCCAACAGCCTCTGTCTTAACTAGACCTGAAAGAAGATAGAGTAACATTTACCTTCCCCCTACCCTTCCCTCCTCTTTGAATGTGATTTGGGGGAACCCACATTCAGTATGACTTATGTGCAAAGGTTGTTCATTCTATTAGCAGGCAGATAGCTACAGCTTAGGAATCTGCACAGAGTCCAAATAAAAACAAACCCTGAAACCCTGGGGAGCGATTCTTCCCCTAAAGGATTTTCCTACTTTAATCTGTGTCTTTATTGTCCTCCTGCTTGTTCCACAGGACAGTGCCATGTACTGTAATTGTGCATCATTCACTTGACTGAGTTATGTGTTCCTGAAGCTGTATTTCTCCACAGCCAACTCAATGGAGTCAGAAGGTAACTGTCCTTTTCTTGTGCATCAGTTTGTGAAGTTTCTGCTCTCTGCTCGGTACCACTACCTTAATTTTTATAATCTTGTATTACTACAAGTATTTTCTGATTTCTGTGCTGATCATCACTGTAATTTTAGAATCTCATTAAGGTCTCTTTGACCCCTCAGAATGAGCCTCTTAACTTTGCCTCAGAACTGAAATCATTGAAACCACTAAGAGTTTAGTTGCTTTATAATGCACCTTTCTCCAAACATAACCTTCCTGAGACAGTGACCCATGCTCCATGCAGTAGTCTGGGGCCTAATAACCATCTTCCAGAGAACTGTATTGCCTCTTTGGTGGTGCATTATAGCTCACTGTTCCATCGGTCTAGTGTCTTGTTTGCCTTTTTTATTGCAGCTGTGCACTGAAGTGACGTTTCCTATGTGCTTTTCTTCCACAGTAACCCCTTTCTCTCTCTGATCAGCATGTTGAATGTAACACCCATTCCCTACATTTGCTTTTTGTTCCCAGACTAATTACTTTTCATTTTCTACACCAAGCAGCATTTGCCATCTGCTGGCTCATCAACTAAATGATCCAAATCCCTTTTGAATCCACTTGCATTGTTCCTTATCGCTTCTCTGTGCTTCCAGTTTTACCATCCAACCAGTGGCGATTTCATGTACACTGTGCTCATCTGAGGCACAGTAGCAGAGAAATGGGAAACCACAGGATCTTCTCACACCTAAGGCAGAGCATCCTGCCTGGATTTGCCACTTGCTGCATTCATACAGAAAAGAAGGCTTTGCTTTGACAAAAATTAGGCTCACATATGCTTCAGAGAGCTTCAAATAAAGGATGGCTTTAAGCCCAAGCCCTGTGCTGGAGGACAGTGCAGGGCAGTCTCTTACACCAGGGATCCCATGATGGGATGCAGCTTTCAGAGATCTCATCTGGTGTGCCCACACCAAGATACAGCACGTAGTCCTCTGCCCACCTCACAGCTCCCATGAGTCCTGGAAGAAGAGGCACATTCCACATCTCCTCACATCGTGTCCTGTTTGTGTGTGTGTGGGTGTCTGTACACGTGTGCACATGGGGAAAGGGGAAAAGGAAAGATGAATGTGGAAACAAGATGAGATTTCACTCATATAGAAACTAGCACCATTATAGCCCTACAGGCAAAAGTATCTATTTCCTCTCAGCCCAAAAGGGCAATTTCTGAAAATCCAGCACAAAGACCTAATTGTAGGTGACCCAATTGTGGCTTTACGGCACCTGAAGGGAGAATACAAAAAGATAGACAGAGACAATTTGCAAGAGCATGTAGTGACAGAACAAGGGGGAATGGCTTCAAACTGAAAGAGATTCTGTTTAGATCAGATACTAGGAATAAATTCATTACTGTGGGTTGGTGAGGCACTGGAACAGGTTGTCCAGAGAAGCTGTGAATGCCCCATCCCTGGAAGTGCTCAAGATCAGTTAGATGGGGGGCTGAACAACCTGGTCTAGTGAATGGTGTTCCTGCCCATGGCAAGGGGGTTGGCACTAGATGATCTTTAAGGTCCCTTCCAACCCAGGCCATTCTATGATGATTTTATGAACTTGTTCTGAAATCCCTCAGGAAATGTCCAGCGTGTGGAAGGCCAGATGTATGTGTAAGAATCAGGGGTCAGCTGGGGACACACACTGTTTTCCAGGCTCTGAGAACCGGAATAGTGTGGGCTAAGGACTGATGCTTTTAAAACAGGGTTTATGGGCAGGCTTATGCTGTGCTGAAGCATGTGCCACATGGCATTCTCTTGGAAACTCTTTTCTGTCTCAGCAATAGGAAGCCTGACTTGCTGGTCTATTGCCTTTGCCTTATTTTGTTTGTCATTTAACGAAAAAAATGCCATTTAATGAAAAAATGTCACCCAGAGTGAGCAAACTTTGGGATGGTTTTTTTTTGGTCTTCCCTTGAAAGCATTGCACACACTTGATGCACTAGCAGTTGCCTATCCAAGATACATTCAGATAAGAGAAACTAGACAACCTGTGCATTGCTTGCAAATTTTCTAATAATTTATTTATGTGGAAAATGGCCACAGATTGGTTCATTCAGAAGGTTAACATTTTGCAGCTGTTTTAGGGTCCACATGTAAAATGATCTATCTTTTCTCTCCGGTTCATTGATTTTCAGAATCCCAAGTTCAGAAAGACTGACCTTGATTTCAAACATTTGCTGCTCCAATTTGCAGTGTTTTTACATGGTGATTTGAGTTAGGAGTGCAAAACATAGATAAATCTTTAATAAGCTATGAACGTCACAGGAAATAATTTGTGCTATGCCCTTCTCAGGCAGGCAATCAGCATAACCAGCCAAACTAACTTGTCCTTGGCTGTGATTGGAGATACTACTTTTTATCCCAAATTTTTCACATTTAAAATCAGCTGGAGTTCTAGATGGTCGACATTTTTGAAACAATTTTAAACTCTAATTGAGCATGGAAAAATTAGCATTTACTCCATACTACACTCATATCCTCTGTTCTACCACAACAGTGCAGTAGGAAAAAAGAGTTTTGCTAATTCGTGGCATTTTTTATTAATATGTAAATCAGAGGAATTCATCACAGTCATGAGTGAAAAGATTTTTCATAGTCTTCCTTTTAGTCTTAGGTCTCTAATTACAGAATGAAGCTTCAAGCTAAATTTCACTTAGTTTCACGTTTGTAGAGTTAGCAGTCCAGGAGAACAGTGACAGCCAATATTCAGCATTTTCAAACACTAAAACTGCTGCAATCTGGTTTAGACCTGTTCCTGTACATCGCAGCTGTATGATTTGTGCAGCACACAGCCTCACAGAGCTGCCTAGAATTCAGGAATGTGATTGGACCATGCATCTCTAGTATTATATGATTCACTGGAACTCCTCAAAACCTTCTGTATCATAACATTTAGACCCCACCTGGCACTTCGGTCTTTATTTCCCTTCTGGAAAATTTGCATACAACGAAAGTAGGACAGAAATCTTGCAAAAAGGGAAGGATTCCAATGTTCCCTCAATGACAGTACGATTTGCTGTATGTCATAATCTGAAGCAATTGAAATTCTCTCCAAAAATGCTGCAGAGGCCTCTGTCTACATGCAATCCAACCAAACAAAAAACCCCAAACCTATATTGACCAGTCTCCTCCTCTGGCTCACAAACATCTTCTGGGTATTTTCGTACCTCTAGCCTCAGCAGAGATTTTTTTTCTTTTCTACTACTTTCTACTACTAGTATGGTTGTAACACTCATGCCATTTCATCCATGCTGACATGCTGTCCTCTCTTACCCATTTGACTATCCACATTCTACTTGTTTATCCCTTCCTTTAGTGTTGTGGCAATTCTGACTCTCTCTGGGACTCCACACTGGGCTGAGAGCCATCATAGGCCAGATCCATCCAAGAGACTGTGTTCTCAGGAACTGTCAGTTTCCCAGTACCTCAGAACAGCCAAAGAATAAAGTGTTAAGAAGACTGTGATGCATGGCAGAAAAGTGAGAAAAATACGGAAGACTGATTTTTGTGACTAACATTCATCCCAGCTAATATCAAACATTCCAAGGCACAGACATTTACATATGAGCTAGTCACCCTAGTGTCTGTATAGTCAGGTACATTCAAGGCTTGCTTAGCTGTGGGTATCTAAATTAGGAGAAATTAATTCAATCCTTCACTTCTGGTTCGATTGCATCTTCTGCATCAGCATTCACTAAATCCACTACATCCACTTCACTGATGCCAATAGCATTTTTCAATACTTATATTCTTAGAGATATCACAAGACATAACATGAAAAACCATGCCAGAGTACACCTCTGTCTTCCAAGGCACCTCAGGATACTTCCTGCCTGTTAACTGCAAGTTGCAAAAGAATCTGTAATTTGTTTGGTACTCACTGTTATTCAGGAACCCTGAGAGACAGAACTGACTAATACACTGACTAATTTCCACCATGGAGAAGCTGAGCTCTCCTATGGCTTTACAGAGAAAGAATCCCAGCAATAATTCCTTGCCCTCTGTGCAGAGAGAATAGGTAAGCCTGTTTGAATGTTGTCAACAGCATCCACTAAATCTCTGATCACAATACCACCAAAAAAAACTCTTGGCAGGAAGTAAAATATATGGACTTCCATATAACTGAGATCTCAAACAATTCTGAGGAGAAAGAAAACACTGGCTCCAAGCAGAAAAACATAAAAGAACTGGAGGTAACTGACCTCATAAGAGAAAAATCCTTCCCCTTCTTTAACACAGACTATCTGGAGTTCACAGCAGAAAACAAACATTTCAGAGAGTAAGAACTCTCCTCCTTTGCAACTTGTAAACAGGTTGACAAGGGGCCTGCAAAGTCCTGCAGTCAGCAGGAAGTCCATCTACTGGGTCACTGTCAAGAGAGATCCATGTCTCTGAATATGGAGAAACAGGGCAGTTAGGTCAGAGACACAGCTTTAGGCTTCTTTATATTACTGTGATCCAACATGCCTACCCAGGGTTTTGTTGTTGATTTGAGGTTTCTTCCAGATGCCTAAGAGTGACTTAGTTGTCTTGAATAGACTATCCGGTGTTGTAGGTTGCCTAAAGAAATCGCTTTAGCAGAACCCTGTACAAAGATCTGTGTCCAACAATGCTCCAGGCTCAGCTGGGAACAATCAAGAAACTATAAGAACCTCAGCAAATGAGACCAAAGACTCCATTTCAACTTCTCTTTGAAACAGAGAGGCAAAACTTGTAATCAGTGAGTATTAGCCTAGAAGACTATGAAAATAAAAGGTCTAAGGAATAAAGGCACATATTGTATCTATAGATGCATAGTACACTCTTACTTAGTATCTTTGAGTGCTGAGCCACAGTTCCAGATTCATTAAAAATGGGACTGCAGGTGGCAATCCACTCATGTATATTTGCTCTTCACACAAGCAATTTTTCGTGGAGGGAACTGCTGAAATGGAGATACCAGAGCACTATTGGGATTATGTAGAAATCTTTGCAGATGTGCAATTTTCATCTAAAATATATTCTACTGCAGTGTCCTAAACTGCTTCAGAACAAAATTAGCCAAAATAAAACTTATTTTTATGTATTCTTCCCAGTTGCAAGGGCAGATGCAGCTCTGACGTATGACTGGGGGAGGATTCTTCACCATGCAGCTGTGCCCACGGGATCTGCACCAGCAAAGAGTGTTGCACCCACCAATGGTAACGAGCAGGAGGAAGAGAGAGAACCGAGAGGCCTTTAGACTCTTCAGTAAATCCAAACTTTGTGTGAAATAGCCCTGATGCATTGCTCCATTCAGAACACTAGTGCACCTCTCCAAAATGACTACTGAGGGGTAAAGTTGGTTCATAAAATAAAGCCGTGAGAACAGGCCCACATGCCAACATTTTTTACTCTTCTTAGTTGGGCAGTTTGAAGACATAGGACAAATATCTGTTGGTGACACTCTTCCCTTCAACCACTGGTCCTGTGATCTGCAGCACAGTAACACAACAACCATATTGCTCCATTATTAGCAAAATGCCTGAAGCTAACTGTTGGCTCTGATTCTTTCCAACAGCCTTTCCAGGTTTATTTGTTTTTCATAATTGCTTTGCTTCCCGTCATTTTTTACCTAGGTCTTTATGCCTTGAGAATGCCTTCCGTACAAAGAGTCTCACAGCCACTTCCCCTAACACCAGGCCCAAACACAGACTGCTGCTCTCCGCAAGTTTTGATTTTATTTTAGCCTTTCAGAGCTGTTCTTAGTTACATGCTGAGAAAAATTTTTAAAAACAGGGGGGAACAAATTGTTTGCAAGTGTAGATTATCTTGCAGAGGTCTGGCAGGTTTTTGTTGTTTGTTTGGGGTTTTTTTCTGTGATGTTTAAAAATCATACCAGAGGAACAGGGATTTCTAACCCTGGCTAGAAATCTTCCTTACGTTCTTTCACTCTTGAAAGAGCAAGAGCAGCTCTGCTTAGTAGAACTAATTAATCATAATTACAATAAAACATATATTCCACTTCAAAATATCTGAGTGCATTGTGGTTTAGGAGCTAACAAAAATAAGCATCATGATTAAAAGTAGGTGTAAGCAGTGATATGTAATATATTAACGCTACAACCAGACGCTGCAGATGAGATTTTACAACAGCAGTTTCACTGGTTACCATGAAACAATAGTGCTCGGTCAGGAAACTACTGCAAAAATCCTGCAGCTTTTACGTGTCAATATTTAGGGCACTACTACAGCGGGCTGTGTTACTATAGCATTGCAGGAGTTGTGAAATGTGTCTCTGTCGTTCATAATTACCTCGGCCCTGCGAGAGACGTGCGAAACTACAGACGAGCACGTTTCCCCTCCCTCTGGCTCTGCGGCCGGCTCCTGACGGGCGGGAGGACGGCGGGGGTGTCAGCGGGGCTCTCCGGGAGGCGGCCCCGAGAGCAGCGGGGGCGCGGGCGGGGCTGTGCCCGCAATGCAGCACCGCCTCGCCGGGAGCCGCCGGCAGAGCCACCGCCTCCCCGGGCGGCACAGGCAGCCGTGTCCCTCCCGCTGCCCTGTGCCATCCCCACCCCGGGGCTGCGCCGGCCGTGCCGACCCCTGATCCCGGCTGGCTGCTGCAGGGCGTGCGTGTGTAACACGTGTGTGCGCGGAGAACAGCACCACACTGACGGCCACAGCCTGAGCCACTCGCGGGCAGCCGTGCTGGGTGTGCTGGGGATAAGGCGCGTCTCTACTCCGTGTGACGTTTTCAATCCGCGGCTTGGGCGGAGACAAACACCTGAATGAATTACAAGGCTGAACCTGTTCGTATGAAAGGGTCCCGAGACGGAGACGAATTCAGTGTCCCCTATTCTCATCCCTGTGCTGCCCGAATAAAAATCACCTCTGCATTTACTGCTGAGAACTGAACCGGAGTTGAACCCACCCAGTGTGAAGTTAACACAGGTGATCCTTCCATGAACTCCTGAACCAGGAGAACTACAGAGTGAGAAGTAAGGACATTTCTACCATATGACAAGGAAAAAGTCCACTGCAGCTATTCTCAATTGGTTATTTGTCTGTTACGACTGCTGCTTACAGCAGCTGCAGGCCGGGAACTGTCATGGTAAAGCAGTGAGCAGCAATTGTCAGTTTTACCTTATGGGCCCGCTCTGGAAAGGGGATGAAGGTGGCAAAGACACCTCCTACTACACAATCAGCTTGGCTATGGTAGAGCCAAGCAATTGGAAGGAAGTGCTCTGCCCTTTAAACATAACTACCTGCAGAGCGGCAAAACAGCAAGCAATGGCACAGCCCAAGCTAAGTTTTCTTCTTCCTCTGTGGAATACCAGAATATTGGCGCTCCGTTGGGCCTTTTGGTGTGTAGTTGAGAGCCCAACATCGCCCTGGTGATGTGAGACTAGAAAGAATACACAGAAATATCAGCATGAGGAGGGATCTTCCGTCGGTGGCTTTACGTGCCCTTTCTGACAATACGAGACCCAGACATGTCATGACAGAAGCCTTCAGAGGCCATAGCAGCCACAGTGACTGCTTGGTCACACCTCCTATATTAGGCTGCAAAGTAGCATGATCCTGAACCTCTCGGGTCTCAACTGGAAATACCGTTGTGCTGAAGTTACTGAAATTACATCAGACATACTTTTTGTAAGTTAGAGCAGATTTTGACTCAGAAAATGAGATTTAGAGGTAAAGGCTGCTCAACAACATCTCATTGAGATGCCCCAGCTAAAACCTCAGTCCCACTGAACACCTAGTGCCTCTCTCCCCACCCTCAGATTTGATTCCAAACTCAGTGAAGACAGCAAGAATGCTTTTACTGAAGTCAGCAGGCTTGAACCAGGCTTCACCCTGTAAATATTTACCAATGACTAAGCGATAAACTCAGTTCCCAATCTGGCTACTATAACCTAAGATGTTTCTCTGTCAGTTCAGGAGCTCGCTGGTAAAGATGAGTTACAGTCTGAGGCCATTAAAAGACAGAAGATAACTTACTGGTGTTATTTTTTGGCCCTTTTCCTAGACTTCCCTATTTTTATCCTCTTTTTAACATTAATTTATTTTTCTGTTTCTTCCTAAACTAATATTGGCCTACTTTAGCTAACTGTATATATTCTTTGCTGAAAGTATAGAGTGGTTATTTCAGGTTTTTTCATTGGTAACATTTACCCCAGCTATATTTCACAAAACAAAATAGCTGTCCCCACATGCCTCTCTAAATAATTGTTAGTTCCTCTTATAATTTGCTTATATGTCAGTTTCTATTTAAAAATAAAATACAATCATTGACTAACCATATTAAAGCTGTTCTTGCTAACTTAAATTAATCCCTGTTCCACTCATCTTTCTGCCTTTCTGCTCCACAACTGCCCCCTAGAGAAATAGCTCTGTAAGAAAAAAAATAATGCACGTATCCAGTCATGCAATACTTTTAACAGTTAGTTTACTCCAGACTGGCAAGGACTGGGATTGGTAGTCATTTCCTGGCAAAACTGGAAAATGCTGGCCAAATGAAAGGGATATATTCTAGATAATATAAATTTTCTAAATAGTGTTTTTCAGAACTTTTTTTCCCCAGGTAATATAATTGCTGATAAAAATTAGACTGAAAACAGCCAGCCACAATGTCTCCAAAATTTGACTTAAAGCTTGTCAAAACTCTAGTTAGTGCTTCCCTCAGGCAAGAAACACCCACATTGTGAAGACAAGTTTCATTAAAATACTGAGCAAAAGTCAAGTATTTGGGTGTTTCTCATGAAAGTGCTAGGAGTTTTCCTATAAATATTTCTCAAAGTGAAATGCAGAAACCACTCTGGCTAAAATAGCTGGTGCTCAACTGATAGACACAGACCTGAACTCGAGTTTTCCTTATCCTACATAGATATCTTGAGCAGTACGTAACTAGATATGGGTAAAAGGCTGGACATTCATTAAGTTTTTGATTTTATCACACAAAGTAGAGAAAAAAATATTTGAAATTGTAACATTTTTCACAGAACAGGACAACTGTGGCAATGCAGATGGAAAAAAGAATGTTCCACATAAGCCCTTGTCTTACAGTGACAGACAGCTTCATCCCTGAAACTAAATCCATGTCGGTCTGAGTCCATCTGACTGGTGTGGTTATAACCAAATTGGAGTTTTGCCTAATATCAGTGAGGACTCCTAGCAGATCTGTTTATGTGGACACAGTTGTAGGACTGGGGTTATTTATTATTTATATAACAAATTGCATATAACAGAATAAGTCAGCAGTAATTTTTATGTAAATTACATGAAGAAGCACAATTAATGAGTGTTTCTAAATATTTCTGTCTTACTTCCCCTACATTCCCATACCACCAGTACACCTACTTTCCTATACGAGGATCTCCACATACCCTATGTTTTCCCCCACAGTTGGCCTTCCATTCTTCTCAGCATCCCGATAGATACACTTCACAGTATCCCCAGTGTACTGAAAGGAGGCTGTAGCCAGGTGGGGGTTCACTCTCTTCTCCCAGGCAAACACCAACAGGACAAGCTGTGCCAGGGTAGGTCTGGGTTGCACATCAGGGGGAATTTCTTCATGGAAGGAGTTGATAAACATTGGAATAGGGTGCCCAGGGAGGTGGTGGAATCACCACCCCTGGCGGTGTTCAAGAAATAACTGGGTGTGGCACATAATACTACGGTTTAGTTGACAAGGTGGTAACGGGCTAAAGTAATTGGACTTGACAATCCTGGAAGTCTTTGCCAACCTGTAGGATTCTGTGATTCTGCAATTAAAAATGCAGAATCACATGGGAGGAGCCAGTGGGTGTTTTTCCTGTATCCAGCACGCGCGGGGAATAAGCAGGCCCTCCTTCAGGGGAAGAAATCCCTTCTAGAGTGAGGGTGGCGAGGCCCGAACCTGACTCAGCTCTAATTCATCCACGAGGACTCAGCCTGGTCAGGAACAGGACCGAGCCGTGACCCCGCTCACGGGTCCCGGGCCGGAAGGTGGACGCAGCGGGGGCAGACACCGCCACAACTCCACTCGGGCCTTCCGCAGCCGCTTCCTGGCTACGGGGCGGTCCCCAGGCGCGGGAGCTCCCTCCGGGCTGTGCTGGGCACGGCTATACCCGCGCTCAGCTCCCGCCCCGCGACCAAATCCCCGCCCGCGCTTGCGGCACGCCCATCGGGCCGCCAGGAGGCGCCGCCGCCCCGCGCCCTCCGCAGCCCGCCCGCGCGCCTGGAGAGGCGCGCGAGCTCTC
>WEKY01034332.1:13237-31679 GCA_013390045.1 Picathartes gymnocephalus
GAGGAGGGGCCGTGCCGGGGACACCGAGCGAGGTGGGGGGGAGAGGGAGGAAGGGAGAGCGGGGAGAGCGCGGCCGGCGCTGCGGAGGAGGAGGAAGAAGAGGAAGGAGGCGGCAGTTGCGTGCGTCCGTCCGTGCCGGAGAGGGAGCCGCGATGTGAAGCCCCACACACACACAGCACGCACACACACGGCCCGGCAGGGCAGGAGGCAGCGGCGGCGCCCCCGGGAATGTGTGTCTGGGACGCGGTGGAAGGTGAGAGGTGGCGGGGCTGGCGGAGCCGTTGCCTTCTCCCCCCCACGGCGCGGCGGTCCCCATGGCAGGGGGACATGTGGGGGTTGCTCGAGAACGGGGAGAAGGGAGGCAGGGAGGGGAGGGGGAGCCGGAGGCAGACGCGGGGCCCGCAGCCGCTGCCCGGCCTCACAGCCCCTCCCTGGGCCCGCGGCCTGGGCCTTCCCTGTTCTCTTCCCGGTACGGGAACAGGGGGAAAGGAAGGGAAAGGGGATCGGCGCTTGGCGTTATGTAACCGGCGCGTGGGGGCCTGGGCTGCCCGCGCGCGGGAGGGCGGAGGGGGGACACGGGGACAGACTCCTGTGCGCGCGCCTGCGAAGCGCCGCGGGTGCGCGCCAGGTGTGCGCGTGTCCGGGTCACCCGCCCCTCTCCGCACCTGTGCATCTGTCTGTCTGTCTGTCTTGTCTGTGCGTCTGTATCTGTGTCTGTCACATGGGGCCTGCGCTGTAGACACAACACGGGTCCCCCGGGCAGAGCCGGGGCGAGCGAGGCTATGCCACAGCTTTCTGCCAGCGCTGTGGGGTCACTGCAGGGAAATAGGTTGGAGGGGGAGGAGAGGGGAAGCCCGAGCCCTGGCGCGGCTGTGCCCTCTGGAACGCTCCCCGCGCTGTAGCAGCGTGTGTATCTTGTCTGCGGTTTCCCGTAGTGTTTGTCACAAGTTGTATTTGCTGAGCAATAGTGCTGGGTATAACCGGTGTGCTGAAGGGAAGAGGGAGGACCTGTGCTTGATGAGTAAGCCCGTGCTTACCAACACTGAGGGACAGATGTGTTCACATCTTGACCTCTTCCCTGTCTGGTTTGGATGGTTTTTGCTATACAGTTACCATTGACTTGACCTGTGATACTGAGCTAAAAGCCCCTGATGGGAAATGTGCCCTAATGGCGTGTTAACCTTAAGAAAGAAGAGGAACATAGTATCACCAACACGTTCGGGTTTTTTGGTAGAAAGTCTGTGTGTTGTGTGCTGTAATACTCCATTATTTCTGATGCTTTAAAATTGACATCATAGTCTTCAGAATGACAGGGCTGTGAATGCTCTGCTTCTGTTAATAATAATTGTCTTAATGAAAAGATGAGTTCATGTTTGTTATGCATCTTGATCTAAAATTGAGGTCCTACCTCAAATTTGGCACCATAATCCAAAGAAGCAAAACCTAGGGACTGTAATTTTATGATCTGAATTCTTTGTTCATTTAGATGCAATTGTTGCTCGAATAGAACTGGTTTGAACAGTTACCTAATAACCATTAGTTGCAAGAGGTTACAGCTAAAATTTGTTTCTGGAGTAGTCCTGTCTTACTAGGGTTTATGACATTTAACACAAATGAAATCCAAGACAATCTCTGACAAATTCCTTGCCATCTTGCCTCAACCATGTAGTTATTACCCATTCCCACCATATTGGTCTTTCATTCAGTCCATATGTTCTGCTGGATAATGTACCAAATCCCTGTTAGTAAATAATCCCAAGTTGTCACACTGGAGGTCACTGGTAGGACAGTGTAAGTAGAGGCACAGTGCAAACACCTACCCTGTGACTCACTGATGTTTGACTGCTTGAAGAAAGGTTGTTTTAAAAGCAAAGTGCCAATAGGAAAAATACATTAGTATATTTCAAGCCTCAGTTGTGAAGTGGTTGTACATTTTTTTCTGTGTACAATATGTCTGTTTTCAGTACATTACTTAGTAATGGGTCCTTCAAACCTAGCACCTGTCCATCTTTCTGAATAGTACATACATTCTGGTACAGCCTGTTCTGGTGCAGTGATCGTGTGTTGTAACAAAGTGCCAATTTTCATTAGTCGTTTCTGATCCTTGACCCACATGACTTCCTGAAAGAAATTTCATGGCAAATTTTCAGTCTTTCTACCATCCCTTTCATTTACTAGAGAGATTAAAAAAAAAAGTAAGAATGAAATCTGGTTTTGAGTAGGTAGAAAAAAATTAATATGATTACACAGACCTTTTTTTTTTTAATAACCCAGGACAAACAGGAAAAGAATAACTTGTCTGACCCTGCCATGTGCTTTCCCCATTTAATTTGTTAGCTATTATTTCTTTCATAGAGAATGGTTTGGGTTTTTTTTAATTCAGCATTTTTCACTTTTAATTAAAGGGGTATATTATTATCACTGAGATCTCTGTCAGCTCTTAGGAGGTTTGCCTGGTATATGTATAACAAGGGAGCTTAGTAGCCAAATGTTGAAACCCTTCTTCAGGAATACAGTGTAGATTGGTTTGCCTCAATGAATGCATATCTCTTCAGTTTCATGATTTATGAAAGTAAATAACCATGGAAAACAGAAAGGTGGTTTCCCGTAAGAGAAGACACTGCTCAGGTACCTGGCAGAGTCATTCTTGTAAATGCAGGTGGATTGGTTTGAATGCCAAAGCAGGAAAGTAGTGCTGAAGCTGCACAGAGTAGGGTGAAGAACTGCTCTAAGGTTTTTCCATATTAACATAGAGATTGGCAGTCTTCTGGCAGGGTGAGGTATCTGGTGCATTTTGGCAGGATCCTGGGGACTGTTGATAGTATGTTTTGTCAGGTTCTAGTTGTTAGTGAATATCCAAAGTAAAATAAAGTTCAGTCCACCACGTTCACCTCTTTGAACTGACTCAAATCAAGTGTTCGTTGAGGGCACGATGAGTTAGCATCTTGGACAAATGGTTGTACTCCACTTAGGTCATTTTGGAAACCTAGGAGCTGTTGCTTTTTAAAGGAAGTAATGGAATTGCTGATAATTCTCAAAAATGGGAAAGCCCCTGACCCCATGGCATGTAAGGTAAATGATTAGTGCAGTTTTCCAAGTAGTGTGAGTGTATTTTACCATTCTGTGCTATTGAATGCAACTCTCGATTGAAGTAAAGAAATAAAACAATGATCTTTATTGAAAGGATACTGTTACTGATTTCTGAATCTGCCTGTTGTTTTCAGGAAACATTAGAGCACTCAGCTCTAATTCTGCCTTTTCAGTCACAATTCCTTGATTTTCATGCTATAATTGCATTATTTGGTAAGCAGTTCCAAGAATCCTCTTAATAAACCAATAGTAGGAAAAATGTAAGGTTGTAATGATTTTTTTACTGTAATTTCTGGCTGATTTAGAGTTTTAAGTATTGCCTGTTCATAATGATTCCTGTAACTTCTGTATTGATTTTTAACCCAAGTTTTACAAATGGTGTGCTTGTTTGGGATAGGCCATTTTTGCTCTGTAGCCATTTTGTATTGATCTGTCTCTACTAAGCAGCAGTGTAACATTGTTGTTTTCATGTCAGATGTGCTTAAAATACCGATGTAGGACCACTTCAAGCCAAGAATACAATTCAGATTTGAGCTTAAATTAAAGGATCTTGAAGAATTCGAGCATTTTTGTTTTGTCCCAAGATCTTAGAACTATGTTTTTCCTGGAAAACACAGAAACACTGTGTTCTTTTTATTTTTCTCTGAATCTAGGAGGAAACTTGATAATATGTTGGGTCAGATCAGAAATTTGTTTTGTTACTAAAGAACAAACATACTGAGATACTTTCCCTTTGTGTTCTGAGCTTCTGTAGTTTGTTACCTTAAAAAAATTGAATATGTTTTTATTCGATTTATCTATTCAACAGATATGGACTTTTAGCATTCTTGGTATCCAATGTCAGACAGTCTTCAAATAAACTAGGCTATGGATGAAAAAAGATTTCCATTTCTTTTGATCTCTCTACTTGCTAGTTTCATCTGATTCTTCCTAGTCTTGTTGGTCTGAGTTAATGAAAAAAAGTAATATCCGTGGACTAAAGAAAGATGTAGAAAACTTGAGTAGAAACTTGAAACTTCAAGGCTAAGCACAGAAGCCGTATGTTGTGAAGATTTTACTTCAAAAAAGATTTTGCAGCTTTGAGAGTTTCAAAGGCAATGTCAGAAAAGTATTTGGGAACTTGACTATGCAATGTCAGTTGAAATTAAGTAATGTCATTCAAAAGCTGCTATGAACAGAAAATTTACCTATTTCAGTACTGAATCTGTAGTTATCAATGCTTTTGCTGGTAAAATTGTTGAGTTCTCAGAGTTTTGTTCTCCGTATGTGAGTAAAAAGTCCTCCTTAGTATCTGACGTTGTCTACCATTTGCAAAGTGGATGCCTTCTCTCTCATTTTCCCTGAAAAGCCTGGCAGGATCAACACTTGCTCAGTGATAACATTGGGTTGACCATAAAGCACAGATGCCTTGGGCATGTCTCCTAAAAAAACCCAAACTTCATCATAGAATCATCACAGAATGGTCAGGGTTGCAAGGAGCCTTAAAGGTCATCTAGTTCCTGCTCCCTTGTCATGGGCAGGGACACCTTCCACTAGGCCAAGTTGCTTAGAGCTCCATCTAGCCTGGTCTTGAAAACTTCGAGGGATGGGGTATCCATAGCTTCTCCAGGCAACTTGTTGCAGAGCCTGACCATCCTTACAGGAAACAATTTCTTCCTAATATCTGATCTAAACTTACTCTCAGTTTGAAGCCATTCCCTCTTATTCTGTCCCTACATGCTCTTGCAATTAGTCTCTCTCCCTTTTCCTGTATTTTCCCTTCACATACTGGAAGGCCACAGTTAGGTCACCCTGAAGCCTTCTCTTCTCCAGGCTGAATAATCCTAATTCTCTTAGCCTCTCCTCATAGTAGAGGTGCTCCATCTCTCTGATCACCTGGGTGCCTGTCATCTGGACTTGCTCCAACAGGCCTTCCTGTCCTGGGGACCCCAGAGGTGGGTGCAGCACTCCTGGTGGGTGCCCAGGAGAGCAGAGGGGCAGAATCCCCTCCCTCACCCTGCTGCCCACACTGCTTTTGACACAGCTCTGGGTATGACTGGCTTTCTGGGTTGTGAGTGCACATTGCTGGGTCGTGTCCAGACTCTCATCCACCAACACCCTCAAGTCCTTAAGTGCTGGTCTCAATCTGTTCATCCCACAGCCCATATTGATTCCAGGGGTAGCCCCTTGTGCTTGGCCGTGTTAAACCACATGTACCTTCTCATTGCACGGGTTACAGCACTCACCCAGAGTGGGGATTTGTTTCTATGCCATTCACTACTGCAAAAGTGGTCAGTCTGGGTAGCGAGCACTCATGTTGGTCAGCAACAAAAATCAGTTTGTTGTGTGTGCACATACATACAGATGTCCACACACACGTGTATAGTCAAATACCTAAATTCAATCAAAAAGATACAGTCTCTTGTGAAGGATTTCACCCATCTCCTGGGCTGAAGTCTGGGGAAGCTGAAGGTAGTATATGTCTGAGATTTTCACAAGCACAGTTCCTCTGAATTTTATGTTAATAAATTCAGAGCATCCACAGATCCCTTGTGTTGATCACCTCATGAAAATTTTACAGTTGTTTATTTTTGAATAATTATACCTCCACTTACCCAGTTTTTCTGCCTTGTTAAGTTTTTCTGTAACTTTACAAGGATGTTTCATTTGTGCCTGGAAAGTCTTACAAAGTCCTAAATCATTCAGCAGCAGTAACTCTTCTTGTTATTTTTGGGGGTTATGTGTGGAGTGGGGATCATGGTTTGCTTATACTACCTACTGGCTTCTTGGCTTAGGCCTTAGCATAGGCTACTTGGGGAAGACAGGAGTTGTGGTACTGGATTGTCCTACTGAATGCACAAACCAAAAACCTTCTAAACAAGTTCTGTTGATTTATTATGTAGAAAAGTAACATCCCAGTCTTCATTTTTAAAGAAAAAAGAGACATAATTCTCTCTTCTCTAATACTATAGATAGCTAAACAGAGGTGATTGAAGGAAGACTGTGCAGCTCATAAGCTCATCTTGTTTGTTGTTTTGGATACTCAGGTCCAAGAGAGCATTTCTTTTTGGTAATTTACAATCCCTTCACTGTGATGCTATTTAGAGTCTAATTCCACAAACTGTGCTTCTTATTCTGATTTTACTTAGTGGTTTTTATTCTGGATTCTAGGCATTTAGAAGCTGGCTTAAAGATTATGAATGTGCCAGTCCTCTTGGTGTTGAAGCCGCAGAAGAATTTAAGCACAGAAAAGAAGTGATGAAGTTGATGAAGTTTGCTGAAACTTATGATTGTATTGTGGCACTAAGAACCCTTGTGTCAAAGAAGTGATACCTGAACTAAAAAGTGAATTGAGCTACATGGTTATATATAGCAAAGAACATTTGTGAAGAAAAGCTACTCATCACTGAAGAACTCAGAAGGGGCTGGGGAGGTCATGGCTTTACCAAAAAATGCAGAAATGTTGAAACTGAAGGAAACTTCTGTAAGCAGAAGAAAACCAAGTTAAACCACTACTTGTGACAAGCTCTAAATGGACTGTAGCGGCTGCTGAGTGTTATTCCTAGAGGGGAATTGACCGTTGGTCTCAAATTAAATCTGTCTTGCTGTTTTTCAAAGCATTAACTGTCTCAAATGCCATGTATAAAAGCAAAAATTTTATCTTGAAAACAGATTGTTCCAAGCTGGTGTGGATTGTACAGTTATCCTGGTTTCTGGACCTCATGCTCATCCTTCCTCAAGTTGTGGCAATTAAAACAATTGTCTGTCCCAGACTCCCAGATTAGTTGTGAAAACATATAAAGACTTTTGTCTTGTAAAGCTCTTATATAAACAGTTATCTGCTGTATAACTGCTTTTTGTGTTATTGTGATGTTTAGCCAGCAAAAGAAATCTATATTTCTTAGTTGTTATTTGTGTATAAAGTATTTAGTTAATGATTGTAAACTAAACTGATATGAAATAAGGACCATTTTGAATTGCAAAAATAGTCGGTTTGGAAACTGGATTAGTTTAGGAAAGAATTCCAGCATCTCTTTCTCGGGGACTGAACTGGAGGTTCTCAGAGTATCTTTTTTTTGCTGTCAAGCTCAAATAAAAGTATGCACAGAACATAGTTTTAAAATAGTCATCTCCACATAAAGAGTTGATTCTGAAGGACTGAGGGGTTTTTCCATGTTTCATGTGAGTTGTATGGTATTTTTGCCTTTCTAGCAAATGCCGTGGCTGCTCATATTTTAGAGAAATGGTATTTCTAAATTCTCACACTAACTGTTTTTTCTAATATTAAAGTTGCCCAAGATTTTGAAGTTTGTTCTTTCCTAATTTACAGTGTTAGCTTTCTCACAGGACATGGAGGTGGTGTTGGGTGTTTTTGGGGACAGCTATTGTTTCAAGTGTCCTTCAGCTAATTTCATTTCTCTTGATTTAAAATACCGTCAAACACTGAACTGCAAAACAGAACTTGCAGGTTGACTCTGTAGCATTAGGTGCTTGTAGTTAGGAGTGCTTATTGTATGGGGACAAGTGGCATAAGATGCGGAGCTGTTTGGTTGTAACTTATTTAAAAACCCTTAACACTATGGAAAAGGTGATGTAGCCTATCTCTCTGGTTTATTGAGGAGGAGAAAGATAAGTAGCACAACTTAGGGAAGAGTAGCTAGCTCATTGCAGCTCTGTATCTGCATTTACACTGCCGTTAGTTATAGCCATGACCCAAAAGTTGGTTTCTAGAAATTGCTAAGATAATTTTAAGATCCCATTCATTCCCTTTTGTGGTGTTTGGTTTGGTTTTTTTTTTTTGAGGGGGGGGGATGTTTGGGTTTGTTTGGGGTTTTTTTGTTTTGTTTTTTTGCCTGTCTGCTTTGGCTTTATCTGATGCTTTTGTAAGTCAGTTCCTTGCTAAACTTGCAGGAAGCTAAACCATAAAATTACATCAGTTTTCTGTTGATTTAGTGAGCTGAATTGCACATAGCACCAGTGTGAACATAGGAGTCATGCTTGGAAGTAGTGTAGAGGTTGGGAAGAAAGGATAAAGCCTGTTAGGCCAGTAGAGGCTGAAGGGCAGAACCATCCCTTTTGGTAGCAGTCAGCCACCAACTTGACTCAAACATCTTATGAAACTTCACCCTGAGACTTTATTTCCCACCTAGAATAAAATTCAGTTGCTTTGCAATGTACTAATTAGTAATTTTAATATGGTATAGTAGTGCTAACCCTGAATTGTCTAAAATCGCGGGCATTTAAGCATAAAGCATCTTTTAAAAAGCTTTTGACTTTTTTTGTTAAGTTCTTTTTGCTGGATTCAGGACTTCTAAATATGTTGTAGAAAACAGTTTTCTACTGCTTAGCAGCAGTTCTTTTCCAGAAGACTCAGCCAAGAATAGGACTCTCTTGCACTCAGCAATGTGTAAACACGTAAGACAGTTCTTTGCTCAAAGAGCTTGAAGACTAGTGCCAAGCAGAGTGGTGAGTTTGATGTGGGAGCTGGAATGTAGATGCATGAAACTCAAACAAGCCACAAAATACCCACTTGATGGAAAAAACTTTTAAGCCCTGTTGAGCTGGGATGGATCCAATCTACAGTTCAAGGAAAAGGTTCTGATACTCATTAGCAGTGGCCCAACACACCCGTATTTCCACTAGTTACACCTTCTGTATAAGCTTGTGGCATGTGAATATGTTAAATAAGTCAAGTTCTTTTGCATTAGAGGACAATGACAGCATGTCTGCTCTGGTCAGAAATGCAGACTAGCTGTTACAGTGTGTTATACTTCCATACAGCTTTCAGTTACCTAAAATTGGATTATCTGGATGGAACATTACTTGTGTGATGTATTTAGACACAGCTTTCACAGGGTTATTTGTTGAGTCATGCTGCCGCCTCATTTTGTCTTTGGAAATAGTTCATATGCTTCCTTGTAGGGCAGAGCCGTAAAGTTTATATTCTGCCAGATTCAAGTTGTCTGCTTGAAGAGGTAGGAAAAACACCTCTGCATTATATATATGCTTGGCAAAGAGACTGCTGAAAGGTATGACAGAAGCAGGGACTAGTACTACGCTGGAATTACAAAGCTCATGAGGGTCCATGTTCACTTCTTATAGAGTCATTGAGACCTGTATTCTGTGCTCCAACCATTTTTCCCCATAATACCCGTGGTTTTGGTCTGGGTTGGTCCCTTAGCGGTGTTATCCCAACTGCCCAGGATAATGGAAAGCCACTGTCTTACAATCACACCATCCTGAATTTAAAATATTTTAAAGAAATAACTTTCTTTAGTCTGTACTACAGATGAAACTAAAATGAGTATTAGCATCAACATTCAGATCTACATTCCTTTCTCTGTAAGTCTTGTATGCACACAGACATATTTATAGAATGTACACTTAACATTTCATTGCATTACCTGGTCTGTGGGCTTCAATTAACAGTCTTTAGTAACAGGATTAAGCGGTTGTGGATTGGGAAGTATAATGCTAGGCCTGTGAAGCAGAGTGCAAAGGGATGTTACATATCTTTGGCTGTATTGACTATTTCTCAGCCACTAGTGATGTACAAAGCATCAAAACCCTTCGTTTCTCTTTTAGCTTCAGTTTTGAAAAGGATTATCCAATAGAAATTTGAATTTTAGCTAAACCTATTTTGCAGAATTATAAGATTTGCCTTTTTTATGTAGTCTAGAAGGAGATACAGGGCCAAAATATGCTAATTTTGATCACAGGAGTTTTTAACTTGACTTTTTTGCTTGAAAAGTTACTTTTCTTGCACAGAAAAACTGGAATGCATTCCTAGGAGTACCGTTTTTGGCTTTACAGGGTTTTGTGGAGTTTCAGAGTTTGTTAGGATTCTTTTTTTTTAATTGCAGACGATTTCTTTATATTCACAGGGCCAGAATATGAGCATTTGAATTTTATTTTAAAAGCTTTTCTCTGGGCAGAGAGAGAGTCACTTTGTAGCTTATCCTTTGGCTCTAGAAATAACCTAAAAACTATTAACTATGGTGGTTTGCTGAGTCTCTGTGAATTTTGCACTCTTGAATTTGTGCAGAGAAAAGTTTTCTGAAACAAGTTAGATACTTTAAGAAAGAACTAGAAGAAAAATGAACTCTTGTTGGAAGTTGGCCTGTTCATAATGGCTGTTTGAAGTCCCCTGTCTTGATTCCACCCACCCACACTCCATGGTTTCTTTACAGGAGAGGGATGCAGAAGCAGGTGATATGAGATGATGCCTGTAGTTTCTCTTACTCATCCCTTCATCATGATTCCTATAGGGAGAGCATCATACCATTCTTATATTTATTTCATGAACCAGTATGCATGTTTAAAATCTTGCTTAACTTTTCCTCTGGTTTAATATATCCTGTGCAAGATATTTCTCATGGTCATTTCTTCCTTAGGTTTCAGCAAGGCAGCTGTAAGAGGTTACCTTCATTTTCAAGGAAAAATTCACAGTGTAAGCACAGGTCATAGCAGTGAGGTTTCTCTGTAGTCCAGAAACCTTGGTTCATCATTCAGTTCCTGGAACTATAAAGGGAGAAACTAGTCTCCCAGGTTTTCATATCAACATTAAGAAAAGAATCCGTGACCCTGAAGACTTGAACCAGAGGCATCTAGTAATTACTGAAGTACCACATTCCTAACCTGTGTGTTTAGAATTTAGGTGGACTGAGTCAAAAATCACATTTGCTAAGGAAATGGTAAATCACTATCAGATGTTTTAAGTAGGCATTACAGCTTAGTTTCTCTAGTTTTGCAGGCTCTAGGAAGACAACTTCTGAGCTGTTGGTATGTCATGTTTTTAGCACCTTGACCTAAATAGTTTTGTTTGATTTCTAATTTTAATCAAACTAGGTAGGTAACCATGGTTCTGATTTTAATTGGCTTCACTTTTAGACTAGAGGTCTTCCATCCTCACCTTCCAGTGTCCTGAATAAAAATGAAATGTGTTTCAAGGTTTCAGAAAAGCTCACTCTTATGAAGGCAGTTCTTCAGTTTATCAGGCATTAGATATTTTAGTTTAAGCAGGAGGTTGTTGTATAGGGGTCAGAGTTAACTATCAAATCCTGTCTTCTCAGTGATAGGAGTTATGGTGATTTCGAGTATGCATTTTGTACAGTCTTTGTTTTTTTTCAAACTAAGAGTTTATATTTGTATGAGGTTTTCTGGTTGATAGTCTTAGAATCATAGAACAGCCCAGATTGGAAGTGACCTTGAAAGATTATCTAGTCCAGCCTTTCATGAGTGGGGAAGCCTGATTGAGGTTATCTGGTGCCCTGTCCAATTGCAACATGAAAATCTCCAGAGATGAGGACTCTGCCGTGTCCCTGTGTTCCAGTGATTGTTCTCACTCTAAAAAATATTTTTCTTAAGATGAAACTTCCTGATGCAGCTTCTATCTGTTGCCTCTTGTGCTCTCCACGTGGTTCCTTATGAAGAGAGAGCCTCTATCTTTTTTGTAGCCACCCTTTAAGACTCTGTCATCATTTATTAAGGGGGAGAAAGAGTAATCATTAGCTAAAATTCTGGTGTCTGTTATGAGCTCATACACTGATATCTGTAGTATCTAAAAAAAACTAGATGACATTTTCATTAATGGTTTTTCTTTTTTCATGAACTTACACTTCACTGTTTTTTCCAAGAATTTCTTAGCCAGAAGTGATAGATGTGAATTACATTTGACTTCAGCTGATGGAAAAATACAAATTTTCCATATGAAAGAAATCATCAAGCCATTTTCAGTATATACCATCATCTGCAGAAAAAAGTCAGTTTTGTATTTTATGTGGTCATCTAGCTCACCTCCTCTCTTTTTTCCTCAGTGGTTCTTAAGAGTTCTGTGGTATCTATTAGATACAGGTCAAACCACTACAAATTAATTTCAGAAGGCCTGATGCCTTGGAATAGGTCTCTGGGTAAGAAATGCAGATACTGAGAAGGAAAATACAGCAATCTGAGGAGTTGCTTTGTTTTGGAGGTTGGTGTAGAGCTCATCTCCTTGACATGTGATTGAACTTCATAGTTGCAGGCACAACACCATGTATGTCAGTTGTGTATCAAGTTACAGCAACTGTTAGAATAGAACCAGGTGCATCATGATCTTTCTGTGTTTGTAGAGGTCCTGAAACGTAAAACAGATGCTTGTCTTTTCAAGGTACCTGCTGCCTGCTTTGACTATAATTCTGTGGTTGCCTAATTTGGCATATTCGCAGTAGTCCATGAAAATGATAGTACTTGTGAAAACTTCTACTGCAGCTGTCTTATTTTGCAGGCAAACCTGCCTGCAATCCCAGGTGGTTTAACTGGATATCAGAGTATGCCTGCCTGGTCGTCTAGGACAAAAGGGATTTAAGAGACAAAAGCTCGAACTCACTTTCAGCTAGGTTCATAAGAAACAGAATGTTAATACAATAAATGAGACGATCTCCAAAACAGTGCAGTAGGCGGCCTGGATAGGAAAATGACCAGAATGTGTTATCATCTCCATCCACAACTCTGTGTGCTTTCTGGTAAGCTAGAGACTGAGTGAAGCTTCTGTGCTCTTGTTACTGGACAATGCTGTAAATACTCCAGAGACTCAAAAATAGGCAAGGATGGAAAAAAACCCGGTTGACTTCCTTCTGTGTATTTACCGTACGTGGGTTTTAGGGAGGATAAAGGAATATAAATTAAATATTTAATGAAATAGGAGACTTAAGACAGTCGCCGTTTTATAATTTCAAAGTCTTGTCCTCATCCTCTAAGAGCTGATAGACCTACAAGACTATTTTGTCTTTTTATTTAGAGAATTATTTTGGTTGGAAAGTGAGAGATGTAATAGCAGGCAGTGACCTCATGATCTTACTACATCATTAATCAGTATTCTAAAATAAGTGTTACAACAGCTGTAGTAAATATGAATCACTTGGGTGCAAGTTCACTTGAGTGAACAGTTGGCCCCAGTCCAAGCATTGCTTTTTCTATCCAAGAGTTCTGTTCTAGCCAACTAATAGCTCATGTGGGGACACGGCTGTGTGCAGCTCATGGTCCAGGGATAAGTGCCTTGCATAAAAGAAAACTGCAATTTGGCTGGCTGGGTTTGTTTATTTATTTATTTATTTATTAAGCAATACAAACAAACAGCCCCAAAGAATCAAATCACAAACATAGCTATAGATCATACTAGGTCACTTAAATGGCTGGCTTTTCTTTGACCGTAAGATCGGCTTTGGTTTTTTGCTTTGATGTGATGTATTGCATTACAGCAACAAGTGCTTGGACATTTTATAATCAGCTGTAAATCCATTGATGAAATTAATCCAGTCTCCAATACCAGCAGCTGGTTGTCTGCATCCCACCATGTCTACGGTATCAAATAGGAAATAAAAATGTTCGTGACCTGGACAATATTTTGCATGGGTGTTAGCAGCTGTATTTAAGAACCTTTTATTTTTCCTTTTTTTAATAGGAAATGTATCACGAACAGAAAGAATTTATTAAATTGTAATGGACACTGAACATTGTAAGTTTTTTTATGTTCAGAGTGAATACAGCAAAATGTACATGTGTGGTTTTTGATATGTAGCAGGAACCACAGTATGCATGCCTATAAAACTGAGTAACCAGGTTTTTATGCAGTTTTGCATTTCTAGATTGGCTGTGAAACTCAAATACTTCAGTGAAGTTGGTTGAAAAAATTTAATCTTTGTGATAATCTATAAGTGGCCTGTAGTGCCGTCATTGAAATGCCACTGATGATAGTGCTGAACATTTAATTGATCAAGCATTGTTCTTTCTATGCAGAAGCTTCAGTATGAGGCGGGGTGGATGGCGGAAACGAGCTGCTGATGGCGATGGATGGGGAATATGGGTATGTTCAAAACCTAGTGGCTTTGTTTTTTTAAAGAGGTAAATGGCAGTGTGATTAAAAAGGGGTTATTTTGTAATACATGCTAAAGGGAAGCTATAAATTAAACTCTTTTGCTTTACTTGAAAATACATAACTAAATTCGAAAGAAATTTTTAAATTACCAGGTTTCGAAGTCTGTGTTCACAATAATCACTAAATTTCGTTTTTAATAAGTGCAGACCCTTGAACAGTTTTAAATCACCTAAACAAACTAAGTAATTTGAAAACTATTTATGGTTGTCTCCACCACATTCTGTAGTTGGACAAACAATAACTGAGACACCTAATTTGCATAAATGTTTAGAATACTACTGTCTCATATATTTTTAAGAACTGAAAATACACAAAACCACATTGTTTTGTTAGGCAATGAGCTACCAATTTAGCACTCAAATTTGCATAATCCCATTCTTTCTTCTTTCTTTTTATTCTATAAGAATTTTTATATGTATAGAATCTTCTCCTATAAGAAAAAGATAAAAGAAATATCAAATAAATCCTGCCATGTTGGTAGCAAGATGCGCTTATCTTGTCGATAAGAGCTTATGGTGGAGCGTTTGCTATTTTTCATTTGTAAAAAGACTGTCTTTTGTGTGTCAGCCAAATTCAGTTTGAAGCAATGTTGCTTACCTTCCCAGTCTTATAATTGACTGTTTCTGTATGTAAACATTAGGAAATAAGACTGGCATCATGGGTTGTGCTTTGTTTTAATTTAAAAACCAGGGTGGGTACATGTCAGCAAAAGTTAAGAAATTGGAGGATCAGTTCCGGTCAGATTCAGCCATACAACAACAGAGGGATGGAAATTCATCAAGTATCTTTAGTGGAGTCGCCATCTACGTCAATGGCTTGACAGGTGAACATTTAATTTTTTAAGGATCTGTATTGTGTTGTTCTCGTGTTTACCATCCTGAGTAGATGTAACTGTAAAATACATGAATTTGCAACTAAGTAAATGCATGACAGTTACTGTATATGTTTGGTATATTCCATTGTTCTTCATGATTAAGGTTTTCAATAAAAAATCAGATTTACATTCTGAATATAAATATCGCTTTACTGTATCATTTACATGAGATAACTTGTAGAAATAGGAATAGGTCTTTCCATGTTTCTGTGCTCTTATTATTTGAAGTGAAACCTTTTAACTTCCTCCATCCTCCTACACTTACTAAATTTTTAACTTTTCAAATTATTGATGGTTAGATTGTATGCCTGAAATTTATGTTTGGGAGAATATGTTGAGGTTTTCTTGCTCAGAGTGGCATAATGTGTGAGACAGAACCTACTAATAGTGGAAGGAGGAACAAGAGAAGAGGTAAGACATTTATGCTTTGTAGGGACCATCTGTGATGGACTGATAGTGCATTTTAGCTGGAGTAAGGTTTTTAATCTACCATGCTTATGTTCACACTTCTCCTTAGTTCTGTAAAGCAGCTTAATAACCTTTTGGAAACTCCCCAGAAGCCTTTTTCAGGGATCTATGCCAGGAATGTTGTGATTATTATGTAACTGATGCACAGTGCTTCTATAAGATAGATTAGTGCTGGTTTAAGCACTGGGCTCAAACAGATTGAAAAAGGTTAAGATGGATATGTTAAACTATTAATGCATCTGGATTGATTGTTTAATGCAGGCAGTTTCTTTAGTGAAAATCCAGCATTTGTGTATTCTTCAAGCTACTAGTCCCTAAAAAGAGCTCTAGAAGATGGTTGTCTAAAAGGCTGGAGTAGGAAAGATAACACTTGGATAAAGTGTGTGCTATTTTTAGTTAAAAGTTAGAGGAATAATGAAGTAAGTATTAGACATATTTTGAGAGTTGACAGAAAGTAACTGTATCCTTTAAAAATTTTTTTCTCCTTCTTGTATTGTTCAGCTTTTGTTTTTGAAGTATCTTGTGCTAGATTCACTATTCAAACGTTGTGTTAGTGCTGACCCAAATCTTTTGGTGCCTGTGTGACACCACTGCAAACATTTTCCAAAGCTAACACTTTTCTTTTTTTTTCCCCCACCTCTGCTTGCAAAATAAGCACTCTTTTTAAAATGATTGAGAAGATAAGAAAAGTTGTTCGTTTTTAAGGTATTCTTTGTTCCCTGTAACAACTCAAGAATAACCTGGTAAGGAAGGAGTGAATTACCTGCTTCAGTAAATCAGAAATAATATAGTAGGAGTTCTGTGCTGTTGCTAAAACCTTTTGATATTAATTATCTTCTGTTGCTTTTGGGTATAAACTATTCTCCTGAACTCTGGTGA
Organism: Picathartes gymnocephalus; assembly: GCA_013390045.1. NCBI lineage: Eukaryota > Metazoa > Chordata > Aves > Passeriformes > Picathartidae > Picathartes > Picathartes gymnocephalus. The sequence goes on from WEKY01034332.1 coordinate 29,443, forward strand.
AAAGATAATCAAATTTTGTATTATGTTGATGTAAAGCATTTTTTGATATAGTTTAACGTTACATCTACTTGAGTATTTTTTTCTGCCCTCAGCCATATTGCAGGAAGCTCCTCTGTAGCAAGTAGAATGTTTGCGTTTTGAAGTAATGTTTTCAAAAACACAATTTTCTGCATTTCTTGCAAAATGTTTTTCTGATTTGTTCTTTGAAGAACTTGTAAGTTTTTTTCCAGAGTAAAACAATGGTTTGCACTCTTTCTGATCATGGCATCATATTTATCAATTAAAGTTATTTGTCTCGCTATATTTACTGACGCTAAACAGGAATGTTTCTGGTTTTAATTTTATAGATCCCTCAGCTGATGAATTAAGACGGCTGATGATGTTACATGGAGGCCAATACCATGTGTACTATTCCAGATCAAAAACAACTCACATTATTGCAACCAATCTTCCAAATGCCAAAATAAAAGAATTGAAAGGAGAAAAAGTAGTTCGGCCAGAGTGGATCGTGGAAAGGTAAGTTTAGGTTTACTGCATTTGGAGATTTCCCTTTCTGGGGAAGAAAAAAAAAAAACCCAAGAAAAATCTGGGGAGAAAAGAAATTAAAGAAGATTGCATTTTGAGATTATGGTTTAGCTTAAAATAAATAAGTCATAGAGCAACTGAGTAGAAATACCACTGTTACTTTGAAGATGTGCTTCTTAGGGATTGTTCCTTAAGAAACCTCACCAAGCAGATTCAGAAAATCTCAACCATATTAGGAAACTGAACATTAACATCCTGTTAATTCCATTTAATATCTAAGCCATTGACCAGACTTCATCTCAGGATGTTAAATAACTACTATGTGACTGTTTTATACCTCCTGCCTTGTGTATTGCATAAGTTTCGTGTAATCTGTATATAAAGAAGGATGTCAATTGAAAAGTGTTCTCATAAAATTGGAACTAATCCATCTAAACATTTATTGTGTTGTGACTTTGTAAGAAAATAATAAAAACGAAAGGGGAAAAAAACCTCCACATTTTATTTACAAAGAATTTATGTTTTTTGGTTTCTCCATGCACTGGAATATACAGAATCCACTGAAGTTGTCCTTAGGTCCTTGACAGAGACAATAGCCAAGCTCAGAGCAATTAATGTGGCTTGCATCTATCTTCTTCCATCTGAGGAGTGCACAGGAAATAGAACAGGCAGGAGTATGTTTTAGAAATTATCCTGTCGGTGTCATGCTATTCTTAAGTAGCCTCTTTCCTAGACAACCAACAGAAACAGACAAGGAACTGCAGTGTATGTGTGAAATCTTATTTCAGTTTGCTGATTCTCAGTCCTTTGTATTCAGCTGTTTCATATCACATATCTTTATGGTCAATTTTTTAAACTTTAGTTAGACATTTTAAGTTACTCAGTTTGAAAAAGACTTCAGATAGATTTTTTTTTCCCATAGTTTTAGGGCCTCACCCCTGTGTTTAAGGACTTGGAAAACTGATGGTAGGTGTGGTTTTATTTGGAAGATGTGACTGTTTTTTATTGGTGCCATTAGAGCTTGTTATCATTTGGACCAAGTTGGAAAAATCAATTTGTACATATTCAGTAGAGACCTGATAGAGACTAATGTATGAGATCTCCTAAAATATTTCTTCTGATGTCTTGTGTTCAGGTTCTGCATCCTGGTTCTGGAAGGTTATACTGTAGAATAAGTCAGAAGAACCAAGCATAGTATACATGAGTTTGGGCACAAGGAAATGGGGAATTCACTGTCTCAACAGACCAAGGTTCATGTCAAAATCTAGAATAGAAGCTAATTTCACAACAACCTCTCTCTTTTTTCCCTTCTTCTCAACAATATTAAAGAATACTCACGGATTAAATAATGCATCTCTGTATATGGAATACCAAATTATGTTCTCAGTAGATCAGTTGATGAAAATCAGTGTAGTAGAGTTTCCAATTTCATAGAATTGGAAGGTACCTTAAAGATCATCTAGTTCCAACCTCCTTGCCATGGACTATGTCACCTTCCACTAGACCAAGTTGCTCAAAGCCTCATCTATCCAGGGATGGGGCATCCACAGCTTCTCTGAGCAACCTGTTCCAGCGCCTCACCATCCTCACAGTAAAAACTTTCTTTCTAATACCTAATTGAAACCTACCCTCTTGCAGGTTCAAGCTATTCCCCCTTGTCCTGTCACTACACACTTGTAAAAAGCCACTCTTCAGTTCTCTTGTAGGCACTA
>WEKY01034333.1:0-60134 GCA_013390045.1 Picathartes gymnocephalus
ACATGACTCAGGTCATAGGATATATTAATATTAATATATATGAATATGTCTCTACATTTTTATCATCTTTCTCAGAAATGAAAATAATGGGAAGAGGGGGAGTGGGAGGGTTTATCTCTAACCTTTGAGTAATTGGAATTCAGAGAAATGCTTGCTTTTAAGTCTCTTACTGAGACTTGATTTGCCAATATGTTTTTAAGATGCATGGGATATATTATATTACTCTGGCTAAGTTTGCAAAAATTACCATTGCCATTTGCAGTCATAGTTTTTTCAGAACTACTGGACTTATCTCAAAGTAATCTTTCCTGTGATACCTCTAAGATAATTTGCAGCTATGGTGGATCTACTTGCTTTCTAGAAACAGTAAGATATGAATTTATAATGTTTATAAAAAAGTTGTCAGTAGCTTTCTGTTGAAAATTATTCTGCCTTGGATTCCTCCTTGAATGGTGTTTTTTGGCTGGAAGGTGTGGAAAGCAGCACGGCGACCACTATATACTCATAGGGCTAAAAAACCCTTGTAATCTACAGAAAAGGCATATATATTTTCATACTGGAAGCAGACTTCCCTTGGAATTTCTTACAGCTTGCTCTGAAGCATTTTAGTTTCGAAACCAGGACAGTACTGTGAAGAGGCCACTGGTCAGTCTGAATGTCTCATTTGATGCTCATTCACCATTTAAATTAATAAAAGTATGATTTCATAATGCTGAACACTCTTAAGTGCGGGTGTCACTATTTGATCTGCTGTGATAACCGTGGCTACTGAAGTGGTGTATCTGATTACAGCATTTGACAGGACTCCTTAAAGCTGTTTTGTTGCCTTTTGTGCTGTTGGCCTGCTAGGTAATGTTTGGGAGGTTATTTTGCCAGTGTGTGTCATTTCCCCAAGTAGATTGTTGTCTTTTCCCTGAAATACTTAATAAAGCTCTCCTGAAACACTGAGAAAATTGCTCTTCAAGAGCCAAAGTACTGGAGTACCTGTGTAAATCTGTGGTGTTTAATGAGAATTATTGGAAGTTCCTGTTCTTTATGTAGGTTTAGAAAAGAATCTAAAACTGAATGTGGTTTTAAGTTACCACATCAAACGATTTAACTTTAGGGTTTATTCATAGTGATGGATGATGACTCATTTCTTTATCGTCACAGGATAAAATCTCAAACAACATTTCTCTCAGAAACTTCTACCTGTTTATCTTGCACTTAAAGTATCAAAAGAGTATCAAAAAACATACTCTTTTTGGTGGCTTTTTTTTTCTCCTCACTTGCTAGTTACTTCAATTAAGCACACTTATCTTTTCTGCACTTCTGTTAGCTGGCTCTGATTGTCTTTCTAGATTTATTGCCTTATTTCCTTGCTGGAGATGCAAAAATACTGGTAAGGAGTTTCTGTAGGAAGAACCTCAGTGTGATTAGGGAGATCTGGGACTGTTCGATGTCAGCTGATAGTTGGAAAAATCACTTGATGGAAAAAGGATAATGAAAATATTTAATGTAAGTGTCTTTCCTGCCTTTTGTTGCGATGCTGCCTTGCTTTTACTAATGTTAATGAAGATCATTGGTTTTTCCCTTACCTCGTACTGAAGGTAGAACAGTTACAGTAAATCCTTAGTGACTGCATCATTGACATTGGCCAAACAATACTGCCTGTAGATTGTCTGCAGATTTGGTGTATCCTGAATATTGCTAGCATTCAAGAACATTTTTTTGTAAGCAGAGTATTTGTAAGAAAACAAACAGTAACTTTTTAATTTTGGATTTGGTGCCACTGTTCTACAATGTTTTGTGTTATGCATCTTAAAATGCAGTTAGGAGTTTTTTTGTCACCAGTTTTTGGAGCTATATTGTACTAACTGTAAATTACTGCACCAGGTCATTAGTATTTCTATAACTTGATATTGGGCTCTCAAAGCAACATGTTTAATATCAACAAGGAGCCTCCTGATTGCTGGATCTGACATGGAGCCTGCCAGCCAGTTCTTGCACGAAGAGTGGCAGGGAACAATTGAAAATATCATAGGAGAGGGAATCCTCAGCTTTCACACAGCAGGGAGGAGGACCCCTGCTTTTTAGGGTTCCTTTCACAGTAAAACTACATGGAATTAGATTTATGTACTTTGGAAGGCGGAAGGACTGAGTCAGCCCCGCTGGAATTCGAACTTTTGTGCTAGGGCCCTTCGATGATTCCAAGTCTTGAGTTTACACTGCATCCCTTTTAACAGTATATAAGAACTTAGTGCATTGGAACATTGTCTGCAACCTGTTGTTGCTGTGTGCAGGTCAGATTTTGGGTTTAGTGTGACTTCAATTCCTTAAAAGGTTAATTATTTTTTCTAACGGTGTTTTTAATTGAGCATTTCAGAATCCACTGTTTGATACTCTGTATGTATTCAGTGTTGAAATTGATAGGTAAAAGATAATATATGCAGTACTTTTCAGATGCAGCAGGGCTTTGTTTTTCATCTTGCAGTTATTAGATAATCAAGCTGGAGCTCAGGTTGTGTCCCTTTGTTGCTGCGAGGACTCTAGATCAGGATTTCCCTTTGAAATGCAGCTCCTCTCTACTTCTCTCAGCTGCTTTTCCTGTACCAAATCAAACATCAAACTTCTCATACCACATTTAGCTTTATTTGGTAAGCACACAGTTTGAAACTTGGTATTTTTTACACTCTACATAACTTCTGTCAAAAAAAGAAAAAAGCAAGCTGTGTGTTGTTTTTCAGGTGCTGAAATATTGTTCTTGAACATTTTACCTCTCTGTGTTCAGGATGGCCAAAGGAATATTTTATTAATGCATGTAATATTAATTTAATGCCAACTTTGCCTTGAAGTAATGTCTTATAGTTCCATGCTGAGGTGTGTGCCCTCAGGCACAGTTGTAATTATGAATAAAACATGGTACAGAATGCAGTTGTATTAAAAAAGTGCAGCAGATTTTTTGAGCAAGTGAAGTGGGGGAAATCAAGGTATTGCTAAAGCTTGGGCTGCTTGGACACAAACATCACCAGCCTTGTGACATGGAAAGCTTTACCAAAAGCTTTGGTCAGGACTGTGTTTGCTCTCAGCCAAGAAGCAACACTCATCCTCTGTAGTGTGTGGCTTTCTCCTGGGCATCATCCCGAGGGACAAAAGGCAAGGGCACCAGGCATCCAGTGTTCTCCCCAGGGAAGAGGGTTATTCTTTTGGGCTTGCTGTTACTTGGTTTGCACCCTTCTTTGAATAGTGTGGGGCAGGGTATGCCAGTGTTGAGGCTCCCAATACTTAGTAAACTCTGTCATAAGAAGTGGTTTATGTTCAGCTTTTCAAATTTGACACCAAGCTCTCCCTTATATTTTAATAGAGATGACACTTTATGTGGGTGATAGGGATAACGGGCTTAGTGTTGACAGATTTTGTGTCAGGTCTGCACTAATCTTGCTCCTTGACAATTTTAGCAGAGTTGGTGATTGATGTGGTTGATTTGTTGGTACCCTGTATTTTGCTGTTACCAGCCAAAAGCAAGGGGCACAGATGCAATTTCTGATGTAAGTCCTTTTTATGATGTTTGCTGGCTAAGCTGCCAGTGCTAATAAGCTACTTTACTCTTAAGCTTTATCAGTTTGCTACTATTGTTGTTAAAGCCAAGGAAAGTACAAATCAGCCTTGTCACATCATTATGATGTAAAACAAATACTGGAGTTGGCACAGATACTGTAAAAAGGGCAACTCTGCTGTTACTTGGGTCTAGCTTGTTTAGAAGTTACTGTACTCAGACCTCTCTTTTCAGAATAGCAAAAATTGGTTGCTGGAAATTTATCCATCCCAAGTTTCTCGCATAGTTGTGACCACTCTGTTTTTGTTTCCAGCAAAGTGTAAAACAATTGCAACCACTTTTTCTAGTCTTCTTTTCCCACCCCCTTATTTTCTTTGACCTGTTTTCAGAACTTTTCACGGCTTCCTTACTAAGTATATAAATTCAAATGATGTATTGTTCTGAAACACTGCTTGAATCGCATTCTCATTCAACATGAAAACTGACATTTGGATCTAATTTTTTCACCTTGTAAAATGGAACTGCAAATAACTGCTCAGTTTTAAAAAGAAACCAACAGCAAAAAAACCCCACAATACAACAACCCCACCCTAGGGTTGGGAATTTTTGCCCATGTTCTTGAATATCTTGGGCACTATCTGCCTGTTAATAACTCCTATCCAAAGGGATGAGGAGGCAAAGAAGATTGTTTTCCAGGTTCTTTCTGCAGCTTGAAGAAAACTTGACTGTCTAAAACTGGTGCTGGGAGAAACATGGACATCTTCCATCCAGATCCTTTTGGAACTTCACACACCCCCAGTGCTCATTGTCATTTCCCTGTTTCTGGAATGATAAGAGAGACCAGAGGACTTGAGCTGTCCTGTAGCTCTTGCAGAGTCAAGGTGCAGACATTTCAGCTTGTTCAGTCTATGTTTGGACAAAGAAAAGGTGCTGCTGTCCAGTGCAATCAGTCAAAGCCAAAGTAACTGCATCCAGGTCCTGAGTTGGTTTAGATCAGGAGGTCACTCCTGAAGCAGAGCTCTCCAACACACCCACTTACCCACCTGTAGTTTTTATTGCAGAGTTCCCTGAACACTTCACTGAATTCCTTTTGGACAAAATTATTTGAAGACATACTTCAGGAGTGTTGCTGATATGCTCCAGCCACAAATGCTTCCCTGTCTGTAGGACAAAATTAAAGATAATTAAAGGGAAAATTTCCTTGACAAGTGCATAGGCTGGACAACTGTTTACACATCTGCTTTTATGGGATTGCAGAACTAACAGGCATAGGCAAATGGTGCTACTCTAGAGCTGTGCTGCTTTTGCTTACATCAACTCTACCAAAGACCAAAATGAGGACATAGAATTTCTTAACTTCCAAAATAATTACTTTAAAAAAAGCAATTTACAATGAAGTGATTTATGATAACTACTGGAAGTCTTTCCTACCCAAGTTCTTTAGCAGAGTGATGCTGCACAGGCAGGGAGTGAGAGGAGTGTTTCTCTTCCTGTTGATGAAGCAGCACCTGCAATCTTGCACATCCTCACTTATTTTGTCTTGCTTCAGTACCCTGATGGGGCTTAGGGGTTTTTTTTTATGAAGCTGAAACCAACAAAATGTCTTTAAATGTTAAAATCTTTACATTTCATTTTAGAACTGTTCTAGTGCAGCACAGTGTCTTTACCAGAAGTTGTGACTAAGGTGGAGGAAGTCACAGTGGTGCTAGCAGGATTAGTTCTAAGTTGTGGATGTGGTTTTTTGTGGCCGATTTCTAACATGGTGCAGGGGAAGAATTCACAACCACTGTCCTACAGCTTTTCAGGAAACTATTCATGGGGTCTTGTAACGGCTCTGCTCTCATAGGGACTTCCAATATCCCTCTGAAAAACATTAGCGATAAGATTGTTTGCCTATGCTTTGTTTGCTGGGCATGTTGCTGAAGAAGGCTGTCTGGGCAACAGCTATTGCCACAATGGAAACCCTCACTTAGCCCTTTTCCGTGGCTGTATGGCAAATACTTCTTGGAATTGCCCTGACTGAACATGGGATCCAATCGTGATTCTTTCTTGTACCCTGCACTGTAATTTTGGTTCAGAGAGAGCAGCTCAAGCAATGTCCAGGTGATTCACACATGCACAAGGAGCTGGCTGGAGTGGCCTGAGTGCCTGTTCTGTGTTCTGTCTATAACAGACCAGTTTGGGGAAGGTGGACAGAAACAATTGCAAAACTAATTGCAGGCACAGAGTTAAAGCTGACAAAACTCGGCAGCTCCTTAGGTCTCTGATTGCACCTGCCTAGAATCCTTTTTTTTTTTTTAATAAATCTCTCAATGAAAAGCCAAGTAACCATTGGCTTTTATGTCCTGTCCCTTGGCTAAAGTACCATTTCTCAAACTAAGTCATTTTCTTCTTATTCTGGGAGTTGCAAGGTCAGATCCTAGAAAGGGCAACAAATTACTTAAGGTATTTTGACGAATTGTCACTTAATAGAAGGGAGTGCATTTATATAGTGCAGAACTTGTTCAGAAACCTTCTACTGTCTCTCTGTCACATTAAGTGCTCACAATAACACTGATTGTAATCTTTCTCCAGTCTGATTAAATCTTCATCACATTTGTACAAGCTACATTTTGACAGGCAGTCATTAATGTTTATGAAGCACGTTGAGAATTAAAAAGATGACTGGTAATGTGAGAAGCTAAGCTATACTTGATTGTTCTTGTGCCCAGTTGCTCGAAGTACAATGCTGTGTGCTCATAACAAGGGTTAGCTTGGAAACCAGCCATCTAATTATTCTGGTGTCACAAAAATCCCTGATCAAACTCTCACTGATCATGCAAAGTGGGAAACTTCATCAACCAGGTTTCATAGACATACTTTAAACAAGTTGGGTACCTTCCAGAGATCAGATTTATTGTCCTGTGATAATGCAAAGCAGGGAGCAATCATACACCTCCCTGATGGAGGGTGGAATGCCTACAGCTGTAGGAAGCAAGTTGCCACCTTTTGCCAAGCCAAGAGAGTGAGGCTGGGAGGGTGGAGGGGGAAAGGGATGGCTTTGGGGTGCAGGATTCAAAACAAAGTCTGGGTTTGTTCTTACCTGCACAGTATTAACAGGTACAATTTAAAGATAACATCCTCCCCCATAGCTGTCTTCCTTCCTTTTTAATAGCCATTTGCAATATGTCACAAAGTGTTTCAGTCAGGGAACTGATGAGGTGCCCTTTCCATTTAATTTTTTTTCCCAGCTGATGTGGCCCATCTGTTAGGTGTGACTCAAAGTGGCAAACAGATGTTGAATTAATTGTGGAAGTGTCTGTTACCCACCAGGATTAAAAGCATTTGCCCTCCAAAGATGCTGGGCTAGGATGAAACTTAGATTAAGCAGGACAAACAGTATTTTTGCTTCTCACAAATGGACCTGACGGAAATACAGGGGATGAATTTCAATCCCCTGCCCGCAGTTTGATTGTGGCAGTTGGTGAGTGTCCTGCTGCTGCTTTATTTTCAATGAAGAGTGGTCTGGGGTTTTTTTTTTTAGGTTCTGAGTTCCTACGTCATAGCCCCTGCACTCCAGCCTACTCCAGCAGAAGAGGCATACCCAGATAAGCCTCAGTGGCTTAGTTTAGTTATGCAGCTCTGGATATGACAGTGGTGGATCTTTAAGCCTGCATGAAAAATCATTTTGGTTATCACCATCTTTTTGAACCTATGTAAGTTGTTCTGCGATTCCCACGTAAGGCAGTGAAGGGTGGCTGTCACTGTAAAGCAGCAACACCCGGGGCAGCACGTACAAAGAGACGTTCTGAAAACAATCACCTCCATTTTCAGCAGCTTCACTTCATAATGGAATTGGAACAGTCCAATTTGTCTGGCCATGCACAGTCTTACACAGATTTACTGTGTTCTTATCAGTTACTCTTGGCAATTGGCAAATCCCAAGCAAACATTTAATTCTGGATTGTTAATTTCAAATTCTTAAAATGCAAGTTCCTTAACTTGAAGAGGCTTAGTCAAATGTTTCATTAAATTTGATAAGTTTATAGGCCCTGATTCTTCAAAGCACTTGAGTTCTACCTTAAGTGTCTTCAAACACCTAGGTCTTAATTTATGTAATTATCTGGGAGGCTGATAAGTGATACTGATCACTGAGGATGCCAAGATAGTGCCCAGCCTGAAAGAAATTTACTGCATAGCCTTAAATGCTGAACTCCTATTGAGATATATACTACCTCTAGTCACACAGAGTCTTGGGGATTGCTTGACAGTCCTAAGAGTTTGCAAAGACTTTAACACAGTACAGAGGAAAAAAAAATCTAGTCTAAAAGAGTTACAGGAATCAGTCAAAGGATGCAGGGAAGACCTTCGCTCTCCAAATGCTTTCTAACTAGGCTGGCTGGTAGACGTCAGATTGAGCATCCTATTTTCAGCTTGTAACAAGCCATGAGAATTAATTTAGGAATTGTGGTGATGAAATTATCTAAGTTTATTTTTGAAAAGATGGATGCCATGTTCTTTTGGGTTTTTTTGAGAGTTGATGGTTTTTTGTAGTTCTTGCTGGTATTTTCTTTATTTGTGAAATGTATTGAATGGAAATTCCAACCACTTTCAGACATGCAGCACCTTTCATTAGAAACAGCTTGCCTGTCATTGCATTTGTGCAAAATATTCAGTCATCCAGATAGCTTTTGCATAGGCTTTAATCTGTGTTCCTTAGACTGGCACAAAGAATTCTCAAATTAAATTTTTATTAAATTGCTGTATTGGATAGCCCTTTGAAAAATGAGATGGAGGGAAAGAAAAACAGTGTTTGCAATTAAATAAGAATGTGTTAAGAAAATTAGAGAGCCTTCTTTTTAAGTCACTTTTAGAGTTAATTTTAATTGAACAATTAGTTCTTTTTTTCTGAGATAAATATTTTCCTGAAATCCCATCTATTCCCTTACAAGCATCTCCTCAGAGTCCATTTGTTTTAGATCCTCATCAAGAAGTGAAGTAGGAACTGTAGCTTTGATTTGCAGGAATCTGCATGGACCCAGCTGTAAGTGTCTAAATGAAGAAGAAACAAGACCCAGTCCTTCCTCCTTCACCTTTCTTTTGTAAATTACCGTGGTGAAATTACAAAAAAAAAAGGTCCATTTGTCTTTACTTTCTTACCAAAGGGCAGTATTGTTTTTAAAGCTCCCCATGTTGTGGAATCACACTGTTGTGATCCTCTGTGCAGTGCTGTCTCATACTCTCCAGCCCCTGAAGGGCTGTTGCTTCCAGGGAAATGTGGCATATCCTGCGTTGCTCCCACGCTCGTATCCATGCAACTGCCTTTGGCTACTGCTGAAGAGTGTGACACTCCTTCAGCTGCTCCTCACAGGACTTGTGCTCCAGACCCTTCACCAGCTTTACTGCCCTTCTTTGAAAACACAACTAGTTCAAATAGTGTCTCTTCTCTGTGTTTAATTATTTTAATTAATATACACATTCATATTCTTAATTAAAAGTGATCCTATGATAAAAAAACCACCTTTTTGGTGTCCCCAGGTCTTTCTCCAGAATGGTGTTTAAATCCTTGACAGACGTTTTCACAGAGTTTGGTTTTCCTGTCCCTAAAACCTCTGTGTGGCTGTCATTCTTTCTAAGTGTTAGCTGGATGTTATTTCTGAATGCTGCTGCTAAGATGGAAATGAAGAATAAAAATTCTATGTGTTTCTCTGAGTTGTGCCAGCAGGAGAGTCATCAAAGCTTCTTCCTTCTGGAAAGAGGCCAGACATTCTAACAAACAATAAACTTAAGTAAAAAGAAGAAAGAGAAAGCATGCAGGCAACATTTTTTAGCTAAAGGAAAAAGAATCTGCTTGCATGTGCTGGGAAGACTGAAAGAGTTACATTTAATTAGAATTGGAGAATGTGGCTGCTACTCTTAATTTATGATGATGTATATGAAACATTCACAATCTCTCCCCTTAACACAGGCATGCTTTTCCACGCAATCAAAGGCAAGTGCAAGATTTATGTCAGCACTGGATTGCATCTCACCCAGGTTCTCTATGCTCACCTCATCCATTTCACACATCTGCTTTAAAACATGATAAAGTTAACCCAGGAGATGCTTATGCTTTCTTAATGGCTATAAAAGAAACCCCTTTCACATGAAGGGAGCTAGGGCTCAATCCAGATGCTTGATTTCAGATGTTTGAGGGTACCTCACTTGGCCTTCATATGCTGGTCAGGTGGGTGGGTGACTTACAGCTCCCACTTGGTATCAGCCGTCGCACCTGGGTGTTTGAAGAACTGAAATTCTGAATTGATTCCATAGGATGGAGCTTGGCTTGATGGCCAGGAACCCACAGCAACAGGACCTTGAGAAAGGACTGCAAAAGGTTTATTGCCAGCTAAGTGCTGGTATGTACAGTGGTGCCCTCCTCCTCTCTGCTGAGGGAAACAGGGTTTGTTAAGTATAGAGGGATGCATGGAAAAGCCATTCCACTGTTGCCTTCCCAAATCCAGAGAACACCAGGGGTTTTTTAGCTACTTGGGCCAAAGAGTAAGACTTATCCTTTATCTTTACTCTTCATTTCACAAAACAATGTGGTATAACAACTCTCACATGTGTATGAGTTAGCCACAGCAAAAAGAGCCACCAAAAATCAGGCAATGCTATGTCTGCCAAGGAAATCCTCAGACTGGAATCCAATTCTTTAGATCTGAACTTCTTTAGAAGTGGCTGCTGCTTATGATAAGATTCTTAACAGTGATGAGCAGAAAATATCATAGTATCTTATTGTGGGCAAAGCTGTAATATTTACCATAGATAGATCCATAGAGGATAAAAATTAAAGGGAGTCAGGAGTTAAGCAAAAGCTCAGTGAAACAAACTGGTGCTGACATACACAGATAGTGTCAACTGATAGCTTTTTGGCATTATGAATTGTTTTATAATTAGGTAATTAAAGCAAGCCTGTACAAACTTTAGCTTTCAGGAAGCTGTAAAGATACATGTAGCTGTAAAGTTATATTTAGCCATTAATTTCTTGTCAAGTCTGTCATACTTTCTCATAAAATGTCTAATAAAGAAGCTTAAACATGCACAGTCTCATGCATTTCTTCTAGAAAGTGAGGTATGTAACAGTGCAGTCCTAGAATACCAAAGTACAATTGTAAAAATATATATAACTCTTTGCTGTTCCGTTTCAAATTGAACTTGTTATTACAGCTTTCATCTTTTAAAGGCAGGAGAGCACTTAAATCCCACCAGAAGCCAGTCCCACTGACTTGGCCAAAATGGTGCAAAAATGTCAAGCATTTTAAGCAATTTCTAGACTGAGAACTAAAACGGCTGGTTACTGTTCCATTGCCAGAAAATAAATCCTAAGACTTCACAGGGAAAACAGATGTTATTTGAACCAGCACAGGGTCTTTCTTCTGGGTCTTGTTGATCCAAGTAGGTACTGTACACAATATGTAGATAGCTCATGGCAGATGTGGAGGAGCTGAGGATGAATGAAGGCACAACAGCAGATTCACAGTAAAAAATAATCAGAATAAAAGCCTAGGGAACAGGCTTAAATCTAGGATATTAGTTTAACTCTCAGTTGCACTTGGAAGCCAATGAAATTTTGTACCTGTAGCCTGAAGATTAATTTTGGTTCTGTATTTTCAATTATCTGTCCAGTGGACCCAGATTCTTTTAAAAATATGCAAACTACCTTGCAAAAAGCTTTTTGCATTTTTTCAGGGACTAATAGTGAGGGATTCTTTGCACACTACTTTTAGTTTCAATTGACTGACATTTTTCACAGAACCAGGCACAACAAGTTATATAGAACAGACAGAAATCTATCAAGAACATCTTTTATGCTGGGTATTTCCTTCTAACGTTGAACAAATTAAATGGAGGTATGTATGTAAAACTCAACTGTACTAAAACAAACTGACAAATCATGGATGCAAAAAGGGCTGAACTGACTGATATGAAAATTTCCTCAGTTTTGAGTGGTGGGGTTTTTTGGGGGGTGAAAACTGTTGCTGAACAGTCCATACTGCAACAGTCAGTCCCTTTCACAAATATGTAGGTTGCGGCAGCCACATGCTTGGTTTATTAAAAGTGCTTAACTGTCCAATACATGTTTGATCACAATGCATTTGACTGCTCACAGCAGTAAAATCTGTAGAATTTCTAAGGGCATGTTCATTACTAATGTAACCTGAACTTATCCTGTTTGCAGCTGCTAACACCCAAAAAAGTGTGATATAGAAAAATGAAAAAAATGGGTTAGACATAGGCAAACTGAATGCTGCCAATATCGATTGCTTTGAATCTTGCTTTATACAAGCAGTTTCCCTTCACTGGGAAAATAGTTCTGGCAATTAAATGAACCTCAAGGTGCTCTGGGGACTGGCACAATTTTACTTCCTTTGTTTCTCTCATACTTTATTTATGATCTGCCAAGTGCTTGTAAAAGAAAAGCCAGGGCTCACTCTGTCAGCATTTCACAAGGATTTTTAATCATTGGAGCAAAGCTTGAACCTTACCAACATGCTTTTCTCTCTAAATTTTAGGTAGAGTACCATAAAAAAAGGCAAAATAAGCTGAAATACTGGTATCTGAAATGTTTTTTTTCTTCCTAATTGTGTTGTTATAAAGATGTACCAACAGTGACATGGGGCTGTGGTCATCATCAAATCTGGACGAAGGTCTCAGTTTTCCCAGTGCATGTGTTAGTAATTTGCATAAAGGTATGTACAGTTATTGGAGCTTCCAATGTATAATTCTTTTAAAAGGTCATATTAGTTCCACTGCAAACTCCATCAGAACTTCAGTTTCAATTTTATAACTTATTTTCTAAATTAGACAACACAACAGCGAGTTTAAAATACTCTGCCCCTTGTGTGCACCTCTATTGTCTGTTAACCATCTTGTCCCCATCCCAAAGGACAGTATGTGTTCTACTGAGAAGCTAAAAATTTGGTTTTAAGAAGGTTTAGATTGTCTTTTGTCAAAATGAGATGTGAATTGATTTGGGAAACAGTGGCATTATAGGCAAGAGAAGCCATAAATTGCTTTAAAGTTTATGTCTTGACACTTCAGCTTTTAGGTAGCCAGAAGTGCAATTGTTTGCCTACCAGCTTCCATCTCCCAGTGATGGAATAGATTTGTTGTAGCTGCTGGAAGGAAAAAAACTTGAAGTTTATCATGTACTTTGACACTGGTATTGGCATGCTCTGCAGAACAAATACCAAACTCTTACAGCAAGGGATTTAAAAGTGCATTTGGAGGTCCAAGCCCTTACCTGTGTCTTTGGTAACATTTCTTTTATCTGTTTTAATCCACTCAACCCAGAGGTAGTTGAAACAGCAACCTGGTCTAGTGGAAGGAGTCCCTGCCCATGGCAGAGGGCTTGGAATGAGATGATCTTTAAGGTCTCTTCCAACCCAAACAATTCAATGATTCTGTGGTTTTCTGTGTATGGGCCTATTGACACCCCACAGGAAGGAGGGAATCAGCCACACTGGTTTTAGTTAACTCTGCAGAATGGCACCGAGACCCAAATGCATCACCAGGCTGGCACCTCCTGCAGCAAATTTATGGAACTCCTGAGCACGCTCATTTCCTCCTCGTGAGCCATTCCTAGCACATTCTCTGTCCTGACTGCAAAGTAAATACAGTATGTTGCTTGTGACTGTTGATTTGCATTAAGATTTTAGTATTGTGGCTGGGAGGCTCCAGAAGGTTGGCTTAATAAAGGCTAGGTCTTTTTGCAGTCGATTCTTAGTATTTTATTTCTGGTTTTTATGTTTCTGCATGCAGACATAGACATAATTTACTTTCCTCAAGCATGGGGAATGACAATCCTGCTTTAAATTCAAAGAAACATATGGGCTTATATGCCTAATGCCACAGCTCTACAGCATATTACATGCAGACCAGTCCATATAGGTCTTTTTCCTTCCTTTAAGATGGCTTTATGCTGGAGGAGGACAAATGATACCTGAAATTACCTGGAATTAGACAAATGTAGCAAATTGTGACCTATGTAGAAAATTGTAAGCAATAACTGATTTAGCAATGATAGTTACATCTCCAAACTTTCTCTTCTAATGGGTTTGTAATGGTTTAATGCTTTGGTTTCAGGCTTTTAGGTTCTCAGTGTCCAACATGAAGAAAAAGTCAGGCCAATATACGTGACTGTCGGAATCACAAAATGCAGTTGGGATACACAAAGCTGTATTCAGGACCATGGAAGAGCACTCTAGCATTGAAACTGCTATGAGCACAGGTCACATTTAAAGTAGAAAATAAATGTAATTGGTTCCAGACTGAGGGAAAATCTCTACATCCTCCAGCAATTTTCCTGAATGTGACAGATTGCAATATATTTTTCCCACTTGCATCTCAGGAAAAGGGAGGGAATTAATTCTACTAGGCTGTTTCATCTGAGGGAGTGGAAATTCACTGTGTACACTTGGATGAAAGTTTTTACTCTCAGATTCTTTGCAGAATAATAGCTTTGCAGCCAGAACAGTAACAGTTCCTCGAATAAATAAGGCCAGTCAGGCTGGAGGGACTGGAGGTGATTGTACAGCCTTGTCAAAGTGGTTGGGTAAGAGGGTGCAGTGTAGCAGGGGGCAGCCACCAGAGATCCAACATCTTGAGGGGAAAGAGGCCCCTATCAGTGAGCTGTGGAGTCACACTTCAGAGATTTAATACAACAGGGAGCTCTAAGCACTTAGAATTTAAAAATTACCTTCATCTTCTGCAAGTCTTGTTCTGCATGAGTGCTGGGTTTTGACTGGTTGCTGGTAGCCTTTTTGGCCTGTTTTCATTATAAATTACTGTTCAGGAATTGTTGGCTTGTCCATAAAGCAGTACAGGTTTGTCTTTTCCAAAGATCATGTGATAACTGGAATCACATATCAGCTGTAATTTTCTTACTTCTGGCTAGAACATAATATTTTGACACAACAATTAATATGGATACCTACTGTTCTCATCTTGCAACAAACAGACCACCATGCACTTCTTCTGAGCTCACTGTCTTGTTTAAGTAATGCACAACAGTAAGATGCCGGCTTCTGTGGGTTTGTTGCACTTCATTTTATAATAGGTTTTCTTTCTCAAGGTTTGGGTTGCAGGAATAGAGAGACTGCAGTAGAACAGAACTTTGCTAAAGAAAAAAAAACCCAAACAATCCCTCCTAGCACAGTGCTTGGAAAATGTGAGTCAGGTCTACTCTCAAGCTCAGAAACCAGAAAGCAAATAAAAGAACCTAACAATATTGCCCAAAATAAATAACCACAATGTGGAGGCACCTAACTGGGGGACGTGTGGAGAAGAAGTTATTCATTTTTTTTAAATCCTCAAGCTTGGCACATCTGCCACAAACTAAACAAACTAAACAAACAAATTGTTATTGGAGTCAAGAAGGGACAACTAATGTAAAACAGGCTGAGACATAAATTAGTAGTCATGGTAATCTGTCACAGGTGAGTGCTCCTCAAAGAAGTGACTTGAAATGCCAAACAAACCTTCTAATGAAATCGTGGGAATCTGTTTATCCAACCACTTTGTTTTAATCTAAGAGTCAGCTACAGCTACTATGAAAAATGCATATAGAGGAATATAAGCACTTCAAACTGTTGTAAAATTAATTAGTAAGGTTCCTTCCATGACTTCTCTGCCATCATAGTGTCTGTGCAGCCATGTGCAGTACTCAGTCACAGTAAGTCAGGCCTCCCTAAATCAGAAGCCATGAAAACTTTCAGTACTGCTTTTTTCTTCCTAAATTCCAATGTTTTATGGAATACAATCCTTTTTCTTTGCAACCATTAGAATTATCAATGGCAAAGAAAATAAAAGGCTAAATTCCTGCATAATCTTAGCTTCAACGATGGAGTTTGTGATTTTATGGGGAAAAAACCCACTCATGGTGCAAGACTAAGGATAAAACAATGACAGCTGGTAACAAGTAAATGGGCTCATCTTCTAAATGCTTTCATACTCATGGCAACTGTTTGAGCAACTTTGCCAAAATTTGTCAGAAGATGTCACATTATTTCTTTATATTTGTTCCATGGGTTAGTGCTGGCTCGTAATATTTCAGTATCAAGACAGTACAATAGGCTAAAGAAGGTGATCGTATGAACACAGAGCAAACTGTTAAGCAGCTGTCAGAACGACTGGCTCAAACCAACAAAAGATCAACACTCCTAGCTTAGACCAAATGGGTCGATCTAGTAGAGACACAAATACGTGCTCTGAAAATAACTGAGTGGGGGCTATTTCTGGAGGGCTTGAGGAACATTATGACAGTGAGTTTATTCTTACAGTTCAGCCAGCGTTAATCATCACCTCGCATTTCTCACTTCAGATTACAATTCTCTAAAAAATTGCTTCTGTCTGAAGTGCTGATAAACTCAGAAAACAATATGGTGGGTTGACCTAACTTTACTGCTTTACTCCCAATTTCTTCTCTCTCCTCTCTCCCAGCAGCGCAGAGGGATGGGAATGGGGGTTGAGGTCAGTCCATCAAACATTGTCTCTGCCACCTACTCCTCAGGGAGAGGACTCCTCTCATTCTTCCCCTGCTACAGCATGGAATTCCTCCCATGGGAGACAGTCCTTCACCAGCTTCTCCAATATGGGTCCTTCCCATGGACTGCAGTTCTTCATGAGCTGCTCCAGCATGGTTCCCCGCAGGGTCACAAGTCCTTCCGGGAAACCTGCTCCAGCATGGGCTCCTCTCTCCACAGGACCACAGGTCCTGCCAGGAGCCCGCTCCTGTGCAGGCTTGCCATGGGGTCACGGCCTCCTTGGGACATCCACCTGCTCTGGTTTGCGTCTCCTCCACGGGCTGTGGGTGGAGCTCTGCATCCCCATGGTCCTCCATGGGCTGCAGGGGCGCAGCTGCTTCACCATGGTCTGCTGCATGTGCTGCAGAGGAATCCCAGCTCCAGTGCCTGGAGCACCTCCTGCCGCTCCTTCTGCACTGACCTCGGTGTCTGCAAAGCTGTTTTTCTCAAATATTCTCACTCCTCTCCCCCAAATGAACTTGCTGTTTTGGCTTTTTTTCCCCTTCTAAAATACATTACCCCAGAGGTACTGCCACCATTGCTGATGGGCTCAGCCTTGCCCTATGGTGGGTCCATCTTGGAGCCAGCTGGCATCGCCTCAGCTGGACAAGGAAAAGCTTCTGGCATCTTCTCATAGAAACCACCCCTGTAGCCTCCCTGCTACCAAAAACTTGCCACAAAAACCTAATACAGCCCTTATTTTGTGAGAAGTACTGTGTGCTCAGGCCCACATTGATTTGATCACAACTCGATGAATAGTGCAACTTTACATTTCTTTCTTAGGTGTGAATCTGAAACAACAGTCCTAGAAGCATTTTTGAATCTTCATGACCTGTGCTGTTTGTGTATAAGAACAAAGTTCATTTATTTGATGCCTGAAGAGTCTTAACAGACCTAAATATCTTAGAAAATCTTTGTTTTGATTTAATTGCAGCAGAATCTAATTAACAGTTGTATATTAAAGACTTGAAAGTCTCTGATCTCTTCAAAAATCACCAATACTGCCAAAACTGCAAACTCATAAAAACAGGGAGACTGATTTACATTGAGAGATCTTTGCAGTGAAGTAATTTATGCAATTTCTTTGAAAGGAAAATAATAGCTGTAATGAAAAACTAGCAGAAACACAAAAGTGATTAGAGGGTCAAATCTATGAGAAAGCATGAAATATTGGAAGAACTAGTAATGAAGAGACTTGTCAAGTGTAAGCAGCAGAATACTTCAGTATCAGATACTGCAAAGTTTCAGGTATCTTCATGCTATCATAAAGAGGAATTTAGGAAACATATTTATATTTTAACTACAGAGTTCTAAAAGCAAAACTGTGCCCCTAGCATGGGTGGGTACAGCCCTGCTCTGCCTGGCTGTTAAATGATGAGGGGAGCCTCTGGCCTCCGGGTAATGCGAGGTGTAGCTTATTTTTCACATTTCTCTGCAGCAGTACACACACTCTTTGGTTCACTTTTATCTGATGTGCAGAAAGAAGAAAGAAGTTGCAATACTCCACTGAAGAGGAGAGGAGAAAGAGCCAAGGTCACCTACAATTATCAAGAATCACAGAATCATTTAGGTTGGAAAAGACCTCCAAGCTAATCCAAAATTTCACCAAAGACCATCAGGCCAACTCAACCATAGCACTAAGAAACAGTCATTTCTTGAACATTTCCAGGGATGGTGACTCTACTACTTCAGAGATGGCAACTCTACCACTTCCCTGGGCTGTCTGATCCAGTGCATAAACCATTCTATCAGTGAAGGAATTCCTCCTGATGGCTGACCTGAACCTTTCTGGTTATGACTGAGGTTATGCCCTCTTGTCCTGTCGCTGGTTGCCTGCAGAGAAGAGACCAACCCCCACTTGGGCACAACCTCCTTTCAGGCAGTTGTAGAAAGTTGAAAAGGTCTCCCCTGAGCCTCCTTTTCTCCAGGCTAAATAAGCCCCTTTTCCTCAGCTGGTCCTCATAGCACTTGTGTTCCAGATCCTTCCCCAGCTCCACTGTCCTTCTCTGGAAATGCTCCAGCATCTCAATCTCTTTTTTGTAGTGAGGGGCCCAAAACTGGACACAGTTCAGTGCAGCCCCACCAGTGCCAAATACAGGGGGACGATCACTGCCCTGATCCTGCTGGCCACACCTCTGGTGACACAAGCCAGGATGCCATTGGCCTTCTTGGCCACCTGGACACACACTGACACATGTTCTGTTGGCTCTCAATCAGTACCCCAGGTCCTTTTCCACTGGGCTGCTTTCCAGCCACTCTTTCCCAAGACTGTAGCACTGCCTGAAGTTGTCATGACCCAAGTGCAGGAACCAGCATTTGGCGTTGTTGAACCTTGTGGGATCAGCCCATAGAGCCAGCGTGTACAGATCCCTCTGCAGAGCTTTCCTGCCCTCCAGTAAATCAACACTTCCAACCAACTTGGTGGTCTCCGCCAACTTACTAAGGCTGCACTTAATCCTCTCCTCCAGGTTACCAGCAAAGATATTAAACAGGATGATTTTGTATCTCTCCTCCCTTCAAAATCCTTGGCTTCTGATTCTTCTACCAGAAGAAAGTACAGGCTTAGAAATAAAACCAAAAAATTTCATGTGACTTTGCTTATGTTTATCATCTTTTTGTTCCTACTGCTCACTGTAGGTGACTAATTTCCCCTTCAGTCCTCCGAGGGGACTGACAGTACAGTATGACCCCCAGCTGTTTCAGGAATAGTTCTTCATTCTGCCAGGAGAAACCTTCCTGGATGCAGAATGCGCAGCCCGTGTGCAGTCTCCATACTGTGTCTTAGATGCAGCTACTGACCACACACAGAACATGGAAATAAGGCTGACAGCTACCTTGTAACAGGTGAAATGATTCTAGAATAGGATGAAGACCTGTAACTTCTCTTGTCCCATAAGCTCTTTAGGTTTGGAGAGGACATCTGACCATGATTGTTGTACAAGAAAGAGAACGTCTGCGCTTGTCTACCGACCTACATGAGATCCCTCTAATCTTGCAACATGTAGCACCTGCCCAGGTCCCACCACTCGGCTCTTGGGCTTGTAGATCCCCTCCAGGGAATGCCACAGTCACACAAGGAGAAAATATAGTGATCAAAGCAGTAACAGGCAAATACTCAATGCAATTCTGACAAAGTCAAATAGTTGTTTTATATTTGAACCCAGAAATTTTTTGGTGAGCAGTGAGATGCAGCCATACTCTGAAACTGCAGAAATGAAGTACCAACAGGTTAATTAGACCACGAAGATTGCAAACTCAGTTTTTTGCCCTCTGCGTGGAGCTCTGATGTGTTCTCTATAGCTTTTCTCTGAATTTCTTTTTTTCTTTTTTTTTTTTTTAACCCAGAGCAGCTGGGACTATCAGCCCTCCAGAAACAAGTTTTGCAGGAAAATCTAATTATGTACACTATATTTCAACTCAGAGCACATTTTACAGCACACTTTGAAAACAAAGCTACTAGTTATGGTGCTATAATGGTATTACTGATGTTATAATAGGGATTTTGTGTCTGACCTGACACCTATCAGGTCTCACCACTCTATCAGACTGGTTGACTTTTGCAAAGTCTGATTAAGCATTAACTCAAAACATAAATCCTAAGGAATTTGCCCAGTCACATTTGACATTTACTAGTTTTCTGCCATGCATAAAAACACCATTCTGCAAAATCCCATACTGTTGCTTTGGTGAATGAATGCAAAACACTCTTGGAGCCATGGTAAATACAGACTTTTACATGGAGACACCTAATTTATTCGAGCTGCATAACCTCTTGACTATTGCTATGTCCTGTACTTTCCTAATCAAACCACCTGTTGTTTCAGATAAATGGCTAAAACTAGTATCTGTTTAAAGTTTACAGTCCAAAGAGGACATAGTAACAAGATGGTCATTCAATCTGTGTTCTCCAAACATACAACTAAATTCAATATTCAAATGAAAGACAAATGGTCAGTTGGACAGAGAAGCAGCTGAAGCAGCTTGGTAGCCTGCATTCCTAGCAGGAAGAAAGTCTTTAGCTTTTTAAATCTAGGCTCTTCTCACAGTTAGAAACACACCCTTAGGAAACAGCAAAGAGATTTTCCCAAATATGGGAACTGCAGTTTCCAAATACGGAATTCTCCACCGAGTCTTAAACAAAGGAAATCATCTGCTTATCCTATTGTAAGTCAAATGAATCATTTTTCCTCTAGAAGAGACTTAACTATACTTTCCTGGATGAACACATTCACTTCAGCATTTTGAAGGACTTGTGCTTTCAGTTTTGTTTTTGCAAAAGGATATAGAAACGAAGTCTCAAGTCACAGTAGGCAGACTTGTTTCTCTAGCTTCTTTGTATTGTCTGCCCCAATTGATTTGGGAGAACCTGTTTGTCTGCAGCAACAAGCTGAACAGCACTTTTAAAAAAATACAAACTGTCTGAAGTTTGTAGAAAATGTGTTCACATGACAAATATTTGCTACTGCTCTCAGAACAAAGGAACCAAACCCAGATGTGTACAACTCATTTAGGAAAGGAAAAAGAAGTCTTCACCACTGTCTAATCTGCTTTTGCTCTTTCAGCCTTTTGCTGAGTAACAGGCTTTAGGAACCTCTGACAACCAAGGTCAAAGATTGTTACACTTGCATGAAAGTGAAAAACTGCCTTAGACCCCATAGCTGATATGCCCTTGCATTCCAGTTCCAGCAAAGACACCTATGTTACTTGTAATACCAGCTTGTGAGCATTTGGACAGAGCTGGCAATGTCAGCTATGTGCAAATCTACAGTTCCCACCTGGAAGTTAGGATTTTTACTCCTATATAAGTGCTTTGTATCAAGTTCTTACTTGCCACTTTCTAAGAGCTGTTTTAGCCCACAGGCAGACCTCTCAATTACTGTTGCAAGATCTTCCAATAAAATCAGGACCAAATTATTAGTGATATCTTTTCCCTTGGAGAAGTTGGCAAGCAATCAGATTTAGTGGGAGCATGGCCTCTGACCAGCCTACATCTTAAACATCCTCCTGACACCCTCGTAAACAGCAGTGGCTTCTAGGTTTTCCAGGCCACTCAGTCCTTGGAAGGTGCCAGCAGCCTCTTAGTGATGCTTCCTCAGAGTTGCCTTCAATAACAAATAGAGTTAAGCCCTATAAAGAAGGCGACACAGCTGGAATTTCCATGCATGTCATCCGATGCTCACTTTCCATTTCTAAACTTGAGGGCTAGGTCTCAGTTCAGAACATTTCTCAGTGCCAGCAGAGACTGGAGTTCCTCAGACAAGTTTATGCTGGTAACAACAACACAATCGATGAATAATGTGAAAGGAATAGCGGAAAGAGTAAAAAGGTTGTTTTTTGCTTCAAGGAAATAATGCCCTCATTCCATAAGGTTTCCTCTTCTACTTGGAGGGAGGAAAAAGGTGGAGAGGTAAGAGAGGAGATTGACACTTCTGTTTCACTTCTCTACAACACAATGGAGGGAATTATGTTCCACATTTGGTCTTAAAGTAAGCGCTGGACAAAGCCCACCCCAACCACTGCTGCACAGTTACACTCTATCACTCTCTCAGCTGTGTTCATCCCTGGGAAGGCGCTCTCCTGCCAGGATGTTCTTGCCTCCTCCCACCCACTCACCCACCCCAGATTCCCTGGCAGCTGTGTTTCAGCCTTGCTACAGCCCTTAGGATATCTCCACCTACCACTTCCTGCCATGAAAACCTTTTAGATTTATACCAGATCTGCTTGCTTGGATAATGAGACACCAAATGCTGAGCTGTATCATCTCTCAAAGGCACAGATGGGGGTTGGGATGCAGAAGTGGCTTAAGATATCAAGGCAGTTCTTCTTGTGCTTGGGTTCTAGGGGATCAGCACACATCAAAAACTGAATCTGTTTCAGCAGCCCTTGAATTGCTTTGATTCATTCCAGCAGCCCCAATAGTATGTAAGAGTTACCACAGTGAACACTTCCTGCACAACAACTACTGGTGTGGGAGTGTTTATGCCAGTGCTATACAGCACTCAAGATGTGACAGTTCTCTGCTCCCATTGAGACCCTTCACAATTCTTCAGCTGCTGTGGCCTGGCCTTGATGTGATCCTCAGTCACTGACAGGGCCCCTGTGCTGTTCCCTGGGGCAGAGCACGAGGACAAATACACAGCTCTACTCTAACCAGGTGTGGAGGTTGCAAAGCACTGTAAGACAGAAAGAAGCTGGGAGAAGGGGCAGGAAGAGGTGTGCTGTGTAGCTGTGTGGAGATCAGGAAAGGACCTGCAAAGGGCTGCAGTCCTTTGGGAGGAGATGTTGCAGAGGAAGCTCAGCAAGAAAGAGCAGTGTGCTTCAGACTCCTTGACATCTTTTTTTTTTTTGGTGGAAAAAGGAGCAAATTAGTTCAATGCATTGTTATTCAGGAGGTGACTTGTTCTGTTTGCCGTAGTCCAAGTTATTAAAAATAGAAATACAAAAAACTAAATCAATTTTCCAGACTCACTCCATCAGCGACTGAAAGCAAACAAATATTTTCACATTCTGTTTCTAGCAGGTATGTCATTTAATGTTGCAACACTGTAATATTTGGGCTGTAAATGCTTCAGGGAACTTGAAAGAAAACTATTTCCATTGGATTTTAAATCACAGAAACCTTTCTATTACTATGAATTTCTCACATGGTACAAAAATGAGCTTTGATGCTTTTAAATTCATCTCTCCTTTATTTACCTCATAACATTACAGCAGGAAAGGATTCATAAATACTGAGTATTACACCACAAATAATGTCAAAACAATGAATGTTGAGATTCCTAAAGAGAAAAACTGTAGGTTTATGACAGCAGGCAACAGGGACAGTGGAGAGAGACAAAGACAGAAAGTAATTTATTAAAAGCTGAACATTATGCAGAAGCAAATACATGACTATGTTTCTAATAACGTAGCTCTCAGAATCCTTTCGAATCCCTTAAGACTTGTGTGTGGAATGCAATATATGCCAGAGGCCCAAACCAAAGAACACGTACAAATACTTCAAGGAATTAATTATAAATACTATAAGATTCCTGTGTGTAGTGTAAATTATTGTTACTGCTATTTCAAGGGTCTTTATGCCTGAGATGAATAAAAGCAAGTTTGCTATGCTCCCAGAATACAGGAATGAATACTGTGAAATGAGCGATGTCCATCAAAATAAAGGGCCTATGAGAATTCTCAGATTCTGCTCCATAGCACGATAAATTAGGCCTTTTTCTCCTTACTTTTACTGGCTTTCTTAGATTAAGAAAACCTCATTGCTGACCAAAAGCCATGTTAGTTTTTTTTTTCCCTGCAAGAGACCAGTGATTATACATTTCCTATCCACCCCACATTTCTATCTCTTGCTTCCTGGACAGAATTTGTCCCCACCAAGCCAGCCTAACTCTCATCATAAAACTATGCCCTGTTCAGTTTCTGCAAGACAAACCAAGATCCAAATCCAGGAAAGGGTTCATGGCTGTGAATCCATTAAGGAGACTTCCTCCAGTCCAGAGTTAGTTAAGTAAGATCCTGAGCCTCAAAGATTTAGATGTCTAACTTGTATTTAAAGGTACCTAATTACCCTTAAGAATCTGAGCCTAAGCCCCTTAGCCCCTTGGGGTTAACTTGTGGCTCTCTCCTTAGAATTTTCTACAGCTATTTTGGAGAGACCCCTGTTCAGATTGCTGACATTAGGCATTTCAGGAGGGAACAGGTTTCATTGCAAATCTGTGCTTGCTATATGTTAAAAGCTAAAGTGATTGAAAGGAGTGCTGGCATCTTTTAAAACACCAGTGTGAATTTGCCTTCTCATTTCTACTGTCTTTGCACATACCTGAAACCCTTCTACTGTCCCTTCTTCTTATGCTTTCCTTCTTTTATATGCTTCAATACAACAACTTCTTCCACGAGCCCTATATAACATGCTCCTTCCCTCTAAGAAGCAGCAGGCTTTTTCTTCCATCTCCTCCTTTGCAACATCCTTGCTTTGGAATCTCTCCAGTAAGCTCCTTAAGCACATGGAGTCACAAGTACTTAGCACAGAAGAGAATTACATAAATAATAATAATAATAATTAATAGCCCATAAATGGAACCCTAAGGGGCTTCTAATCTTCACATATGCTTGGAAAGCAACTCTCAGAAACTATTTAATTTGGGTGAGAGTTCTTAGCAGTAATATAATAATCAAAATATCAAACAAGTTTGTACAGTTACATACCCAAGTAGGCTTCTGCACAAGGCGATATCTGTATATAGTTAGGCTGTAGCATAGCATTGCCCATCCCAGATTCCTGAAGTTGACTTTTAAACAAAGTTTGCAGGGAATGTGTAGGATGTGGTACTCTTCTGCATTACTCAGTTGAAACTGGGTGCCAGGTTGAAGGAGTGAATAATTTGGAAGCAATGCATTTCCTTGAGTTTCCTAGAAAAAGAAATGACATAATGCATGCAGTTACATAGCACTAGCAGTACACTGTTGATGCCTATATTTAATGCTCTTGATTTTTTAAAGTTAAACAATGTCATACAGAATTTCAATAACCTTGGTGTTTGTAAAAACATGTTGTTCTCCATTTTCATGGAAGATTTCAGTATCAAAATTGTGAACAAAATGAAAAGAATTAACTGTGCTGCACTGGCTTCTGGTCTTTCTTGTGACTGAAATGTTGCTTATGTGTGGAAAAATGGAGAGATACTTGAATGAATAATGATTTTGGTTTCAGACCAATTTGATTACAATTTCACCCCCACACTGGGCAGCAGTGGGACCTTCGAGGAGATACTAATCACTGAGTTTCCATGAAATACATTATTTTAGTAAAATCTTGGACACCTGAGAGTGGAGTATTGAACTGCACTTGGAAAAGAGCTGTCCTGGGAACGCACGTTCCCAGTGGCTCAGACACGGGCCACAGAGCCTTTCCCTGGCACGGCAGGTGCTTGTGTTCTGGCCACGACTTTCCACTTCTGGTCCTGGGAAGCCACTAGCGTGCTTTCCACAGGGACACAGAAATACCCTGGAGAAAACCAGCCTCCCCCTGGAAAAAAAACAAGCTGTTGTAGCTAGTCCACCGCGGGTGAGGAAAGCTGCTGACTTGGAAAGGTCTGCGCTGAGGAGCTCAGCCGCGCTCACAGGCCATTCCCTGTGCTTGCGTATCCTCTGGGGTGAAAAACAAAGATTTGCCCCTATCATCTCTCCGTTTCCCGTGCGTTTTCCCTCCCGGCTCGTCGGAGAGGCCTCCGGGGGGTTGTCAGGGCCGGCCGGGGCCGCTCCCGCCTCTCCCGCCAGGAGAGAGGCGCCGGGCCGCCTCAGCGGCCGCTGCCGCCATGGAGACGCGATCCCGCCCGGCGGCTGCCCGGGGCCGGGGCACAGCACTCCCGGCTCGGCCCGGCCCGGCCCGGGGCTGGGAGAACCCGAGAGAACTTAGCCCCAAACTGAACGAAAGCAGCGCCACGCAGTGCTGGGGTGTCTGTGGGGTTTTTTGTTTGGTGGGGTTTCTCTGTTGTTTTTGTTTCTTGGGGTTGTGGGTTTTGTTTGTTTGGTTGGTTGGTTGGTTGGTTGGTTTGGTTTGGGGTTTTTTGGGGGGTTGGTTTGGTTTGGTTTGGTTTTTTTGGCTTTTTTTTTTTGGTGGTGGGGAGGGGTGAGGAATCGTCCACTTGTAGTCAGCATTTAGTCACCATCTGTTATATTTATTTAATTTTAATAACATAAGAAAGTGGCAGCGGGCCGAGCTAGTGGGGTTTTTCCCTGGGTGAAAGGGAAGGAAGTGAGCGGGGCGAGGCAGCGCTGGGGGCAGGAAGGTGCGAGGTGACAGGGCTGGACAGAGCATGAGGCGGGATAAGGGCGGCTGGAAAGGGCGGCTGGAAGGGGGGGGCGGGAAGGAGCTGGGAGGGAGCCGAGGTAGGCAGATGGTGCTGCAAGTCTCTTCCTTCAGTGTCTGGAAAGCCTGGAGTGTGGGGGCTGCCCCTGCGTGGAGGGACCGGGTGTGCCTGGGGAGGCAGACGCAGACGCCGGAATGTAAAAACAGGGTTTCTGAGCAAGGCAAAGATACCCAGTGATTTGAAGGGGAGGGACCTAAATTGTGTCTGGAAAGTACAAAGGCAGCAGGACTACTCTTCATCAGCTCCTCCCTAACTTTGAAAAGGGCCCATTACGCCTTAGGGGCCGACTGGCCACAGCCGGTGTGGCCCCAGGGGCAGCTGCTACACAGACCTCTGCATCCATCCTTCCTCATCCCGTGCACTGCCCTCTGCTAATCCTGCGCACAACCAGGGAAAGGAAGCAGAGCATTGCAGGGGCTCAGCGCTGCTGCAGAGTTGAGGGGAGTGGGATGGCCTCTGCTGATAGACCAGCTGGGCTGGAAACGTGGAGCTGCACTCAAAATTTGCTATTCCTCTATTGTCAACAAATAACAGCGAGAAACCATCAAGCCCTTGCACTGCTCATCTGTGTAAAAGATGGCAAGTTGCCACTGACAGAGGTTGATCCTCCAGCTCAAATGGCAGAAGGCCATGTTGTGGAGTTACAGCATTCATCAAGCCTGCTAATGATCTTGTGGTGACATACATGAATTCAGATGATGAGCGTCCTCTCTTTGCTTTAAATATGACCTGAAAGATTATGCTGCACGACTTGTTCTTAATGTATCCTCCTCCTGCGTATATTCAGCATGTTGCAGGTTTCAGTGGTGAACTGTGTGTTGTTTTCCACAGCGTGCCTCTGTTCCTCAGTGCTTGAGATGGATGGTGCTCTGGGGATGAACTGTAGCTGGGCATGAAGAGGGATGTTATCTGTGTAGCTCCTGTTCTTTTGTAAAAACTGGACCATGTACAGTAAGCTATGTGGGGGAGGTATGATGGAGATGGGATGGTCTCAGGAGCAAGATAGTCAAATGCCACTTGGAACTGGAATCTCTTTTTGCCTGGATGACAGAGCTGCTTACACAACTCTGGGCAGAAGCTTAAACTCCAGCTTGCTGGCCACTGCAGGTATGCACCCCATTCTCAGATATCCAACCTGCACTGTCATGGCTACAGCTTAGATCAACAGACTCCTAGTCCCAATAAAGTGAATGAAAAAAAAAAAAGCTAAATACTCTGAAAAAGTAAGCAAAACAAAAGTTGGAGGTGTCTCAGACTGAGAATTCAAAGTACCGTATTCCTTGTTCATGTTCTTTATCAGCCCTAAGGTTTAGTTAAATGAAGACTTTCTGTAGTATCAAAGCTAGATTCTGTTCCTTCATGTCTTATCTGTCCTTACACTGTTCCCTGCTTTGTGTGGTAGCTACCAGCTGCACAAATGCACTGGTGAAACTGTCTGTGGGCTTGCAGTGGAGATGCTTTACAGGCCACCCTTGTAAATGATTGTGTCAGTGCTACTACGGAGGCAGCAAACTGTGGTGCCAGAGTGGGAAGCTGGAGGCAGGAACCAAGAGAGAGGGAATGTCTTCATATGCTTCTGCCATGGGAGGAAATCTTCCTGTAACAACACCATGAATCCATCATCACTCAAATAGTAACATTGGTGTGAAAACTTGCCCCTCTGCTCCTGAAGGTGTCTAACATCTACATTCGTGTTGGTGAGTGACTGTGCCCTCTGAGCCCCTGAGGAACACCAATGAATAATCCTCTGTGCAGAACACAGTTGGGGCAACCTTTGGCTTATGAAGACACACAAACACAGGCAGCACAGAAAAGAAATCAAATTACTGAGCAGGCACACACCAAGTGGTCACTGGCTCTTCTGCTCACCAATGATGCTAGAATCCCACAGGAAAAAAAACACCTTAGAACATCACATGTAATTACAGACTGCATCCTCACATAGTTGTGCAAGAGGCACAGTTAAAAACCAGCATTTAACTAAAATAGTAATATCCTTTGAGATATTCTGTTTATCCAAAAATACCTCTCTTCCCACTTAGACCTGGTCAGGGTGTCTGTTTTCCCATTTCAACCTGCCTGACTGAGGCACCTGGGAGGGTGCTGCAGGCTGTGAGGAGCATCCTGGAGCCCGAGGAGTGACAGTGAGCTGATTTGGCATTTGCTGGGGCAACCCAGCCCAGCCCATCGCTTCAGCCAGCCCCGGCAGCTGCCTTCATTTCCTTCCCTGAGCTGCACGGGTGGAGAGAGGCAGGCTGCGTTCCCCATGAAAAGACAGGCTCTGGGATACGTTATTGATTTGCTGAGGGAGACTTGCTGGAGGGCAGTGAGAACAGGGCAGCTGGGCCCTGTGAGAGGATGGTTTGCTCAGCCAGAGATCAATATGCTTCAGCAAACCAGGGAGCAGGCCCTGGCAAAGCCAGAAGTTTCCTTTGTTCTGTTTGTCTTGTGGAAAAAATAGACAAGCAAATAGGCTTAAGGATTCTGGATACAGAGAAGGGAATAACCTTATTTACAGTGTAGCACAACCCATCCAGCAGTGACAGTTTTAACCCAGACTGTTTTAAATTTGTGTATAGCTGAGGAAATGGTGACTAGTAAGGGTGGGGAATCTAGTTTAGCGCCTATCTGTTGGGTTCCTTTTGGTTTGAAATAAAGGCAGCTTCAGGGACAAGTGACCAAGTTCCCAAGTCAGTATTTTGTGGTTTTACAATCACACTTTGAAAAATGTTTTCTCATTCCTGTTGCTGTGTGGAAGATCCACCAAAATAGCTCTGAAGATTGCCAACACACCAGGCGAAAGAGTAAAATACTACTAATAGCATCTGTTCTGAAGTTTGTGTGACATACAATACCAGGAGACAAATAGATTTGAAATGCAAGTGTGTTTTCTATTGTTTTTAATTTGACAGTGACTCCTTAGGAACATAACATTGCCCCCAGAGTTTATTTTACAGTTCACAGTAAATAAGAGTTAGGCTGCCAGGCGTGGTAACTTTGTTTTGGGTTTTTTACTTTCTTTTTTTTTTTCATTGCTTCTAAAATCATGGTTTAAAAACTCGTAAAATGCAGATTGAACTGCTGCATGATTTTGGAAGGACTGGGTCATTGTGTCCTCATAGCACCCCATACTCTGCTTCACTGTTGCACAGTTGCCTGTAAGTCTGTATTCAAATGAATTGTTTCCATAACTACTTTGTTCTCTTCTGAAGAGCACTTCCCTTTTTTTTTTTAATTTTAATAACTACAATACAAAAATAATGAGCTAAACTGGGCACAAGTGGTGACTGATGAGTTCATGCTGACGGAGTGCTTCTTGGGATGGCTTTGGTCCATGCAGCCCATACTTCTCAGTCAGTGCCCAGACACAAGCCAGAAACTGTTCCCTGGAGACATCATGGAGACTTGTTTTAAGAGACAAGGAAAATGCTGCCACGTGGACACAAGCTGGGCAGTGTCACTGGCCTTTAGAGTCAGAGGACAGGCACTAAACCTGTTCAGTCTAATACAGATGTAACTGATCAGGTAGCTAGTAGGAAGAGCTACCAAAAATTTCAGCTTCATTAAGCTGTCCTGTGTAATGATCCTGGTCCCCTGCAGAATCTGCTAGGAGGGTCTCAAGCTGGTGGAACATGTAGGGTGCATGGAGCTGCTTGCCTGGATTCTTTACAGAGTATATAGTGATTTAAGTTAAAAAATGCAAATTTGAACTGTGCCAGATATATCCGAGTAGTCTTTTTATCAAAAAAATGTGTGTTTCCTCTAGGTTGTGAAATATAAGCTACAAAGTAAAGGGGGAAAGAAAATGGATAAAATTTGTGTTTTCTTCTCCTACTACAAGTCTGTAACCTCTGGCAGTGAGTGTCATGTCAGCTGGGCACTTTCAAGCCTCAGACATTACTGCTAAGCCTGCCACCATTTGTGAGAGACCAACTTCAATTGGAAGGAGAAAGGAGATGTCAGGAACCTGTCTCCTTCAGCATATCACTTCAGCTATTCAGCCACTAAACTTAAGGATTTAGCTGTAAAACAACAAAATAAATTCCAGCTTCCTCTCCCTCCCCAAGCCCCCTGGGTTCTCCCTAAATAATGTTTGTGGTCACCCATTTAGGTTATTTGCAAAGTTTCCATTTACCACAGTAATTTCATTGGAATGACTGTGTTCCTTCAGCACTTTGCAGCAGAACAGAAATAGGGAATAGAAAAAAATGCCAGAGGAGAGTAGAGGCCTCACCTAGTACTGCCCTTTTACTAAGTGGCCTGAGCAGAGAGTCAGGGAAAAGCCAGGCAGTACTTCATTCTGAGCTATCACATCACTTAAGACTGAAAGCAATTACTGACATTTTTACAGGGCTAAAACCACATTTAGGGTTGAATATTCTTTTTCAGACAAGAAGTCTGCCTATACAGTTAACTTCAAGACATTTAGGTAGTCTGATTCATGGGTTGTCACATCTGAAAACCATAAAGTCCAGGTGAATTTGGAAACAGAACATGAGGACCCATGTGCACCTTAAAATTGCCTTCCTTAAAAACAACACAGTGAATGCAAGCTCTCACTTCTAAAATAGTTGTGCTTTAAAATCCCTGATGTTTTGGTCCTCTCTCCTCCTGTTAGGCTGTATGAATACCTGGGGACTTTCAATCAGACTTTCGCTGGATAAGTGACTTGATGACCTCAAGCTTCATCAGAGCAGAATCCTTTCACCCTCCAACAGCTGTCTGTAGAAGAGCAGGTGGGCCATACAGTTGACAAGCCTTTAAGATCAAGTAAGAAGCTCACCTGCTACTTAAGATAGGTCTTTTTTAAGGTAGGAAAAACACAAATGTTAAGGAAAAGGTAATAATGCATGAAGTATTGTGTGCAGTTTGGGGCACCACAATATAAAGAAGGTATCGAGCTATTACAGAGCATCCAGTGGAGAGCTATGATGATGGTGAAGGGCCTTGAGGGGGAAGCCATGAGCTGCTGAGGACACTTGGTCTGTTCAGCCTGGAGGAGACTGAGGGAAGACCTCATTTCAGTATAGACCTTCATTTTGAGGGGAAGAGATGGGGTAGGCACTGATCTGTTTTCTGGGGTGACCAGGGACAGGACCCAAGGGAAGGGCCTGAAGTTGTGCCAGGGGAGGTTTAGGTTGGATATTAGAAAAAGATTCTTCACCCAGAGGGTTGTGCACTGAAAGAGGTTCCCAGAGAAGTGGTCACAGCACCAAGCCTGGCAGAGTTCAAGAAGTGTTTGGACAATGCTGTGTTGGGGGTTAGGTTTTCTTTCCTTTTGTTTCCTTTAACATACAGAATTTTTTCCCGTTGAGTTGCTAAGGAGCTCTAACTACTGGGTACTTAAGAAGAACAAAGGATGTGGCCAAGCCCTGAGGAGAGGGGCATCTCTGTTTTGCTGTTCTCCTGTCTGGGATTTTTCTCTCAGAGTGGCAGGGGGAGATATCTCGGGACTTGGGGCTGGTAAAAGGCAGGGGCGGGGGGCAGGGGCGGGCTGGCGCTGAGCTTCAGAGGAGAACACAGAGGTGCTGCTCNCCCGCTCCCCCTGCCTGCTGAGATGTCCTGCCGTCTCAGTTTGCTGCTTTCCGAGAGTCCTGCTGGGGCACCGGGACCGACTGCCCCAGGGGGTTTGTGAAGCAAAGCCTCTCTCTCTTCCACCCCTCCCCGTCCCGGCCGAGCCGCCATTGCCACGCGCTGCTGGAGCTCGCGCCACAGCGCCCTCTGCAGCCGCGGGGGAATCATCGCACCTGCCCTGCCCACCCAGCGCCACCAGCGCCCCCTGCCGGCTGTGACCATCACTGCACCCAAGGGGACAGTGCCTGCAGGCCCAGAGGGCTGGGACCGGGTTCCTGGTTCTGTTTTGTTGTTAATGCCATAGCAGTTGTTGTTTGTTTGCTTTATTATAAATACTAGTAAAGAACCGTTATTCCTATTCCTATATCCTCGCATGAGAGCCACCTAATTTCAAAATTGCAATAATTCGGAGGGAAGAGGTTTACATTTTCCATTCTAAGGGAGGCTCCTGCCTTTCTTAGCAGACACCTGTCCTTCAGACTGGGACACACTGTCAGGTACATGGTGTGCAGGGCCAGGAGCTGGACTTGATGATCCCTATGAGTCCCATCCAATTCAGGATACCCTATGACTCTATGCATACAATAGTGAAGGAAAGCTATTTCCAGCACAAAGTTGGATGTGTGTGGAATCAGGATGTAATAATCCAGATTTGCACAGATAACATGTTGAATGCACATATACCCATGTCTTGGGAGTTTCAAATTGCTAAAGGTGCCTCTTGGATTCAGGTATTCAATTTGCAGTGGTATCAGGGTGCTTAAAAACAGTAATTAGAAATACAGAATTACTGTTAAGGCATAAAGAGAAGAGTTAAGAGACTCTGAGTAATAATTCCATGACTCAAAGCAATGCCAGTGTGTGGTCCCAGCTCCCATGAAGCAGCCATAGCTGTGCACCATTTCAGCAAGAATGGTGTTATCCCTGGAAATGTTCAAGGCTAGTTTGGATGGGGTGTTGAGCAACTGGTCTAGTGGAAGGTGTCCCTGCACAGCAGTGGATTTGGAATTAAACAGTCTTTAGGGTCCCTGCCAACCCAGACCATTCTATGATTCTTGAACAACTCCAACCACTGTGCTTTTGTAAATTAGCTTTTAAAGGCTCTAGGCTTTCCTTATTAGCATGGAGGAGGAAAAGCACCCTGAAATATTTGTTGATTCTACTCTATCTTTCAAGGAGGGCCATCCTGAGGTTGCCCCTAAGAAACTTTCAGTGCTTCAGAAATGAGTTGTTGCTGCTTTTGCATTGCTCTTAAGTGGAATGCTTTCGGTGTCTGGCTTTATAAGTGTCAAAAGCCTCCAGCCTGAAGTGTACAGCCACATAACTCTCTGTTCCCCTTTTTACTCAGTCTTTTCTCAGAACCTCAGAGTACAGAAATATGGTTGAATTTCCCCAAGCAGTTCTAGTAATCAAATATGAAAAGAGTAGAAAAATCTGTCTATGAAGTTAAATAATATCTTACAGAAAATTCAAGTAGATTTTTGAATAGCATAGTTTTAAAGCTAATCAGTAGCTAGAAATGCACTTCATCTTTGTAATTTCACATAAAACCACTTCTAAAAGAAAACACCCCTATTTCTCCTTTTTCTTAGTTCCTTGCAACAGCTCATATTTTGTGTGGTGAAATTAGTATATTAGGCACTGAATTGAATGAAATTAAATGATACTTATGCTTTGTTTATCTTGTTTATTTGCTGACTTCTTGCCTTCCAGACCTGAGTCGATTCCTTCTGTCCTTTACAGAAATAGCACTCTTTTACATTGTGGGGCTGATCCACCAGCCCCTTGGAACAGCCCACATTTTAGACAGTAGCAACCTCTCCCATCCCTCTTTTAACAGGCCAGTGGACTGAGTTAAACTCTTTCTGTGGAATTTCATGACATGTGAAAGGGGGTGGCAAGGACAGAAGGCCTGAACATGATAAAGGGATAAACTACAGTGCACAGCAGTGCAGCCAACACATATAGAAGATGGCTAAGGATGGTACAGAATGGCTGAAGAAAGGAAAAAAACCAAACCAACAGAAGACAATTTTAAGACACTTTCAGCGAAGTGCTTGTGTGCCTATTTTACGGTGCTGGGTTTTGTGGCAGTGCTTTACAGAGTTTGTCAGCTAGACCCTTAAAAAATCTTGGCTTCCACCCTACTCACTGACATTGCCATCTAAGCCAAAGATTTCACTGTCTTTCCCTCCTTCACCTGCACCCCCTCGGAAAGTTCCTCCTCTCTCTCTCCTTTACTCCACACATGGTGCTTGTTAGTTGTCCACTACTTTCCAGCCCTTTACCTTTGTGTGTCTGATCATATCTCTCAGATAATTTTAAGATATTTTAGAAATTACTGCATTAGAATGCCTTCAGTTTTGAAGCCTCTCTTCTTACATTTCCCTCAACTGTACATTGGCAGATCAAAGAAGCAGAAATCGTTGCCAGCTTAAAACATCTCCACTGCATTTAAGCACAGCTCTTGATGAGCACAGACTGTCCTGTGGCTGCTGTCACTACAAGCCCATTTTTCAAATTTCAACCTCATCTTGTGCAAAAAGCAGGATCGAGCTATTAAGGTATAATGAAGTGTGTTAGAAGGACTCAGAAGTTTATCTTTACAACAAGCACCAGCCTTTCAAAAAGCAGGGCCAACAAAAGGGTGCC
Source organism: Picathartes gymnocephalus (assembly GCA_013390045.1). Taxonomy (NCBI): domain Eukaryota; kingdom Metazoa; phylum Chordata; class Aves; order Passeriformes; family Picathartidae; genus Picathartes; species Picathartes gymnocephalus. Next base: position 34,176 of record WEKY01034333.1, read on the forward strand.
TCCTGTTTTACCTCCCTGCAGCAAACAGAGACTTGTACTAAAATGTGAATTACATTCATATGAAGGGCACGAATAATGAAGAGAAGTGTTCTCAGAGTAATAATTGTGATTACCTGAATAAACAAGATGGGCACCTTGGATACCTAACCCTAGCCCTCTTTATCTGCACCATCACTTGCTCCCTAACACCATGCTTCATCTCCCATCTCGACTTAAGTCAACACTTGGAATGGTGTTTGATCTAGGACAGATCAAAGAACGTGCCACAAGACATCTTTGACAGATTTTAAAAATACCTATTTTTTGATTTAAAAACAGAAACTTAAAATATCTGGTGGCCTGTCCAGAGGTAGTTGTTTGGTCAGTTTAGAACACAAAATTCTCTGCTTGCTGTAACCTGCCAGGGCAGGATTCTGATATCCTCAGAAATGGTTTACATGCACGCTGACCTTCACTGTGCTGAACAAGTAACTGGAACACTTTCAGTTCTAGTATTTCAACACAATGTTTTTGTCTCATGTTCAGGATGAAAACTGAAAAAAATGACCTCCACCCCCCAGTGAAATACATAGAAATGTTCTCATGTGGAAGTCTCATTTTGAAATCTTCCAATTCAAACTAGTTCATTTTGGCTTTGTTTCACATGGAGATGTATAGTCACAGGTGGTTTTACTGCTTTACAGCCCTTGGGATCTGTATCCCACTCAACATTGTCACAGTTCTCCTTGTGCTCCATTCCAGCCAGAGAATAGAATGCAGTGAGGGAAAAAAACCCACCTTGATAAGAGCCACGATCCCAAACTTATTTCTTGTGTTTTCCAACAAGCCATGTTTGAATTAAGAGGATAGAGTCATTGATCAAATAGTTCATTCTTTTAGGAAAAAAAAGTCAACTTCTTCACAGTTAGATTTTCCTATAAAAATTTGTTTTGGTGCAAGTTTTAAAGCAGCTGTAAAATGTGATATATGTGACAATTATCTTCTTATTTATGGACCTTAACATAGACTAAGGACACTGAGATTCAACTCTTCAAAGTTTCAGTTAGGAAAGAATGTATTCAAGGGTTTACTGAACAGTACTACTATAAATTGGATTAATCTCTACCATAGTTTTCCTGGACAGAAATGTCACTTCCAACTTGAGTCTCCCCCAGTGTTGATCATCCCCTCCAATCAGTGAGTACTGTCTGCAGTACAAGGAAAAGAGCTGTGTTGTGAAAGAAAAAAATCAGCTCGGACACAAATTGTCAGCTCAGAATAAAGATAAAGTTTCAGAAGACGGGCTGAGGTTGGAGGACACCATTCAGAAGTTGCAAGAAGACAAATTAGTTTAAAATAGACCAAATGGCAGGGAAATGTTGGGTGAAATTGAAGCAGAAGTCCTCAATAGTGTGGTTTTCACTATATAAAACCTGTATTTTCATTTTCTGTCACAAGTCATTGGAAATGTCAGTTCCTGTTCAGAGAACCTCATGGCTGGCTGTACCTCAGTTGGAGGTATTGCTTTGTTTTTGCCTGTGCCTTAAGACAGCTGCACTGAATTTCCCAGTGACACCTGCAGTTCAGATCCCTACAATGAGAATTCAGTAATTCTTCCTGTCTATCTGAAGAGCTATGGTAGCCAAGTGTTTCCTCTGAAGTCCATGTGCATCCCCCATAGCCTTTGTACCTGTGCTCTGACACAGTGTTTGAAGTCAGCAGGTGAACAATACACACTGCAGAGCCTCCTTTCTGAACGGAGGGATTGCTGTTGTCTGCACACCCTCCCCTTCCCTGACGAAAGCTGGAGTAACAAGGAGGAGTCATAGACTCGAGCTCTGTCCCGCTTCCACTTTGGATAATTACACTACACTTGTCTTTGCAGATTTAACTAGACAGTAACAATTCGCAGTTCCCACTAAAGCTTGCCAGTTTGTTGGGTGATTAAGACATAGTTCAGTAAGAAGATAGTGAATAGCCTTTTTGTATCTGATGAAACATACACAGCACCTGAACAGACTGAGCACAGCCTTGAGTCTATGAAAAAGGAAAAGCCCTTACATCTGCTTCTGAAACCTGATTCCTGACGAAACATGCACCACACACTCTGGATCACACCTTAAGATCAGAAGAGAAAAACATCAAAACCCAAGTCAGACCTCGGCAGCTAACAGTTCCCAACTTGGGGCTCCGGGGCTCCTGGTGGCAGTAGGCTGCCTAGGAAGTTCTGACACCCCAGGAAATCCAAGCTGCCAGAATGGCCTGAGACAGCCCTTCTGCTTTGTGCACAGGGCAGGCTGAGCAGAGAACCCCAGATTCCACATCTCATGGGAGCAACAGCAGAAAGTACCCCTAACCTATCTACCTCTGCTCTGTGGGTGTCAGGCACATCACCACATCAGACAAAGAGTACATTTGCACACACATTTCATCAGTGCTCTGCAAATTCTGGCTCTAGCCCCACCATCTGTCCACGTCTTCTTGTTCATGCTGTGAACCAGCAGACTGACCACTCATCATATCTCTTAGCAGCCTACTGAGATAACTGTTACCACTGTTATTTCAGTAGCCATGCACATAAAACACTATTTCTCTCTTAAAGCCTAGGAAATCAGAATACCACTAGCCAGCAAAAATAAACCAACCAAATCAGAGTCAGTCAGGCTTGCTTTCTCTTTCTCTCTGGTCAGTCATCAGAAACTTGAATCACCAAAACAAACAATCTGTTCCTCTCTCAAACTAGAAGCTTTTGAAGTCTTTGTGGCTGGGACATGCAGCCCTGTGAGTCAATTCATATCAGCTGTGCCCATCCACACTCCCCAGGAGGGCAGCTACCCTTTGGAGGTCTTAAAGAGCCTCCCTGGTCTGTGATGTGACCCCAGCACATAAAGCTCTCCAACACTTGGTAGCCATTTGTTGGCTTGCTGATGCTAATACTCTGTGAACTCTTATCAGATGTATTTATTACTACAGTTGTTAGTGTTTTGAGAAGGCACAGCCTGGCTTGAGTTCAAAGGAGAACCACAAGAACAGAAAATAAGCCCTGAAGGTGCTTATTTCAGGAGTCTGACTAATGTACCTTACTAAAGAGTAGGTTGAAAATGCAACGTGGTGAGTGGGTGTTGATACTCACAGCTGGAAAAGGTGTTTTAGTGCAGGGCTTTTCAGTTCTGCAGAGTAAGATCCAGTTTCTTGCTCTCAATGTTAGAATCTTCAACTATATATAAAGTGAAGTATATTCCTGAGAGGGAAATGTAATTAATCACTGGGGCTGGAGGGTGGGGCTTGTGTGATTAACTGTACGTGATCACCAGGGGCGACAGGGATCATCAATTAACTCACTGTTACTAAAGTTTTTAAGAGAGAAGGCTGAGCTGCATTACCTGAGATGTGATGATGCGTTGAGGAGAGTAGTGCAGGTGAACGATGTGAGGTAGCAACATCCTGAAGCCTCTTTCCTAAAACAGTAGCATGCAAATCATTTGTGTGTCTGCAGTGTAGCCTGTGAGGGTGGCAGTGGAAAGATGTTCAAGGTCATGCTGTGGTCTAAGAATACAAAACAATGAGGTGCTGCATCTTGTGCTGCTAATAAAGGATTTATTTGAATACAGAGCAGTATAAAAAACAACCACAGTCCCATTTAATTCCAGAGAGACCGTGCTGCATGTGCAAGAGCTTAAAGCTAAAAAACTTAAATGCATTTTGTCACTCTCATCTCTGCAGATGCTTTGTTCAGTCCTTATTAGCACAAAACTCATGTGAAGGAAAAGAAAATTAAATTACTTGTTGCTCTTTTACAATCCCAAATAGCCCTCCTCTTCACAAGGAAGGGGATAGTGAGGACAACATGGGGCTGTTACTCTGGAGGACATGAAGAGCAGATGCTCTTTATAGCTAGGGAGAAACAAGCTTGTTTCCTCTGGAATATGTATTGCTTCATGGAAGATTTGTGTAGACTAAGATGAAAATTACAGTTTAGCTGCTCTTAGTTCCTTTCTGTGGCTCCTTTCAGTGGCTCTTTTTTCCCTGAGATCTTGGGGTTCTTATTTGTAGGTGTTTGTCAGGAATTCGGTGAACAAGGAAAAGAAGAATTTTTCCATCATATTCTATGTCTCTTAAAATCAAGAGGTTTAATTAACAATATTCATGCTAAAAGCCTCTTAAATATTTTGTAGAGTTTGGTATTTTTGACACTTCTTATCATATTGATAAGCATAGAATACATACATGCAGTTGACTACTTCAGACTGTCCAGGCTGTTCCTTCAGTGTTCTCATTGGAGAAGAAGAATGAAGATGAGAATTTCTTGCTGCCAACCAGGGCCAGTGTATTTCATACACTCAAAAGGATTTACTACAGCCAAAAAAGTATTGCTTAAAACCAGTGAGAAGGAGAGAAAAGGTGCATAGGGCTTCAGGTGTTCTTGGCTGGTGTCAGCCCTGTGAGAGAGAGGTGTATGGGAGCTGCCTTCCCTCTGCAGAGGGTTGGGGCCAGGCTGGGCTGGGCAGCTCTGCTTTGCCTCCTGCTTCCCACCAGAGAAGGCAGGGCTGACTTGTCCTTGGGAGAAGGAGCATCTTCCCTATTGACTTTCCAAATGACTCTGCTCTATTCTGACATTTCCGACTATTCTGCTCTCCTCCCTGTCATCTCAGGGAAAGCTTCAGCCCTGCCACCAACCCTGTTTGCAGGGACAGGGCAAGCAGTGGTCCCAGGAAAGGCTGGTAGGAGGGAGGCAAGGGAGTGATCAGAAAAAGAAGGTGGGGTTTTTTTCAGAAATTTAAAAAAAAAAAAAAAAAAAAAAAAAAAAAAAAAGAATTAAGGGTCTGCCAGTGACAGGTTTGTCTCTTTTATTGAACTCGGTTTAGCCTTGCCATGAAGAGCCTAATTAGGAGTTCCTCCCTGTAGATTGTGTTCTTTTATTGTATAAAATTGTAACTGTAACTTGTGCAGAAATAAAATGAAGACTTTGGAAGGAGCCTTCCATTTGCAACATTTTTACTGGGAGCTGAAGCAAGCCTAACTGAGGTAAGCAGCAAAAAGGATTTTGGAAGGACACACAACTGGAGACCTTAACTGGAGACACAACAGGGAAATGAAGTTGAAATAAATGTATGCTTTTACATATATATGCAGCACTCACACAATCAGTCATATGGCAAGAAGGCATGGATCAAAGAGGAAGAGCCTAGCATGAGATTAAAGGGGGGATAATTGCAAGCAACCAGAAAGTTTTATAATAGAGGTGATAATAATATACAGCAGAGGAAGGAAACGGCAAGGAACAGAAATGAGGATAAAATGCAAATAAAAGAGATCCTTTGATCCCTCTGGCTTGCTCCTATATAACAGAATTATTTTATCACCCACTTACTTCATTTCCCTTCCACTTTCATCTTGCTTTCCTCTGGTAGCTTTCTAGTTCCCCTGCCCTGACACCATACCCGCTCTGCCTCTCTCCACATGTCTGGTAGCAGTGAAGTGCAGGATATGTCTTTATCAAGTGCCAGTTCTAAATACGAACATCTTCAGTGAGGGATTGTACTTCTCATTTTGCTGCTGACTTTGGGAAGCAGCAGAGCTGGCAGCAGGAGGAATGCAGAAAACCACCCCATGTAGTGAGCCAAATGGTCTAAGTTCAGCCTGAAACCCCAGAACCCCTTACCACCATTCTGGGAGAAAACACAAATATTTAAAGAGAACCCAAGAAAGAAGCGGCCTGGGAGTGGGATTTTGCAAATGTTTTTTGAAAATTTCTGACTTTTACCAAAGCTACGGAAGTAAAAAATATTTTCCTTCCTCCTTCCTTCCCTTTTTCTGTATCCTGTTTGGTTTCATAGGTCAAGAGGTCTGTGACCAGAAGGAAGGAACCAGCCCTTTTCTAAAGAGGATGTCATTTGAATCTCTAAACAGAAATCTCTGCGCTACAGCACTGTAGAAAGCCTGCTCAACCCTGGCTAAAAACTCAGGCTAAACTTGGTTATGTGAGTCACCACTTTACTGACTTCATACTGCAGGCACGACGGGAAGTAACAGCGGTGATGCTGATAGACACCAGAGCACAAAAGAGGGCAGAAATAACGAGAAGCAAAAATAAAGGGCCAGTTTCTCCTCTATGATGGCTAGAAGGTGTGTTGATGGCCTGAAAAAGACTTAAAAGCGTATCTGGCAGTGATTTCTGGGGGTGGCTTGCTCTCTGCTCACTGTGAGGTGGTGAGACTTTAAAGCACAGGATCTGCAGCTAGAAGGATTTTGTGTTTATGTTTGAGTATCAGTTCCAGCTGTGTGGGAAGATGAAGGCAGCCTCGGTGTGCTCCAGTTTCGGAGGGTGCACTGGGAAGGCCTGCTTTATACGTAGTGCTTCCTCTGCCAATGACAAAAGAGCAAGGCTGCAGGAATAAATTCGTTCCCTCTTCTGAGATGGGACTCAGAGCCCCCTTTTTACTGAACACTTGTATGGGCACTGTTAGTGAGAGCCTTGTGTCTTTGAGGGGAGGGAATACCTTGCAGCATCTGGAGAGTAGGTGAGGTGTATTCCAGGGATGGGGAAGCAGGCCTAGTGGGGCAGGTAGAGGTGTACCAAAATGAAAGGGTACCTAGTGCAACTGGACTTCAGAGTGGGGTAAGAATATGATAATCCTGTTCTTGTCCCAGCCTTTGATGGTTCCCCCCTGGCAGAGCTAGTAGTGTCTGCTTCCTGTGACCTTAAATGGGCTTACCATTGAGGGATGGTGTTAAACAATTTGGGTTCCCACTTACTGACTCATTTTCTGATCCTCTGGAGCCTAAATGGAATAGGTGATTTGAATGATGTGAGCAAGCACTTAGAGGAGTGAATATTGAAATGCAGAGCATGTGTTTCACCTCCCTGTGACAGCTGTGGTGTCCACTGTGCTGGTGGGGAATGGAGCAACAGCAAAGGTATCAGGAGGGAGACAAAAGGCTTGGCCTTCCACAGATTAATTAGTCAAATGCTCTCAACCACAAGTAGTGAGAGAGGAACGCTCAGACCCTTGTACACAGTGAGATAACTCAGTATTGGTGATGACACAAACACAGCTCTGACCTGCAAGGAAGGACAAGATTCCCAGCTAGAGCTGCTCAAACATCTTTGCAAGGAATTTAGATCAATCCTTCTTAAATTTAGGAACTGTTTTTACCTGATTCACCGTGTTTAAGTAATGGGTAAGATGTAGGATTTTGTGCGCTTGAGAGTTAAACAACAAAGTTTAAAGGGGTGTGGGATGTGTGTCCTCTGGGACATGCTGTTTGTGTTCCCTGCGTTCCCAGCCTGGGACTGGAGGACCAGCCTATCGGTATTTCTCCGACCTTGCCGTGCTGTTGACTTCTGACTACTATTTTTGGCGACTGCAGATTCCTTACGTACCACAGGAGGTCAGCACGGGCTAAGTTTTTACTTCCACTGAATGGGTGGAAAAAAATGTGTCTTGATCTCGAGCCTGTGCAGTTCTCACTTGCTTCAATAAACCTGGTGAGCACCGTGTTGCTTTTGGTATCAGTTGTGTATGTAATACAATTTTAGGCTGCGCCTATTTTTATTCTCATCTCTCCTAAGAAGAGCTGGTTAATAGTTTTTTTTCCCTTTTTCTGGATGTTGTCACTATGAAAACTGATTTTGTGAAAAACATCTCTGAAATATGTACATACACACACATTATCACATGTATCATATATGTGTATATATATACAGCTTATAGTATTTAGAAGGAAATAGAATAGCCTGCAAAGCTAACAGTTTAAAAACCTGGGAAGGATGGGTATGTTTGTTTCTAGCCAATAGCCAAAGGGGAATGTTCACATATTACTGAAAAATACTGAAATGAATGTTTGGTGGACTAGTGATCATCAGAGTCAGACAAGACACTTGGAGCTGTAGCCTTTTCTTGGTTAAAAACAACCTTGGTGGTTTAATTCGGTCTTTGGTAGTGGTTCCTTCCTTTCTCATCATCTGTAACTTTTGGCTTTTTACAACCTGGGAAAAAAATCAATGAAGTCTTGTTTCAGAGCAAGACTTTACTATAGGGATCACAAGGCAAAGCTTAGACAGAGCAATGAGAAATTTGCTTGTCATTTGTCTTGCTCTGAAATAAATATGTTTCAAAACTCTTCTCCTTCCCCAGAAATTGTAAAAGAAAAAAAAAAAAAAGAAGAGCTATGTCTGTTCACAGTGGTATCATCTGGGGATAAACAAGCAAAATATAATTCAGGAAGGTGCAAATTCTTTTTCCTCTCCAAACTTAAATTTAGAACATACATCTTAGCATAATGTTTGCTTTTTATTTTGTAAGCTAAAAAGAGAAGTTTAGCTTAGTCTTCAAACAATTTTTATAACATAAATATTTTTCTTGGCATCATAGAAATGAGTGTGTGGGAGAGGGAGAAAAAAGTTGGCAGTTTAAACAAATAAACTGGAAAATAATATGTTTGGTTAAGGGCACCAAAATAATATTATTGTTCTCTTAGTGACATTTGCATTGCTAAAAAGTTGCTTCTGGTGCAGCAGATTTTCATTAGGACCTCACATCAGAAGTAATGTTGTAATATAATGATTCTGTAAGGCCACATTTGGAGAACAGGTCTTAAATGCAGTGGCATAATGCAAGATGATGGGGGCATGCAAAGTACAAAATGCACAGGTCATTTAAACAGAAATTGTTTTCTTGCCGCTAAGACTATTTGAAGTCTAAATTTGAACACAGTGAATTATTTTACTACAAGGAATGAGGTTAGAGGAAGTTGCTGATGCAGGTAGAGATTGAATCATTCTGTCTCAAAATTTTCTATGGGAAGCACATGTGGTTGTGAAGTATTTCTGAACCAAATGCACCTAAGCTAAGCTAAAATGCACTTTTGATCCAGTTCTGCACAAAGCTAGTCATGTCTTAGTGCAGAACTGGATCAAAAAGAGACAAAGCCTGTGCAGGAATGGAGGGAGGGAAGCACAGGTATTGAATTTTGGTCTCAAATGGAATCCCCTTAATGTAGAAAACATGACGAGAACTGTAATTCTGAAGAGAGCCCATCTGTCTTCAGAAACATCAATTACAGCAGACATTATTATCTCTTAAAGTGGCATTTAATTACCGCAATTTAGTCTGAAATATCACTTAAATGCTTCCTTGGTAATTATCTGACTTCAAATCCCTTCCTTTTTATATCTACAGGAATCAGCCGTAGGATTCCCTACTCTAATGACAAAAGTGAGACAACTTTGAGCACCTGCGTGGCAGGAACGGGGGCTGTGAAGACAACTGGTTCTTCCAGCAGCAGCTAGGATGAACGCTGCTCGCTCCAGCAGCGCCTGGGCTCTGCGGGATCAGTGCAGGTTGCGGAGGGACGGCCGCCGGGGCCAGCAGCGCTTGTTGGGCTGCAGGGCGGCGCCTCTTGCCCACAGCTGTTCCGCCTCTGGCTCAGGGAACGGCTTCCTTCACAGATTCGCTTTGCTGGAGGGGTGGCCGAGTGCGCACGTGTGTGCTGAGGTGCTGCTTGAAGGGAGGAAAATGCGAGCACAACAGGAGTGATTAAACCACTCATTAAGTTTAATAGCCTTGCTATTTATATTGGACTTGGCATTGCAGCAGTAGGTAGGAATGCTTTAGCCAAAGGAAAATATAGAAATGACTTAACAAAGCTAGGAGGGGAGCCAAGAATCTGAACAGCAATTGTATTAGTCTATACTTTTTTTTTTTTTTCCCAAGAGACTACTCCTTTTTTCAGGGATGCCTCTCCAACTTGCAAGTTTCAAGCAGTACCTTCATCAGGTTTACTACGGCAAAGGCATATCCTGGTTAAACCATTCTTTGCTCTCAGGAGTGTTCCTTGCTGTGCACAGGGAGGCTGCTCCCCGACTGCCAGGCAAGAGCAGGACAGGGGAAATGTTGCTTGCAGAATGCATCAGGAAGAGCAGCGTGAGCCTGGAAGTGGGAAACCACAGTCACCAGCTAAAGGCTGCACTTCAAATTCACAGGGGCAAAACTCAGAATTCAACATCCCTGTCCTGTTGTCTTAGCTCACAGTGTGTAAACATCAGCCCTCTGATGAAAGGGAAGGAAATCAGCCCTGTTCCTAACGAAGTCAATGCAAAAGTAGTCACTGACTGACTCTAGCTGGTCCTTAGTTGATGCACAAGCATTCACGGCTGCGAAAGAACTGAAGTTCACATAAACAACTAACAAAAGTTATACACAAGGGATTTATTACATGAATAATTTGACATACTCCATGGTAGTCAGATACAAGTGCATTTAATTAATGTTTTGTGGACATCATAACAGTCGGAATATTTCAACTGAACAGTCAGTATTTGGCTGAATTCAAGCCAGTGCAATTCATGACATAACCAGAAACAGGGAGTTACAGGTCTACAATGAGGTTAGACTAGATAGCAACAGCATATTTATTGTCACATCAAAGCATTACAAAGTATGAAAGCCCAATATTTCAACTATCTCTAAAATGGTATTTGTACAAAGCTGTTGTAGATACTTAAATGTAAGATTCGTCGCATCAGTAATGGACCATGACTTTACTTTTGGAAGTTATTTGAATATTCAAAACTATTTGGGGCAACAAGAAGAAATGTAAACATCTGACAGTCCTTTGAAAGTCCCTTCTGAGAAAATACACTGTGTGTCACAGGAAAAGTGCATTCTAACTGGTGTGTCTGCTATGGCCAGTTTGACTCACATTCACTTAGCACCAGGTATTTATCCATTTCTGCAGTAAAAAGTTAGAAAATCTTTGTATTAACTCAGAAAAGAGAAAACAAAGTCAAAAGTTTTTTTTCTTCTTCTTTCTTTAGAGGAACAACAAGTAAATTAAAAAAACCCCACCCAACATTTAAACAGTTACCTCTTATGTACAAAGGAACCAGGAGCTAGCAAAGCGCATAGCCCCCGAACAGTCTTTATTATTTTTTTTCTTCAGGTTCATGTACCTGAATATATGAGTTTATTTACAGGTGGACAGGTATCCACAGAAGTAATAATCAGAATTCTTCTATTTGGCTAAAAGTTGTATAAAAAAAGACAAAACCACTTTGTTCAAATACTTTCCAAATATATATATATATATTAAAAGTATTCAGTATTTCCATCAGTGCCAGAGTTGGAAGCTCTTTCTGGTTGTAAAAAGTTAGCTTTGTGATAGTAAGTGACAGCGAAGGACTGACAGAGTCAGTCAGAGCTTGGATTTGAGGGACTGCAGCTGGAGCTACCCCAGGCCCACCGGGCAGTTGCAGATTGCAGGGAATGAATCCGTGTGTGTCTGTTGCAGTGACAAGCCACATACTGCTGCTCCAGAGAGCCTCCCACTCACACTGGACAACCCTGTGGAACCCTCTGGGGCAGGTTCCCTTTGAAAACTACCACCCAAAACCATCTGAAGTAGTGGAAATATTCTTTATGCAAATGAACACCTAGCATGGGCAGGTAGCTCAGTAAATCGAAAAACATAATTGCCACACTAATTCTTGTAAAGAATATAAAATTAAAGACTTGGCCCCTCAAAAACAAATACATACCACAAAAATATTTTTCAATTAACATAACCTAGATGAGTGCAAATCTCTGGATACATAAGAATATGACTGCCTTCATACTGGTATCAAATATTTAAACAGTTTGCATATAAACAAAATCTTTCTTTGTTGTTGAGTCCATGCTTGCTTTATTCTAAAGCAAGGATGTTCTTATTACTTCTACTTTTTTGGTCTTTCTTCCTGTAGATAAAGCGTAAGAAACACACTTCATTCATTGAGTAGACTGGGTCGATGTATATTACAGTGACAACCCAAAATTCAGGTAAGAAATGTTGTATGCAGTATCTTTCTCCTTTATTTAATTACACCAGCTACAAGAACAAGACATCCATTTTCCATCTTTCCTGCTCCCTTCCAACAGAAGGTACATTACACCCAAGCTCAGATCCTTTGTCCCCAGCCCTGAAGAACATCAGTGATTAGGACGAAGGGCTGAGCACTTTGAGCACTGCATTACCTCGGGCCGAAGGTCTCAGCAGTGAGACCACAACCCCCGAGGAGCCATCCCTGCCTCCCAAGTGCTGCAGGGCACTGTGGGGAAGTGATGGTCAGAAGGAACCCGGGCTGCTGGGGTGGCTGGCAAGGCTGTCCCAAGGGGGAGGATGGTGTCTGCAAGGCAGGGGCAGAGGCCTCTCCTTGGCACAGCTGGGCTGAGAGTGGCCGCAAACTCCTCCTGGCCCCCGGTGAGAGCAGCTGCTGGTCCCACTTGGCCACTCCAGCGTTCAGGATGCTGAGCCAGACTGCAAGAGGTGCTGGGGCTGGAGCAGCTCTGGCAGAGGGAGCACAGATACGTCTCTGTGTTTGGCCACACTGGGCCTGGGAGCCCAAAATGGTCCCCCAGAGCGTGCCAGGTCCCTGACTTGGCCACAGGTCCTTGACTTGGCCACAGGTCCCCAGCCACTCTGTTCCTTGAGCTGTGCAGCTCAGCATTCCTCTGTCCAGCATCTAAGGTTTTTGGAGAGCAGAAACAAGACAGGAGACAAATATGTGCCAAAGGAGATGGAAACACCTTCAGCTCTGAAAGTTTGGGGGTTTCTAAGCTAGGGGAAAGGTTGAACTGATTCAAGATACAGTATGCAGCTGTGTGAAAATGCATAGTTTGTGTGTATACATTCATTTACAACGATCAAAGGAAGGTCCTTTGATGTGTAGTTTAATCACGATCTGTTTTTAACAAAAATGTGAGCTGACAAGGCTACAGGATGTCAGTTAAACACACAGCTCGGGAGTTAATGGTAGCTGAATGGCATTTCCCAAATAGAGAATTAACTTTTCTTTTTGCTTTTTTTGAGATAATTTTAAGTCGTTTTTCATTTGAAGTCTGCTGCTTCTCTAATCATGTATTTTAAGATTTCAAGTGATTTCTATTCAACCGTGGTCATCTCAGTAATGACAGACCCTGCTTTGAGGGTTGTTAAGGAGTAAAAGCGCCAAAAGACAAACAAACCAACAGAAACCTGGGTTTAGCTATGGTGTCTGAACTAGGTCAAAACGTGGTTCTTTCAAACTGCTGAAATTCTAGTTCAGTAGCGAGTAGTGCTGTTTTGCTGTTTTCGTTTTTTTGGTCTCTTTTTGCAATAGCTGAGCTAGTACTGAGAAAATCCTACGAGCTTCCTCACTTTCCTTTTATATAGTTGACACTTTGGAACCTAGCTGCTTCCCATGAGGAATGTCTGTTGTCCTGAGCATCCCTGAACATATAACAGTAATGTACCATGCAGGATGGGCTTAATTTGAGGAAATCGTGGTCTAAATGATCTATTTTAATCTTGTCTTCCATCTGCATTTTTTCTGAAGAAAAGTTGCTTTGTCTCTTGTGACACTAAAACACAGTGGTCTACTGCTAAATGTAACTTTAATAAAGATCAATGCTCTCTGCTAATCAACATGTTCTATAAATATTTAATTCAGCAATGGATTGGCTTTTCTCACAATACTTTATCTTCATGTTTGTTTCATGTACTTGATTTTTACTTACCATTTGACTTAGATTCTTCCTTGCAATTTTTATTCAGCTGTATCTGTGGAAATTGCACAAAAGCATTTTTGAAGCTAGAAAAAACTAATAATCAGATAACCAGGATTCACATGGAGGAGAGTAAAATTATCTAAGCATATTTTGCAATCTGAAGTCAAGCAACATTGCCTCTTGCCTAGTGAGCTGATCATTCACTGGGAAATGGAAAAGTAGTAGATTTTTTTTTACATACAAACAATGAATATTAGAAGTGCAAGAGAATGATATTTGTTCATTCTAAAATGCATTGCCCAGAAACAAATTATTCATTACCTGAACTACTTGAGTAACTTGAGAAAAAACAAAATCTTCTCAATTTTTATAAAATTACTCTGTACAAAGCTGGTTTAGTGCGTTGATAAAACTCAGAAGCTCATGCTCAGCAAATCACAAATTCAGTAGTCATTTTTTAAAGTTTCAGGTCCAAGCAGATACTTCTCAGTACCTTAACTCAATTATTTTCATGGACTTTTAGGCATTAATATGCACCTTATTTTGCAAATGTTGTTAATTTAAGAAAAACTGAAATGTTTGGAGTGTCCTGGCTTGTACTGAGAATGATTCCCCAGATATCTGAAGTCCATTGGAAGTACTCTTGGTTCAGCAGGGAGAATTGACTCATATGCTGACACAAAGATTTTAATACTTTTTTTCTCATATGAAATAACAGCAAAATTCTCAGAGGAATTTTGGCGGGCCCAAGTCTGTGTGGCTTTGATCCTGCACTAAATCATTTTCAGTGGCAAAGGACTGCAGAGGCTTTTCGATGAGTTATGGCCAGGGTCTTCTGAATTCTTTAGTTCTCCCCAGCTGCTGGTGCTACAGGGGACTGAGAATTTGACAAAGATCTGCATGGTGGCATTTTGCTGTGTGTTTTTAGTGCTGTAAGAATGAGAAAAGCACCTGCTTCTTACAAGAAACAGTTTTTTGCTATGTCCAAGTCACCGTCAGTGGAAGGCCCTGATCTAAATGTGCTGTGCTGGTCCATAGGCTGCCCCCAGAGGGCAGAATCAAACCAGACTGTGAAGGAATAGCATCTGCAAGTCTTCTCTTCTCAGCCTTCCTTCAAACATACATGGAAATTCAGCAACCAGTCGGACCACAGAGCTGATATTTGCGCTGCCTGACAGAACACGACCTTGGAGAGGGCCTGTCACTGCTCTTGTTCCTCAGCTGAACACGGACTGAGTTTTCAGAGACACCCTGTGCTTACTATAAAGGTTTTAAGCTTAATTTTCCCCATAATTCCAAGAGCTGAGCCATGCTGTGCAGCGCTCATCTCTGTGGTAGGATAGACAGGTGACATCAGTCCATGCTTCTCTTCAGCACAGATGCTAAGCACAAGGCTTGAACACCGCTGGCAGTGTGCTTGCCTCGCTCCAGGGACTCCCGGTGGTCCCTGGAAGGACACAACAGCTTTGCAGCACACACAAATACCTGGATCATGCCCAACTTTTGCAGCAAGAACTGCAGCTTGATTAAAAATGGCAAGATGATACATTTGCAGTCCAAGGTGAAACTATACCCAGGTTACTGGAGCAGCAGGTAGCTTTTACTTTTAGCTATGGAAATGAGCAGAATGTCTGGAAGCCTCTGAAATGGAACTGGGGTCTCTGAGAGGTGGCCAACTAAGAGTTTTTGCAAGGATGGATTTTACATGACTTCTGAGCTGTGCATGGTTCATGCCCACATGCTCAGCCTGGGAGAGGGGACCCCAGGAACGACTCACCCTGGGAAGAAAACAAGCATCGCTGTCTCTTTCCCCTCTTCACTGCCATGGGCCTTGTTTACCCCACTTTTCTATGTGTGATTTGGAATAAAGAGTTTGGACAAAGTAAAAGTCAAAAAAGTCTTTATTTTTCAGCATACTCCACAAGATTTAGAAGGATTCTGTGCTGGGGCAGAGTAGCTGTTCTTTGTTTAGAATGCTGAAACTGGCATCTACAAATTAAGATAAACTACATGCAATAGCGTGAGTGCTGTAAGCTTAACACCAAAACCAGAGGGAAGATGAGTTCATTAACTCACTTAGGAACACGAGGATTGCCTTTAGGACATTAGTTCCCAGAACCAGTAGGGATGAAGTCAAGAAAAACCAAATGGAAATACTATATCCAGCCTGGGAGTAGGCCTGCAAGTTTGGAGAGCTGCTGCTTCTAGCAGGAAAATCCATACTCTCCTATGGCTTCTGCTGGTGCCTTGCACTGGCACGAGTTCAGTCCCTGCAGAGCCCAGGGGCTTCACAGCGCTGTATCAGCACGGGGAGAAACAGCTCCTGGGTGCTTAAGTTAAACTCATTTCCAAATTTCTTGAGCTCTTGCTATTTTAAACTTGCCTATTAAACAGTTTCACACTTCTTTAAACTAGATTAGGCTATTTTTTTAAACGCTTATCAATTAAACTAATGCAGGTTTTGCATATAAGGAAATCTACTGTCCAGAACTTTGTCTCCTCCTCATTCACATTCCACTTCAAACCATGATATCCATTAATGAATTTACCAAATGATAAATAATTTCAGAAGCTATAATATTTCTCAATGTATCATTAAAAAAAAGTCTCTGACCCAAAGAGATTATTTACTGTATTTTATGGAACTCGCATTTTTATAAAAACATCTTAGTCTAATGGTTCATTTCAAGTTAAAACTAGATTAATAAAACCTTTTCTGTTTTGTGTATCAAAAATACATGGCCCAAAAAGTGAAAAAAAAAAAAAAAATAAAGTGCAATGCAGAGCAAATTAAAGCTCAGTAATTTTACATTATAGTGGAAGAGGAAATGCTCTGGTTCTAAAAATAATAATTCAGAAAAAAAATTTTTAAAAAAGAACTTAAATTTACTTTATACTCTGAAACAAGATTTGATAGGAAACAAAGGAAGAACAATGTGTGCAGGCAGGTATTTCTCTTTCATGACTGAAGCAGGAAAAAAGGATGTGTGGATATAAATACTGCAATATTCTCCAAGCAGAATGTGTTAGAAATCTCCTGCTCATAAAAACTGGGAAATTGGGTTTTAAGTTTCCTGTGCTAAATTCACCCCCTTCTATGATGGAAATACTATTCTTACATGAGATAATATGAATAACCAGTGACAAGAAAACATGGTTGCTTTTTCAGAGTTAAAATCCTTGCAGTGCAATTGATGCTGATGGTCCTCTTTCTTTAGTTACTGATAACCCTTTACCTCTTGCCCAGCATTCCCGTAACTATTAAACTGAAGCTGTAATTAAAAGAGGCTGAAAAACTGCACTAGCAAAGCAGCTGAGGACCTTTCCTATTTGCCACCACATCTGGGTAAGAAGGATACCCTGGTTCTCTGTAGCCCAGAGATCTAGAGAGGTCATAACATCCGCAGCCCCTTAATGAACCTTGCAGGGACTGAGATTACTGTGAATAATTCCAAACTGGTTCCAGGGAGGAGCAAGGTCCAGTAAGGTTGTTTTTCACGTCCTTTACCTCCTTCAAATCTGTTTAGCAAAATCATGGCACAGTTAAGATGCAGTCTTAAGACTCATTGCACGTACAATTCTTGATCTAACTCCTCTGTTTTCCCTTATATATTTCATTTCACATCAAAATCAATGCCACCAGCCGTAAGTGGAGCTCTCCTGAGCTTGATGCTGTAGGAGTATGCGCAAGTTCAGGTCCTTAATGAGACTCCAGACAAGACAGAGTGGGATAAAGGCAGTATTACCATGCCTGCCACATGAAAGCGCAGGGGCACAGATCCAGCAGGCCATAAGCTATCTAGCATTTTATACAGACATACACTTACAGGACTGGCTCAAGCCAACATAACTCAGGAAATTTCTCTCTAGAAATGTCTCTGCTGAGGGTAGGAAGAGCTTTTTAGCAGCAGCACAAGCTTATGTCACTTTAACCTGCTGTGGAACTGCAGTGTGACGCAGGATGCAGAGGTCTAAATGTTAAATAATATTCCCAAACTCCATGGCTGACCAAGATAATGTCTGGCTCCTTGCAAACACAGCAGTGGATGGTGCTGTGTTAGAAATGCCAGAGGAAAGTGATGGGGCAATGCCCACTTTATAAAGGTCTACTAATAAAACACTAAGGAAGTCTAAGAGTTGGGAAAGAGTTGGAAGGAGCCTCCTTTACCTTGGGGTCAAACTTGGTTTAGGGCTCAGTGCTGGGTTCCAGCAAATCTTTGGGAAAAACTTGGTTAAGGTTCCAGGGCTGTTTGAGAGCCCTACAGGAGCTGCAGCATGGCTCTGAAAGGAAGGAAACAACCACGTCTGATTCGAAGTCTGACAAGGCTGTGACTCATTCAGTGACTTTCTGTAACATAAAAGCTATCCCACAGTTTTATTTTAATTGGTGATAAAGAGATTGTCTCTCTTCAAAAGAGTGTTCTGTACTATGAACATGTCATGAATGCATGTGGATAACCAACCCCCCTCAAGCTGGACGCAGAAAGGCAGCACTTGAGCCAACAGCACACGGATTATGGTGGTGACTCCCTTCCCAACAGGCTGGCTGTCCTGGATGCCATACTGAGAAATCCCCCTCTCCCTGGGGCTGGTATCAGTAGGATAGATCACAGACTGAATAACACCTGCCTAACAGCTCTTAAATCTGTCACTAAGTAACACATCCAGAGTACTGCCCCTTTGGTATTACCAGGAACTCTTCCAAGAGCCCTGCACATGTGCTGAGGTATCCGTTGTATCCATCCCTCTCACAAATCTGCACAATTCTCAAGCCCTCAGAAAGGGACATTCCCAATTTCACACTCCCAATTCCAGTGGAAAGTACACAGAGGAAAACCCACCTGCCTTTGTTCTACAACCATTACCTGTGTGAGCAGTCCTTGTCAATGAAGTTACTCACGGGAATAAGTGGAACTCTCCTGAGAAAACCTGTACCGCCTCCAGGGCTCAGCTTTTTACAATGTGATCTGCATTCTTCTCTTAATTGTGTAATGAGACTTTTTATCACACTTGCAATTTACGAAAAAAACCTCAAAGCACCAAAAATCAACCACAGAAGGTCTGTAATTGACTGCTTAAGACTAGTTTCCTCCTACTGGGATCCAATTCTGAGGAATTTTTTTCAGGTCTTGCCTGACTGGCTGAAGCCCCTTTTGACTAATGTCTCTGCATTTGTACTTTGGCCCTTTGTTAGAAATCAGTCAAACAGTCTCTGTGCAACACACCTCATTATTTCTATCTTTCAGTTAATTCTGGACTTGGAGCACAAGACAAACACAGTTGTGACAGATGGGAAAATGATGTGTATTTCATTATTTATCAGCAAAAAGACTCCAAACAGGGGTGAGATAGCCAGATGCACTGTACTTGGCAGCCTGTATTCCATCAACCCTGCAGTACACATAAGAGAGAAGAAATATGTGAGCGGAGCTTTTCGTTTGATTGTTCAGATCTTTCTCATGACTGAACAATGAATCCTCAGTGCAATCTTTTCCTGTAATCTGCTTGTATGAACTCTCTACTTAAGATGGAGCAGATCATATTACATGATCTCATTCAGAATCTACAGTATCATGAAGAAATCAATTTAAAAAGTTTTTTTCAAAATAGAGAGACAAATCAAGGGAAATTTCAGACTAAACTATCTCTGTAACCAAGGGAAGCAGATTATTTTTCTTTCAATAATCCAGAATTTGTATGGCTTTGTAAAGGTGTTTTAGTTTACTTTTGTTGTATAAAATAACGTATCACTAGTCTATGTGATTTACAATTTCCCCCTCCTCCTTTTGGTTCTCAGGAATGCCCAAATCCTGTTTCATATTGTGTAATAAACAGTTATAAAATTATACCATTATCATTTCAGAGAGGTATTAAGATCCCAGTGCTATAAAAGTAGTTTACAGAGAGTGCACATTTGCAGTGATGCGCACACATCACTTGTTTCCCTAATTTAGCCCTTTTTAAGTACTGCACCTGGTTAATAAGGCTATTGTCAATTTTCTTCTAACACTAGAAATTACACATAGGCAACATCATTTGTGGCTTAAAAACATAGTAGTCCTAAAATTTTTAGGTAAACTCATTTATTTCCTTGCATACTCAGAGCTCCTATGCCTCCAGTTGCCTGGAGGAGTGTTGAGTGTACAGGGAATACAGATGGAACAAGAGAAATTTATTTAATGTGACCTGCTTATCGTGTATTTTTTTTCAATGTGCTCAAGTAAGTTTCTTTGAGCCTGATGTCAAATACACACCTTTTACAAACTTAACTAGAGCTTTCATATGCTGAAATGTACAGCTGAACTTATCTCTTTCTCACCTTCCCTTCTGCAATGCAAAAAATCTTAATAAAAAAAGAATTCAGTAAATTTGTCTGGTCTTCTAAACACAAGGTAAATTGCCTAAATCCAGGAAAAGACAGATTGTCCCACAAAGTGCATATTTCAGACAAAGCTATAGGAGTACCTGCTCTTGCCAAGGCCTGATTTCAGAAGAGCTCAAGAATGTGTGCACGAAGAGTCTCATCAACAAACTCCACAACTGGAGGTAAAAACATACTCAAGTGCTCAGATGAACCTAAGCCTACATTTTATTCTTGTAATACCAGCAGTTCTATGTCTATGCAGTTGTACTTTGTAATTTACAGACTATGTGCTCCCCTTCCCTGAAAGATTTGTTGGCATAACTTTAAGAATTAACTACTAAACACTGATACTAAAAATTCTGATACCGTGTAAATGCTATTTACATTTGTAGTTCCTAATACTGAAGATGCTGATTTTTATTCACTTCAGTATACACACTTGGGAAGTTGCAAAACAGAGCACCTGGACACAGGAAAAGGAATTGATAGAAAAAATTATTATGGATCAAATAGGATTTTTCTGTGTAAAAATAAAGCAAAATTGAGAATTCGCAAAACTTGTGGAATTTCAAAATCCTAGACAGCATGATTCAAACCCTTGGGTTTACTGAAGCTGATACGACAAAAAATATGCAGTGACTTGTTTTAATTTCATGTAGAATTAGCCCTTTGCAAAGTGCAGTACACAACTCTCCAGGATATCATGCTGACATACTGCTTTTTTGCTTGCTGAAGTCATTTGGTAAGAAGTAATTCAATTATAGGACAAAGCATGTTTTGACCAAGCAACTTTATAGACAAGAAGCCTTTATATTTACACTAGATCCTGCAAAGATTTACACAAATGTATAGATTTACATTATAATCAGGTTATGGTTTAAGGTAATTTTCTGTATTTTTATATAACTTTTTTTTGTATTTGGAACTTCCTAAGCTACAGCATTAAGATCATGTTCATCAATTAGTGCTTCATTCTAATTTTAATAATTCAAGTAGTGATATATTGCTCTTTTCATTTAGCCTAAAATAGAAAAAAAAAAACTTTCTTAGACATCTTCCATTCAAACAAACTCGCATCCTGCCTTTACAGCCCTCTCATGTTCCCTGAGGAAATCTGTTTCAACTATTTTCTTTTTACTATGATAAGGACTTCAGAATCAAACCTGAATCTTTAAGAGGATTGGCAAACAGTAAGTACCAACACCTAAATATTTTAGAATGTTCAAGCCCATCTTTAGATTTTAATTACATAAGGAATTCAGATTTAATGCTGAAAAAGCATTTATATTGCTAAATTTATTTCCCTCAAGGGTATATGAGAGATCTCACATTCAGATTCAAATACAGAAGGAGAAACATTCTAGGTGTTAAGATGTGTCAAAAACCAGCAGAACACCAGCTTGTTATTAAATTTATCTATTCTCTTCTATCTCACCAGCTGAACAAATTCTTTCTGTGAGTGTGAGCAAACACCAGAGCAACCTGTACTTTCTTCTGCCTGGTGCCATCAGAAACAGGCTGGTTTCTGTTCCCAGGGTCTTTCTGCATTGCTGTTACAAATGGTCTGTGTGAAGCACAAAGAACATGATGAGTGCTTTCTGTATTGAGGAATAAGCTCAAAAAGTTGCAAGTGAAGACACACACCTCCTTAAATCCCGCATTTGGATAGAACTGAGAGCACGGTCAGTGTGAAAGCACTGCAAGATGGAAAGAACAGTTCAAGTGGGCACTCTCAAGTGTAGGTGTACATTGGCTGTTCTGCAGTCTTGAAGATTTTCCAGCTCCATATGGATGCAAAGAAAGGCTGCTCCCATCCAGCAGAGGGTGTACTCTAATGCTGATTTCTCCCATTACTTCCTTCTAGGTATTTTCCAAAGGTGCCATAAAACTCTGCTGAACTTATATTAGAATAAAATCTACACTATGATACTTTACAACTGCCTGGTTATCTACTGGAAAAAGCCTGACAAATGCAGATTAAAGCCCAAACTCCATACTGCTCTCAGTTCCAGTGCTACCACCTCAAAGGAAGATTGAACAAAGTACAAGATCAAGACTTTACAAAGTTTCCGTGTCAAAATATTTCTAAGAAAAGGCGCAGCACAACTTTCTCCAGCAGAGGCCTCTAACTTTGAACTAACAGAAAGAAGCCTCATTGGCAACTTCCAACATCTCTGCAAATGGCTAGCAAGCCTCTAATTCCATGTCCTGCTTCCGAGATCATGTTCCAACACATTTACAGGCAGCAAAATAAAGAAGTCACTTTGTATTGCCACACTTACAGCGACTGTCCTGGATTCTCGACAGGGCCATTTTAGCTGGTCTCAGGCCACAGCAAGCAATACAAAACCATGCCAATGTACTGGATCAGAATGAATGACAAAATGATATTAGTGCCAAGAACAGCTGGGACATTGCATGGTGCTGGAATCTAACATGCAGGTTCTACAAGAGTTTTTGGCTAAAGCTTTACCTCCTGTTGTGCTGCCTATCTAGTCATTATTGTGAAAAACGAAAGGGAGAAGGAATAAAGATGGTGACGTTGGTGATAGCCAATGGTTGCAAGCAAGCTGTAGATAATTAGACAGCTAATGTTCACACCTGGTTAAGGATTTGGGAAAAGTAATCAGACAGACAGGCATTCTGCTCAGCTTATTCTCACACTGGCTGACCTGCCAACAGGTACATGCTAGGTGATGACTGGTATTGGTTAAAAGTGTAAACTTGTAAATTGGAACAGAAGTAGTTTTACTCACTTTGCATCATGTATATCCTGTTGCATTTGTGCAAGGCACTAGAGAATCAGGCACATTGTTTTGTGTGGAAACCATTTTGTGACTAAGATGATCTGAGTTTTAATGTTCAATAACTTCACAGAGGAGCAGTTGGAGCACAGTCAAAAATTGCCATTAAAATTTCCCACTTCTAAAATTATCTCATTTTCCAGATCTTTTGGGGGATGGGGTGAATGGAGAATTGGGAAATAGCTTTGTTCTAACAAGGAAACTCCTAAAGGAAAATATCTGGGATCAATACAATTGATCTCCACTCTGATACTGATGCTGGCAATTTCTGTTACCAACATCAATCCTATTAACAATAAAACATTTTTGTATCAAGTTCTGACTCTTGACATAGATGAAGCCATGTCCAAATCCCTGATGCACATAGAGACTGCATGATGTGTTCACAACATTCTTCCTGACTTCTCTGGGGGGTCAGAGACGATGACCTACCTCCCACAGAGAAACCAAAAACCAGAACTGGCATGTAGTGATGATGGTAAATGACCACAGCACTCAGGCCAGCTCTTCCTCGGGAGAACAAAGAAATCTGACTGTTTTGGACTGGTCAGTACAGAAGTGTGAGATAAATCAGGTGTTAGGAGGACAGCGATGCAGCCCAAAGCAACACAGAAGCGAGAGACTGAAAAATGGAAAAGATTACTCCAGATTTTGTCAGTACTGCCAGCAGAAGGAAGGCTTTGCTGACATTTCTGTTCTTGCTGGCTCTGTGAGGATCATGAAGGGGATCTCGGCAGGCACTGAACTGCTCATGCAACAGGAGTTAATTGGAGTTCAAAGCACAAAGCAACTACAGAACACTCTGCACTCGGCCAGGCCGTCATGCTATCGCTGGCCTTGGTTCAGACACGGTACCTCGACAAGTGCCTACTTATGAATCAAAATGCCACAGCCATGAGATCCAAAACTGATTTAATAGAAAACGCTGACTAAAGGTTGCATAAAAATACTGGTAATTTAGCTTTGTCCTGGCATGATTTATCAATACCTTCTGTTCTCTGCCTCGTTAACACCAACTTTCTCTCCAGTTTTCATGGTTTGTGGCTTTAGTCCCTTATGTAACCCATATCCAATTTGTACCAGAGGGCAATCTGGTCTGGCAACAAAACCATTCTTCTGTGCAGAAATTTATAGAGAATAATCTTATTACAGTAAGTCGTAAAGTGCCCTCGGGAAAGGTGCAATGCCATGACATTATAGAAACAATATACAATCCCATACATTATTTTCAAAAAAATCCTCCAAAGCGAAAAGGAGGGGGACAACAAATATATAGGCAAATACTGTTAGTTCAACAACAATCGAATTAATTACGGAATGCTTTATAGTACTAGAGTGCTTTTAAAAATGGGAGGCAGGGAACAAACTGGCAGGAGTATCTTGGGAAACTCCCAAATTTTTTAAGTTCCATCAAAGCAAGTACACCATCAGCAAGCCCAGTGTTTGAAGAAGAAATGTCTATGATTCACTATGAGGTATTTTACTGTGGAAATTGAAAAAATACAACATGTAAAGAAAATCCGTATTTTACTAAGAGGAAAGAAGATAATACAGTGTCTGTCTATGTATATCCACTGACCCTTAGTGTCTTTTTTTTCTATTTGTAAAGAAAACAATCTTTCTCTTCCCTGTTAACTTCAGATTTTATACACACATATAAAACTATATAATATATATAGTTTTACATGTATATATACACACACAAAAAAAACCATTCATACACACTCATATGTGTATATACAGGGTCTTACTGGATTTCAGAGTCTCTTTTTCTTTTTTTTTTTTTGACTTGGAGAACACAATTGAAAAAAAAACCAAGTAATTGCATGCATGCAAGCGTACCTTGCCCCTTGTGCATGTAAATTACACGATTTGTAAATAACCGCAGAAATAGCATGCTCAAATTAGGCACCTGATTGCCCAATTAACTTGTTCACAGAAAATCAGACTATACCCTTCAGTAGCTCCTATTATGGATTCTTCTTTTCAGTACTGCATTATGGAATCCACAGTGTATATTCCAAACAACTGCATTGTTATTTTGTGCATTTACACAGACACAAGCAGCACTGCACACTTAATAAAGCTATCAAGTGAACTGTGGACCAGATTTTAGAAAGTTGTTTAGATACTTAAAAGTCCTCTTGTGAGAATGAGATGGCTTTGACAATAAAAAAAAAAAAAAAGTAGAAAAAGATTTGATCTAATTTCTATTGGTTCAAATGTTATGAAAAAAAAATAACCCAGGCATTTGTGGCCCTTCATACCTCTATTAATACGCAAAGTTTTGCTTCTGTGTCTTTGATTTCTTTAAGGTGTCTTCTATTCTTTAACAGGAAGTATTATTTCGCAATATACATTCACTCCCTAGTAAATCCTTCCTTTATTTTTGGATTGAAATAATCATTAATTAACAGTAATTTGATACAAGTGGACACAGAACACCAGGTTGCCGCATTCCAGTGTATACTTCCTAATGGACAGAGAAACTGAAATACCCAAATCAATCCAAGTACTGCAAATAGAGAAACTTGTTAATTCATATATCAAAATGATTTAAGAAATGGTCTTTTACCACAAATATGTTGCTCCTTTTGCTGTTGTACTTCTTTTTCTGAGATGATGATGTGGAAAGGGTATTTTCTCTACCAATTTTTTGCATCAAATAAATCTTAGTAGCTTTAAAAGAAAAAGCTGAACAAACCATTATCTTAACAACAATCTCTCAAATAAGAGAAAAGGAAGCAAAAGCAGAACTGCTGGGCTGGATCATGTCCCTGAATTAGGTATTACATATAATCCTGGTGGCTGCATTTACCAGTTCTTCACAGGCCTCCTGCAGCAACAGCTGTGCTGGTCCAACTGTTTATCTCCCCTCAGAAAGGGGAGAGTTGTAAGAAAAGCTACTGGAGCCCCCTTATATTCTTGTGGGTTTCAATCAAGCATCGCCATATTTTTTCCCTCAAACTTCTCATGACAGCATCTGCTGGTGACTTGCCATCGCTGCTTTTCTTCCTCTAGAGGATCAAAATCCAGTTTGGTACTTAAATTACTTTGTTCCACTCCACTGGTCTGTGCCTCTTTTAAAAATCTTCCAGAAGTGCTGCTTGTCCTTCTTGCAAAATCAGACTCTGCTTTTCTCCTATAAACAAACAAATGAAAATCCCAACTCTTCCCCACATGCCCCTTTCAAAAATATAATCATGATCATTTGTATCAGGAGAATTATTTAGCGGTCTCCAGTCTTAGTACAGCTTTTGTTGAGAAAACTGTAGCTTATATGACT
>WEKY01034334.1:0-31204 GCA_013390045.1 Picathartes gymnocephalus
ATTTAAATTGAAATCCTGGTAAATGACGTACTCTGATATGTAGTTGCAGTGATTTTTAATATTTATCTACCAAATCACAGGAACTTTTTACTTTGACTAATGCACATTTATGATGCCCTAAATTAATTCTTCAGAGCATTGCCTGGTCATTTATTCAGTACAGCATCCATCAGAGCTTTGAAAGTGGTCAGGTAAAGGTTATTGAAACTAACATTCAGGAATGGGTGTTAATGATGTGCCCTTTCCCAGAGATCTTAGCTGTCTCCCTTGTCCTTAAAAATTGAATAATAGATCAGTCTTGAAACGTGAAATTTTCAGTCTCATTCAATTCTTTGATACTTACCACAAGCTTCTATTATAACTTTACAAAGGCCTATTTTTAGAAATTTCTGGTCTCTCTTTATATTATGATTCTTAGTGTGAGAAAATAAACACATTTCTGCTGAAAGTGTTGGCACATTATTTGGGTCTTACTTGCTTCCAAAACATCTAGAGGTCATCTTCTGCTGGCTGTTGTGGAGAGTGTTCTATTGCTGAAATAAGTCACATGTCAGGCAGGAGGAGAAAAAAAAGTTACGCTCCTGTGATTATTGCTATATTTAAATGCCTGCTCAATGTAGTCTTTGCTAGTTTGAGTAAGCATTCATTAGTTTTTTGTGTGGTTGCCCGAAGTTGCAAGTTCTATGTCTTTAGGGAGGAGTTCTTTCATTATTCACTGTTTTCAGGTCTGCGTATGTAGGTATAAAAGTTATATTTTGTCTTTGTAGGGATAAATGCAATCCTGAAATTTTGCATTTTCCTTCAAAAGAAATAAAATCTGTTACAGAGTATTCTTAGAAGTAGTTTGACCATGAAGGCACCCTGTTATGTACTCAGAACAGATGACTCCAATATTGTCTTCTGGCCTAAAATTTAAAGTAACATGAGAATTTAGAAATTAAAAATGCTGGAAACTTGAGGTAGTTGTTAGGTAATGTATTTTCTCTGTGTGAGTCATATATTCTGTCTATAATCTACAAAAAATATGTAAATATATGTAAACATGGATATAGGAAACTAAGAGTATGAGATGGCAGCAAAATATATGCAAAGCTGGAATCAAACTTAAATAGGGAGAATTTAGCAAAAGACAAGCCTTCCCAAACCAGAGACTCAGGAGCTGATGGTCTGATCTCAGTTGGGTTTGCAGCAAAGTTTGTAAGAACAGGACTGACAGCATTCTGATGGAGTGGAGCCATCCTGCTTGGGACCACACAGCACCTGCCAGCCATGCACATCTTTCTGGCTATTCTCAGCACCTAAAACCTTCAGATTTCATACTGGAAGAGAGAGTGCTTTTGTGGTGATCAGGTAGAGACAAGAGTAGAGCATTGGTGTTCTGGGTAGGCTTTATAAGACTAGCTCCAAGGATGAGGTAGGAAATGAAAGTGTTGGGCTTGACCATGTTGTACTTACCAACTGGTTACTGCACCTCTGGAGCTCTAGCGTGCATGGGAAGTTAGTCATAAATGTGTTTAGAACCTTTTGTGCCATGCCATGGTACCTGAGCTTTGAATTAGGATGCTCCTGATCAAGGTCTTCTTACTGACTACTTCTACTCAAGGAGTTTGACTGAGCCAGGCTTAGGAAATCACAGTTTTCTTCTGTGGGTTGCTACTGTCAGGAATACAGGTTAGTCACTGTGAAAATGTTCCTAAGAATAGGCAATTCATACCCTTGCAGTGCTGGCACTGAGAATTACCAGCATACTGTAACCTTAAAGCTGTGCAGAATTTAGAATGTTTGTCTGTCTGAGTCCTTGTGCTGCAATTACTGCATTGTTAGTCGATTCACGGCCTGACATTTGCTACTGTCATCATAACAACCATTGTTGTAAGAAAGCAATATTCAAACCTGAACTGGTTCAATGCCTGACTCCTGGGAAAACACAACAGAAATTAGTCTCAAAATATGCTGGAAATTCCTGTTTTCACTTGTGCTGCTCCAGTCTGTCCCCTTGAGGCTGTAAGGAGGAAAAGCAATAGGGTAAAGAAATGGAAGTATGTTGAGGAGATAAAATTATTTTCTAAAAGTATTCTTAAGGCCTCTCTCATCTTTCACATATTTGGGGTAGAGTGCAGTGAGTGTGGGAAGATCAGAGCTCTGCTTCACTGATTTACTTTTTTCCTTTAATTTTCAGTATGTCAAACTTACTTAATTTTCAGGGCTCCCTTCTTCACCCACCATAAGAAATTAATCAACACTAATAATCATAAAAACTTTTGATTTGTGTTTCTTTAACTTTAAACCAATTATTTAAAAATAACTGTTCATTTCTGTTTTCCTGCTTTAAGCAATCAGCCTTATTTGCGTACTTCATTTTAGCTGTTCTTTCATTTAATCATTGTCATTAATTTCATTTATCACTGGAATCTATATCTCATTTTCCCCTTTTAAAATATGCCTAATATACGTATTTTAAAAGTATCCTATTTGTATGAAAGTTTTATCAGCTCCTTCGAAGGACAGAGGAAAACAGAATATAAGTGAATCTTAGGTATTGATGTGAAATATTTTTCTGGGTCTGTTTCTATCACGTCAAGGTCTCATCTTGACAGGGATGTTGCCTGGGAACTGAGAACCAGGAGAAAGATTCTCCCTTACTAATAATACAGTCTTTTTATCTCTCATCCTTACTTTCAGGTGTTGTCTGTGTCTGGGGAAGCTGGCCTGAAAACTCATAATCCTAGTTGTGAGACCAGAGTTAATAAATATTTTCATAGGAATGTTCAAGCAGAAAAGAGAAAGGTGGCCAGGGTTTGTCGATATTAGCAATGGAGGAAAAAAAATACATGAAGTAATCGTTATTAAATTACTTTTACATGATAAGTTACTTCTTAGAATGTATAAATGCAGAAAATAGAGTACATCTGTAAGTAGATCTTGCACTAAAGGCCTACACTTCTTTACACCAAGAGCAACCTGCTTCAAATAAAATGAGATTTCAAACCTGAGAAAATGTCATTTTATATTGACTACTCTATAATTTTGCATAGATATATTCCCAAAACTACTTTAACATCTTAAGTGGATGCAGGAATGGATTGCGTTATTCAGCATGAGATCATGACTCAGAAAAGATAATAAAAAAAGAGAATGGCCATTATGCCTTAGTAGCAGAGCAGGAGAGAAGGGTAGGAACACTTCTAAGTGAATCTGAAAAATTTGCAAGAAGACTGTTTGATGTGTAAGAATTTTGGATAGAAATCAAAACAATTGGCAAGGTGTCTTCCCAACCTATTATCTGCGTTCTATAAAAACAGTGATATTAATCAATATTCTAGTGTATTGCTAGCTAATTCCCTTCATAACCAGTAGACCTCTCCAGGGTATATACTGGAATCATTTCCCTTATTCTTTTCCTAAATTCACCTCACACATCTCTCTCAAATCCCCTCTGATCTCTAGCCTTATACAATCTGAAGTTCACCTTCAGAGACATTTGCAGTTCTTAACTTTTTGTTTCAGGGATGAGGTCTTTTAGGTCTTACCCTCTGAAGATTTCATCCCCATTTGTGATGGAATAGCTTTAATTTTATTCAGAACAGCTTGTGTGGATTTGTGCTGAAAACAGTGTTGATAACACGAGGATGTTTTTGTTTTTGCTGAGCAGTGCTTACACAAAATCAAGACTGGCTCCTCATCCCCCACTGCCCCAGCAGTGAGCAGGCTGGGGTTGTACAAGGAGCTGGGAGGGGACACAGCCAGGACAGCTGAGCCCAACTATATCCAAAGGGTGATTACAGACCATAATGTGTCACGGTCAGCAATGAAAACTGTGAGGGCAAGAAAATCTGCAGGGAAGGGGAGAAAATCTGCAGACACTGCTCTTACTTGGGGATTGGCTGAACACTGGTCAGCTGGTGGTGAGCAATGAGTTTCATTGGCTCTTTTGATCACTTGTTTTTCTTGGGTGTATTTTTATTTATTTTTGTAGAGTGTGGAAAAGGCATCTACCTTTTTTTTTGTTTTTTTTGTCTTATTAAACTATTCCAACACATGACTTTTCACAGTTTTAGCATTGCAATTCTCTCTCCCAAAGCAGGGCAGTTGTGTGTGCTTTTAGCTGCTTACTGGGTTTAAGAAGTGATATTCATTCAATTCTACACATAATTTCCTTCCTTTATTTCTTTCAGTTCTATACATTCTCTCCTGCTTCTTTTAGCACTTGGAATGACCTCTAGCTTGCATTTAGTTTCTTTTCTTGTGATTATCTTTCAAATTTTCCTTACAGACTCTTTCAGAGACTTCAGTGTGGGTTGCTCTCCAGTTGTTGTGACTTCAGTTAGCAATAAACTGATTCTTGTTTAAACTGTAAATTAAAATATGGTGACAAAAGTGTGGTGATAAATGTTATTTTATTTGCTTTATTTGTTTGGCTATTGGACTGGACTAGTTAGGACTCTGCTTGTAGGGTGCTAAAAGGTTTTATGCAGTGCTTTTTAATGAAACTGCTGATAATACAGTGTAGTCTTCCGAAACTAGAGATGAGTAATTAGCTCTTTTGAAATATGTAGGTCAAAAATGTGAACTCATTTGATTAACAAGTTGATAATTGCCTATAATAATATTATTAATATGAATTTGTTTATTTCATGTTCTTAACTGTTCATCTATAGACAATTCACAAATACTTTCAAGCTCATAGCTAACACTTGTTAAATTTGATTAGTTTCAATTACCTCCATAGTTTTATTTTTCTATCGAAAGGTTATACAACTAGTCAATGCCACCAAAAATTTTCAGCTATATATTATAGGAAGTGGCTTGGTGTTACTTGAATTTGTTAAATTTTCCGTGTAATTTTCAATTTACTTCAGTATATATTCTAATATTTACTTTTGGATTTATTCATAGTGACTAGTTTCTTTCTTGATAATACTGATCTAGAACACCCTCAAAGATGAGGGTGTTATTTGACCCATAACAATTTCAATAAAAAGATTAAGGGAATATTTAAATGAGGGCATATCAACATCCGAAAATAAATATAACAATTCTCAGCATTTATTTTCATATGTAACCCCTCTCTCTTCTGGGAAGCCACCTAGGATTCCTATTTGAGCACAACAGTGCACCTTTCCTCTGGTTCTTTTTACATAACTGATACAGAAAGGTCTTCTGCCTATTCAGAAGACAATTTCTGTTCTCATCAGAACATTAAGGTGTTAATTCTGTTTAAAATCAGTGATTATAAGCAAAATTTCCATTTATCTTAGGATAAATTTTAACTTTAGCAAATGTGTATGTTCTGTTATGACAAAAATTGTTCCCTGTACACGTAAGGGCATGAGTACAAATAAGTCAAAGGCTTGCAAATATTGTATAATAGAACTTAATTACTATTTGCTAATTGTTTTCATGAATGTTATAGGCTTTTAGATATTATATTGAGAAGTGTCTGTCTCAGCAACTGGCAGGATCTTTTGAAAGTATTCTGTATTTTTCTTATCCATGTGTTTAACAATAGTCACAGGGGAACCACCGCCCCATGAGGTCTGGTAAAAAATCAGTGTTATTGCCTGCTGTCTCACTTAGGATTTCTGCTTTTATTATGACTGACAGTTCATTATTACTTTACTACAGTTCCTGCATTAGGTTTCTGTTTTTTTTAAGCACTCCATCAAATTTAGGTGAATGGCATTGGGTTCCCACAGCATTGTCTGGACTGCTTTTATATTGCCTGCTGTTCTGATGATGTTAGTAGTTTCATGCAGCATTTAAAATCCAAGCATTTAGATTTTAAGTAGGCAATCCGTGTTTGAACACCTGTTGGAAAAACAGCACTTTGCTACATTACAAAATGCTAAGGAATTGCTGAAAACTGGATGACATGTTTATAAACACAATAAAGAAGGTTAAATAACATCTTACATTTTAATTATGACAGAGTCTCAGAACTGAAATGTAACATGAATTGTTTTCTCAAATTTGTTTTCAGTTTTAACTGATATGGTCCCCTTTCACCTTTTACCCACTTTTGAGAGTGTAGAAGTACAGCAACCAGACTGGCTTTACTTTCTTTACATGCAGAGCTTAAATTTCAGGTCTGAAAGCATGTAAAGCCTGTTTAAACTTATGCTCTGGCCTTGTTCTTTCTGAGCCATGTACCTAATTTCCATCAGAAATCTCAAGAAACTTTTACTTTCCCTTTGCTAAATTTGAAGATGAAGTAACATGGCAAAGGTCATGAGGGAGATATGGGAAATGAAGTCAATTTTAGACGTATTAACCTGGAAATTTTGAGTGTTCCTTATCAGGACACCTTAAAATCCATTGATTTCAAACTGTGCCTGATTCTCTGTGGTTTTTTCCCCCCCAGTAACACACAGACTTCCAGAAATGGAGTAGAATTTGCTTTCTGTGTCTTCTTTTTTTTCCTCCAGAGATTTGGTCCTGCAATATATGGGAAGTACAGGAATAATGTTCAAAATAGAATCGTAAAGCATTTGACTAAAACAGAGAAAACATCACCTAATCTAATGACTAGAACATATTTCCTTCTTCTCTCTTCCTGGGAGCCAACAGCTCTGTTCTGGGTTCTGAAAAGATTCTTCATTTTTTCATAATGTTAATAAATTGTGAAAATATCTTGGTTACAGTAATGTCTTGTCTGGGCAGTACTTGGCATTGTTCAATGCATTTATTATAGGAAGGAAAGAGGGCAGGAGGTTGTACTAGGAAAGAGTAAGTCTCTCTAGTGGTGTTACAAAAAGCAAAATTTGAAGTCTTTGTAATTTAGTTGTGAGATGTAGTGTAACTGTTAAACCCCAAAGCAACACCAACTGATGTCGTGACGGTTCCTGCAGCCACAGCACTTGCAATAAATTGAGTAATTTCTGACAAGCTCTGTTATGACTCCAGGAAGCTCAAAGTGCTACTCAATTCCCTTCCTATGAGCAGCTTTCACTGATTGTTCCTTGTGCCGCAGTTGTAAAACAAACAAAGCTTTAAGGAGAGAATCTTGTGAATTGTAGGCACTACTGTACCTTAATGGCTCTGTATGGAACCAGTGCCCTAGAAAGACAGTTTGAAGCTATTGCCTTCCCTTATGGATAAAGCATAAAACTAAACCCAAGCTTTGCTATAGTAGTTACATTATCTGCTGCTTGGCTTTTGAGCAGTAGAAATACTGACCAAAACCTGCTAATTCTGTGTAGCAGTATAACTTCTGAAATTTGTTTTAATAACACCAGTACTAACTTGAATTGTTTTGTACTGCACTTGTGTTGGCTCTGAGACAGTTGTTCTGATTTCTCAGAGGGATTTTGTTTGAGTAGTTGTCCATGACACCGCTGTATTTGCATTCTAATGTTTTTAAGGAAAGAAATAATTTGAAATGTAAGAGCGATGTTATATAAGCTTCAGGTATGCTAACCCATTTGCAGGATGAAAATTGAACCTGAAGCAAAGTCCTTAATTGGCCCTTCTGTTTACCCAACACTACTGAAATTAGGCACAATTGAATTTTTTTTTCTTTCTTTTCAGCAAAAAAACTGCGTTGTTATATTTTCTCCCCATTTCGCTCATTATAAGCATCGTTTTAGTCCCCTCTACTCTATTACCTTATGCTCCTAAAAGTTAATTTAAAGGGACTGACTAGCACAGAACACACTTTGTTGTGGGCTAATTGGCTGGATTTGCATCAACTCTGCTGTTCTTTCTGTCATCCAGAAAACTTAATTTACTTTGCGTGGTAGTATTATGGGTTGCCATGGCAAAACCCCCCCAAAAAGCAAAACCAAACCAAAACAAAAAAGTATGGTAGAAAAGCAACATAGCAATGTGGTTATGTGGAGAAGAAATGTCTGTATAAGGATAAATTTGGGAAGGCTGAGTCAAAATGTGACTTATAACTACAAAAAGGGTTCTAAGACTTTATAAGATCCTCTTATAAAGTTTTAGAAAAATCATAAGATTTAAGAAAACATTAAAGATATTGTATGATATTATTGGGATAAGTGAGCATATAACAAATGCCTGAAAAGATGAGTTATTCAGTGAATCTTCATGAAAAAGGGTTCATTACAACTATATATATTATAAATATCTATTTTTATAATAAATTAAAATACAGGCAAGAATAACTGAAACTGAGTTAATACAAATGCATATAAGTTGTTTATTTATTTTATACTGATATCCTGGAATTAGTTAAGTAACTAGAAACTTAGTATTGGAGAACTTGCAGGATAGACAGCTTGAAAATAGTGTTGCACCTAGCTGGGGCTTTTAGAGGACTATAAAGTACATTTAACACATTATCCTGCTGCTTAAGTGGCAAGCTAAAATTTAAAAAAAAAATGCAAATGCAATAGAAATGTATGTATGACACAGTAGTATTTCCACTTCACTTTACTGTGGATGGGGCATTTTTTTTACACCTGAGTGCTGGAGTTTTGATAAATACAAAAATTGTGATAGTAGGAAAGAAAAGCCAATGAAATTCCCAAAGGTTTGTAGTGCGGGTTTTTACACTGAAGACTAAGATCAGTTGTTTTCATTCTCACTGCAGGTGAGACAAGAAGTTGTGTTTTTTATTTCCTAGTTTTAAACACTGGGAATACAATATTAAGGATAGCAGAACAATGGAAAAATACTGTCATGGATGTTTTTTGCTAATAGTTTCTCCAAGTAACTAGAGGGCAAGTAGGCAGAAGGCTGTCTGAACATCCTTGATTCTATTTCAGAAAATTAGTGTATGTGCTAGTTGATTAGTTGAATTCTTCTGAAGTCCTGCATTTGGAGGATATTAATAAATAGAAGCAAATGACAGTGCTCTGGGGGTGTGGTTGTTGAAATAATCTTACACATTTTTCTGTCTTTAAACTTGCCATGTTTAATCATTATCATTCTCTTAGCTACAGTGTTTCAAACTCAAGACCCTCTGCGGTGTAGACAACACTAATTATAACAGCCTAGACTGTTTGTGTAAAATTTTATAATTACATCAATATTGCATCATGCTGATTAAATGTGTTTTCATATTTAGAGTATCTCACCTTAATTTACTTTTTTCTCTTACTACTTTTTCTCCCTTAAACTCATAGTGCTAAACTTTCAGTAGTGCTTATTAAAACTTAAAGTGGTTTTGCATGAGAAGATAATTGGTTTCAGCTCTTCATGTTTAATAGTGATATATTTGCTATTTGAGAATGAACTGTGAGACAAATTATTTTAAGACTTCATATTTTTACTTTTTCATAAAACCATTATACTCTTCCCTGAAGTCTTTTCTCTATATGCCATACCAATGACTCTCTTAAATGTCAGTAAATGGATTTTTTTTGGCCCGAATTTTACATTTCTCTGGTTTAATCATTTTTTTCTCACTCAAATTTTTAATATTTTTATTCTAATGATCTTTGCTTTCATACACTGTATATTCACAATAAGCAGATGGTACCAGGGGCTAGATATTTCTGTGTACTCACTGCAGGCCTTAATCACACCTATACTCTTAGGTGGCAGTCTTAATATTATGTGGCCACGCACATGGGTGTGAAACAAAGCTTCACTACATTATCCAAGGCAGAGACTGCCTTGAGCTGCCACATTCTTAGGCAGGAATAACTTATGTTTCAGCCGGTTCTGTGGAGACATTTCTATGAGAGTCAGAGCAGGTGAGCTGCACATGAGTGAATCTTGGGAATTTTTTTCTTGTAAGAGACATAGTTTGGTGAGGGAAAGGCTACAGATACCTAAGTTTGACATGTAAAGATCATTTTACTGTGTTTCATGCATTTGTTTACTGTCTGTGAACCCATTCATGAGTTTCGAACAACTGGAAGTCATCCAACCAGGCAAGAGGCTATTGGGAATAAAAGAATCATAGAATAGCTTGAGTCGGAAGGGCCCTTTTAAAGGTCATCTGGTTCAACCCCTCTGCTGTGGGCAGGGACAACTTGTACTAAATCAAGTTGCTTTTAGCCAGTCTGTATTTCTTCATGGCTAGATAAATGCAGGATGTCAGAATCACTGTTCCATGAAAGGCTGACAAAACTGGAGAGCTGTATCATGCTACCAGCACTCATTCTGTGAGCACCTGCATGTCATCACTTGTTTCTTTGTAAGAATTTGATGAAGCTTTAGATGGTGAGTGGACTTATTAGACATAATCTAACATCCTCTCTCACTGCAGGTCACTCTCAGTAATATTTTCTCTCAGTCTGGAATAGTTAAAATTACTAAAACCTTCTAAGTAATTTTTTTCTCATGGTTTAGTGTCCTCATCAGTAGGATGGCTGAGGACTGGTTCACGGGGGTCAAACAGTAAGGAAAAAACCTGATAATTTAGTTATTCAGTTAAAAAAAAATTATTCAGGAATCTGAAGGAATGCAGTCACTTGTCAAAAATGCTTGAAATTCCCTGTTGACAGCAAGTTCCACAACACTGATGGAAATCTTATAACGTTTTGTTATTTTAGGATAAGAAACAAAACTTGCTAACTAGTGTTTGTTTACAGGTGCATGAGGCAAATTTTTTAAGATCAGTTTAACTTCCTACCAGAGGGAAAGTTATGCTCTCAAACTCCTGTCAGAGCAGTAGAAATGAAGTGTATATGGAGTATATATACACATATATATATATGCATAGAGTAGTCTTCATTTTCTTGCCAGCCTATTCCACTCTTAAATTGATTTTACTTCAAAAGTCTGTTGTTCAGCCTACTTGTTTTTCTTTATGTGTTCTCATTAATACATATTGAAAAAGGATAAAGAGAGGTACTCTGGGATACAATAATATGCAGGATTTTCTTCAAATCCCTTTCCTATTAATATTCAAAGAAAATCTGATATTTTTTTACATAAGAAAAATGTTAGGGTTTTTTTGGACACAATTCCATTTTCTGTTAGAATGTTTGTGAAAGACATTTTTGGTACAAATTGAGAATGCTTGCTTCCTGAAAATAAAACCTTTGTTCCTGGTGGTACAAAATAAAGCAAAAATATTAAACTCCCTGCAGCTCAAGTAACGCTAACCTATACATAAACATATTTTGGGTATTATAAAATATTAATAGTATGTTTACCCTTACAAATAAATATTTAATTATGGAGGTTTTTTAATGAAATTGTAGCATATTCCTGTAAATTTCCCAGCTATGGTTATGTATGTTCCTGTATTATCACAATGCAACTACTAAAAAAACCTGTGAATAATTTAACCTCATGTTTTGTTTTTTTTGGTTGGGTTTTTTTGTCTTTCAGAAATGAATTCCTTTATTGCAAGAAATTGTGATTATTTATTGATTCAGAAAGAAAATGGACTGATGTTCTCTTGGGTGTTCTGAACAACATGTAAGTGTAATAATTTTACTGTAACACTGATTATGTCTTCAATTTAGGTAGTGATAATTATTTAACAAAGAAACCTTTGGTTAAAGATGTTTCTTAATGCATTTTTTTATCACAGAGGCAGATTGTCTGAGATAAT
This sequence comes from Picathartes gymnocephalus, assembly GCA_013390045.1. Classification (NCBI taxonomy): domain Eukaryota; kingdom Metazoa; phylum Chordata; class Aves; order Passeriformes; family Picathartidae; genus Picathartes; species Picathartes gymnocephalus. The sequence goes on from WEKY01034334.1 coordinate 11,477, forward strand.
ACCTTTTGGAAGGTATTTTTATCCCGTTGTTTTACTTTGCACATTAATATTCATCGTGTTCTACTCATCATTTGTAAGCTTCACATAGGAAGGTTCATAGCAACACAAATTAAAATCTATCCTAATTGATAAGCAAAGCTCTAAAAAAGAAGTTATACAGGCCTACCTGCTCAGCAAAATGTCCTGGCACTAGGTAAATGCCTTTATTAGTTAACTTCCCCCCAAAATAGCAGTATTGTGACCTTTTCTGGTAGGAACTGCAAAAACACAACTACACAGTGGCTGACAGAAGTGTAAACTCTGATTAAAATTTTCAGTTTGGAGGAGACACTAAGTAATATTAATGACCTCCTCTGACTTAATGCCTAGTACAGAAAGGGAGGCTACAAAGGCCATTAGATCTTTCCCAGGGCAATGTGTGCGGAGGGAGCATTGTCGCTGCTCAGTAGCAGCATTGTTTCTGGTACTGCTGGTGGAACAACAGTCTAAACTTTTCTTCTGTTGATGTTTGATTTCATTGCCATAAGCACTTCCTGCCTGATAAAGGCACAGTTCTTGGGGTTCACGTTGGATACCTGTTACTCATTTGACTTTTGAAAGGCTAATTGATTCAGCTTTGTTCATGGCATTATTTCGGACTTTTCTATGCACAGACATTTGTGGGGACAATTCATGGGCTCCAGTGTTTGGAGATTGAATATCTGTCATGCACTCACATGGAAAGAATTTTGAGCATTCTGGTTTTTAGTATGATTTCTGTCACTGTTTTTAGAAATGCTTGAGTCCATGGGTAGAAGAGACGTCACTGGCTGAGGTGATGTGCTGTATCTAGTGATTAGTCAGAACTTAAATGTGGGGTTTGACATACAGCCAGTTGACTTGACTTTGTTAAGGCGAACTTTCCAACAACTCTGAAAAATAAATTACTTAATATGTTATTTTTGCAAACAAAATACTTTATAAATATTTTGATAATATATTGATAAAATTTATCAATTGAAGGAAAGATTAGTTTGAATTTGTGCAACTGTAGGCAGGGCTTCTCAAACTGGGATATAAAAGCTATGCAGTGGAAACTGCAGTGTGTCTGTGTTCTCTGCTGAAAGACTGACAAGAAGCTGCAAAATGGGTCCTCTGGACAAAAGCACTGGCGGTATGGTGTCAGAATTCTTGTTTTAGCTGCACAGGTGACACAGATGTTTGTAGCTTCCTGCACGATTAGACTGATAGAAAAATAAAATCACTGGACATTCCTTTGTCAACATCTAGATAGTTGTTTGTTTGTTTGTTTTTTTCCTAATTTATAAATACTTTCAGTGTCATGATCAAAGGATTTAAGGTGAAGTTCTTCAGTGTTAGGGGAAGAAAATAGATCTTTCATCATTGTGTTGTGAAGATAAGTTATTTTATTTGATATGCTCATTAGATTTTGTGATAGAAGCCATCACTTTGAAGTATAAAATTAAATGTCTTAGTACCATTTTATTGTCCAGACTAAAAGTTAGGTTGCAGTTGGCCTAAAATGATTGTGTAGTTATTGGCTGTTTCTGATCAGGAAGTTGCAGCTTTCTATATGTGACATCCCATCATTTACATTTTTTGCTATTACAGCACTTAAAATTTTACGATGCTCAGTTCTTCTCCCTGCTTTTTGGAAGAGACTCCTAGTCCCTGCTGTTGCAAAAGGTTAGCAAAAGCTGTGCTGCACACAGGACTAATTTATTTACACATCCTCCCCTCAGACTAGGAGCTAACAAGGTAACTGAAGATAACTAAACACACGTGCTGCAGGTGTTTGATTTCACATTCAGCGATCAAAGGTATTCTGGCAGCCACAGGGTGGTGTCGGTCCAGGTGAGAACAGATCTATGTTTTGCACAAACATATTTTCACATCAGAAAATGCAGATTAGTGGAAACTAAAATGTGTGTCCTCAGTCTTTCATCCCAACTTGCTCCCTGATAATTTTTTGGAATAACAGTGCTTTCCCAGTAGAAGTTAATTAAACACCGTTCTCTCACAAAAGCTGTCTGCCACCAAGCCTGGAAGATAGAAATCAGGCTGTGCTCATAGCCGGGGTGTTTTGGTGCTAGAAGTAGCTCCTAGGAAACCTGAAGGCCTGGAAGATGGGGTTGGGGTTGGAGCTGGAGCTCTCTGTGCTTTGTAAAGGCTTGTCTGGCTTAGGGGACTTCACTTCTGGGGTTAAATTAACTCCCACTCTCCAGATCAGCGTATGGGATTTTGAGTACTTGACAGTACATTGAGGATCTGTGAACCGGAGTCAGCTCATGATATGTTTCTTTTGTTTTTTGTACTGTCTTTAATATCTTTCATTTGCTAGAGTTCTTCCTGATTTAGTTTGTTCTGTGTTTTTGCAAAACATAATTATTTGATGGAATAGAAATTCTGTTAGGAGTTTTATTGCTATGTGATTTGAGGGTGAAAAATTAATCATCTGAATAGTGTTGATAATAGTCCAGGTACATATTATTTTTAAGTGGTTTTATGTGGATATTATTCTTCAGCTGAAAACACTGTTTGGGAATGATTGATTTAATTCTTTTCTCTAGTTAGAGATTTGGCTTCTAACTGGAAGCATTTTATGCTGTGGAGTTACTTTGAGGCACTGTTATTTTCAATTCAACAGAAAATGGCTCTAAGTAAAAGCAGAGAAATGAGTGACATTGAGTTAGGGGACTGAGTATCACAAAATACACAGCTTCAGCTTGCATGCAAAAACATCATTTAGCTGTGATAATAGAAATTAGATTTCAATCAGTATGCTCTTTGTTATTAATCCATTTTTCTCCTTTCATCTGAAGAGGTCCTAATAACACGTTAGGCAAATCATACTCTTTAAAAACTGATTTGAAATAAAAATGCTTTTGAAGCCTTGTAATTTCAGGCATGCATTTTGTAATAATAATATGTTTCCTTGCTGCTAATGTATTGACGCGTACTTGTAAATGTGAACAATGTTGTTCTTTTATTTTGGTCCAAGTTTATTGTTAGGAATTAAATCATTCTTCCTATTTAAGCAAATTCATGAGGGAACTGTAGGAGGTACAGTAAGAACACTAAATTTGAAGACCTAATAAAGACCTTTAGTTCTAAGGACTGGTTATTAATTTGGAGGGTTGAAGGCCTGAGGTTGACTTCTTCATTTGGGGCAGAAGTGATGGTGGTGTTTCAGGTAGTTATGAATCTTTGATGTTTCATCAGTTTCAATTACGGTCTGAAAGTGACCCAGGCAAACACTTCTGTGTGCATTCTGCATAGCAGAACTCCCGTATAGGTTAGGTTGCTTTTAGAGTCTCAACTGTGCATCTTTCTTTATGCAGCTACATTCTAGCAGACATTTTTTGTGATGCAGAAAAACACGCTGATATATGAAGGCTTTTGATTGGCTGCTGTGATTATCTTTTTGGTTTCTAGGACCAGCTTGAAGAACAAAAGACTTACTGTCAAAGATGTTGAGAAATTACTGCTAATTTAGCAACATTTCTTAGTTTCTTCTGCTGCTTTTAGTCTAGCAATTCTTAGCTACCTAATATTGCCTTTTAAAAACACTCTTTTGAGGGGGGAAAAGGAAACCACTCCCCTCTGTGAATGTGGCTATAATGCTCTATCAGAGCATACCACTTACTGACACTGCCTTTGTGCCAATCCGACAGGGGGTGGTGTGCCCAAAATCCTTGTCTTAAGGACATTAAAGGGTCTCTCAGTATTACTGTCTGCTGTCTTACAACCTTGCTACTTGTTGTAGGGGTGATTCACCACAAACCCTTTTCCCATACAGAGTCTTGCTTTTCAGCTTCCAAGCTGTGTGAGCGAAATTGGATTGATGAGTGGGATCCTCTGATCCATGCTGCCACACATGAATTGACAGCCCATGGATAGCAAGCCCCACTCAACCTGCAAAGGGGCCTCTGGATGAATGGGGCCAAGAGCTTGATATATTCCTGTCTCAAAATCCAGCAGCTTTAGGGCGTCCACATGAACCAATGTCCAGTCCCAAGTAGCTCTTTTACTAGTTAAATCATGCAAAGGCCAGGCTATGATGGAAAAAATCAGGAAAATGCTTCTTTAAAGCCCCAGTAATAAGGGACACAACCAGGCTGCATCTTTGTGCAATGAGTTTTATCTGCTCTGGCCTGCTGTGGCCACAGCTCCCGAGGTGGGGCATCTACTCTGACAGCCACTCTGGGGCTGAACTGGAGCTCCAGGGCAGGGCTGGGACATTGCTGCCAGTGTGCCAGTGACTGACAGCTGCACTAGAGGCTCCAAAGGGGATGGGGTGTGGGGCAGAGCACCATCCCACCTTCGCTGAGCTTGATCTGCCCCTCCCACACACACAGCAGTTGTTTTGAGCCACTCATCATTTTTTCAGTCTTCCTCAGACTGCTGATGTACTGGGCTTATAAAAAATTGATTTGAAATGTTTCGAGCATTAATGGCTGTGAGAAAGTATAGCTAATATTATTAGGTATCTGAGCTGTTTCCACTCACCCAGGGCAGAAAGTGAAAGAATAAAAAGAAGGCTTGAATTAGAGTACATCAAAACCACATGCAGTTCGATGTAGTTGTCGTAAACCTTTGTGTATATTAAATGCAGTTGTATATGTGTTTAAATTACATTTACTTTATTTCTATTAATTAAACATATTTGCATATCTTAGATACTTTCATCCTCTGCAATTTAGTACACTGAGTGTTATTTATACCATGTATCACATGTTAAATACAACCTTATTCACAAAAATGAAAGCTCTACTGACTCACTTCGAGGTTATCAGTTATCAGACTGCAGATCTGGCTGACAGTGAAATTACTACAGAATTGTTTTGTCACCAAAGTCCCTTTGGAACAGAAATAAGTGTATGTCCTATGCATCACCAGGTTATGGTCTTGGCATTTAGAATATTTCTGGTAGGTATGGCATGGCTGATATCGATCAGTTAGCTGAAGCTTCTTAAGTTCTACTCTAAATGTTGACAAATGACTTTTTTCCCCCCCAGTGTCCTTAGAGCTTTGATATATTTACATATGAATAGCTTCTGAAGACGAAAAAATTAAACATCCATGTTATCCACTGTTATTCTCCATGACTGTCCTTTACACTGCCAGAACAACAGTTCTAGATTTGAATTTGCCCAAATTGAAGTGTTATTGGTTTTGCAGAAGGGCTTGAAGGACAGTTTAGCTCTTAAACCCTTTTTGTTGTATGGTCCTGTGACCTTTTAAGCCAAAGAAGTAAAAGCTCTCTGACGCTGCCTGTCGTCTGCCCAGCATGGCTAAGGCTGTGCCAAAGAGGAGCGTCTCTCCGGGAAATCCCCTTGTCGAGGCTTCCCTGAATGACCACAGCTGCGAGCCAGTGGCACAAATGCAAGCGGGTGGGAGTGCGTGGGTGAGGGTGAAAGAACACGAGAGGGACCCAAGAGATGTAGTTAATCCAATAAAGAATTTATTGGAGAGCTACACCTGAAGGGCCTAGCCACTGACAGTGTCACCCTAAGGATCAACTCAAAGTGGCCTCCTGAACACTGGTGACATGGGATTTTATACAGTAGAATCTCAGGGGTGGGATCAGGGATAGGACCAATCAGGGCTTCACAGGGGTGGAGTTTGGGTAGTAGTGACATACATAGTAACAAATGAGGGAACAGGGAGGAGGGGATACATTTGAACAAACCAATTGATAACAGGATAACAAGGAATGTTCTGGATACAGAGGCTGGGCTTAGAGAAAACTGACAAGGGAGAGAGAGTGCTTCTTGCTCAACCAGGGGTAGGGCACAAATGATTGGCAGGGGGAACAAACCAACAGCGTACACAGGGGTACAGGGAACAAACCAAGTTACATACAACAAGAAAACCGCTGCAACAGCTCTCATAGGTGACTGAAAAATAGGGAAATACTGTGGTTTTGTATATACTTGTTACGGATTCTTTTTCTGCTGAACAGAGGGAAATTTCTTTGTTGCAGATTCAGGGACGCTGCTTTGCTAGAGAGTTTTCTGTTGTTTGCAGAGCTGTTATTTGGCCTGGCTGCTGCTGTCACTCAGCTGGCACGTTGGCCCTAACACAGGGAGCAGCTGTCTGTGCACCCGGTGTTAGCTGAAACGTTGTAGTTGGGTTTGGGAGAGAGGTGCGTGCCAAGACCAGGTACGTGATGAAATGATCTTGTTTTGAAGGAAAATTTTTATAGAAGTCTTACGGTGCTTTGAACTTGGTACACCAAAGAGGTGTAAGAGAGTTGCACTTCTCCCCAGTACTAAAAAGTGGTGTTTGAAATTCCCTAGTTTTGAGGTATTTATATCAAAACTGCTGTTGGGTGCTTCTTTGTTGCTGCTGTTTTACTGGCATTGTGACAGTCCTTGTCTTTGTTGAAGTTTCATTCTGTTACAGTTCTTCTGTTTGATAAATGTTCCAAACTTCTTTATTAAAAGAAAAGCCAGATACTCTAGTGATTCTTATAAAGTATATCCTACATTTGTTGTTAGTTGAGCAAAGGGGCAGAATTGATATGGTAAGGTTGTATCTGTGGTGTGAAAAATGGGTACCAAGAATTTCAGCTCTCTTTTTTTGTCTCTGGAAACTGCATTATACCTGAAAATGAATTCCAACACTACATATGCATTTATTTTGTGACCATACTAAGTATTTCTAATATTTTTCTCATAAAAAATTAAGGTGAAAATATGGTAGTGTAGTTTTCCAGTTGCTATGCACAGTTATTTTTTTGGCAGGTCTGTCAGGCTGTGATTTATCTATATGTCTGTCTAAATAATCTAAATATCAATGTCATAGAGAAGATGTGTCACTTCAGTTCTGGTATTTTGTTAGAGAATTGTCACTTCCATAAGTGGAAATACTTCAAACATTGGGAAAAAGTAATTAAGTTTGGATAATGCTGTTTAGCTGAAATAAAACTAAGCTAATTTCTTCACTAAATTCAATTCCAAAGCTTTTCAGAGTTCTGGAATATTAATTTACGAATATCCTGTCCACCACACACAAACCCACTCACTCCTGTTTGCTACTTAATTCTATTTTGTTCTTTTGGAGGACAGATACTGTCTGACATCAAAAATGTCAGTATTAATTCATTCTCATTCATTCTGGTGGTCTGTGCATGTGTATCTTATATTTTTTTTAGGCCAACGTGCCTTGTGATTTGAGAAAACAATGCTATTAATTATGGTATGGCTATGACCACGTACTTCTACCTGAAGAAGCCATATGCTTTCTTTACGTTGACTCCCACTGTAATGAGGATAGTAGGAGAGAAAAAGAGCAAGTGAAAATGCATGTTATGAGAAATATCAGCAACTTAATGTCATTTGAAATAGTCAAATAAATTCTGGTGAAGAAGTTTTCTTTACTAGGTGATGTAGCTAAAAATACATGGTAAATCACCAACAGTTGGCTACTGAATATGAATACAAATAATGAGTAGGATTGATAAATAAAGCACATATTTCTCTAGCTTATCTTTTTGCACTTATCTCCATAAATACATTGTGTAAATACACAGAGAAAGGGAAAGATGCATTAAAATAGGAAATACCTGACATTGCACAAAGTGATCAGCATGAAAGAATTAAGTGCTATGAATTGTTTTGTTAAGCAGGCATTTTATTAAACAGTCACTCCAGTTCTGTTGCTGCCACCTACGTAAGCTTTGATCACGTTAAACTCTGCATTGTTTTCTACTTGGTATGCTACAGGCCCTAAGTCATGGGGGGACCTGTGGCTGAAGTAATCTGTGAATGCTATCAGGCAACATGAAAAATACAGCTACTGTCACCCTAAACACATCTGAGATGAATCAGAGCAGCAGTGTAGCTTTAAATGTCCCCGCTGCTGCACACCATGAGCCTGAAAATGGATCACTCCTGTCCTCCAGAACACAGTCACAATGGCTCAACAACAGAACAAGAGAGCTTCCACAAGCTGTCTCAAGACTCTGAGGGTGTAATTCTTGGAAAGCTCCTTGGCTGAGCCCAGAGTAGTAAACATTGGTAACACTTTCTGCAAGGGTCTGCAGCAGCCCTTTTCAATCAGCCTGTGAGCTTTGAGTGAGTCAGTAATAATACAAGGACAGGTACATTTTCACATCTTAGGACCTGGTTGGTAGGGACACTCTTTTGGGTATGGAGAGCTGCATTAAGTGAAAGAGCTGACCAAAACTATTACAACAATTCTGGAGATACAGAGTAGTCTGTTCTACTGTCCTGACCTGAATTACGGGAGGCAGACATCTGAATGCAGGTATAATCCTAGGTGATAGCTATTAGATATTCTTATATCCCTATCTTGTTTTTTTTTCAACTTGAGATAACTGTGTTTCTGTGAGTTTGGGGTGGTTTGAACTTCAGAAAAATGGGTGTCAAAGAAATCTATTTGAGGATGCTGTGATTTTCCCTAAGGGAGTAGTTCTGTTTCAGAGTCCTATGTGACAAAGCCATTGCTTACCAAAAGATGGGATTTTACACAAGCTTCATACTCCTGGCATCTCTATTAGAAAGTACTTAGATAATTTTCTATTTCAAATGTTTTTAATTTGGATAAATGCCCATGTTTCATGTTCCAATTACTGTACATAACTTTTAATGCTAATATCTTAGTAAAACAGTTGATAAAAATAGTGGTGTAAAAATGGTGAATACGTAATTTATATTTCCTATATGAAAAACAGAAAATATAAAAAAAACACCTTTTGTTTCCCTTTCACTATGTTAGTCTGAGGCACTTTTTAAGCTTCTATGGAAGCATTTAGCCAGAGACAAGGAAAAGAGATCAGAAATACGAGCAGCAAGTTCTGACTTCCTGCACTTTCTGTGCCCTTTCTGTCATGCCAGAGCAAATGTTTATTTGTTACTCCTCAGTGCATGTTATGAATCAGCAGCAAAAAGGATAGATATAGAAGGATGTCATTCAGAGTGAGACAAAGTGGTATTTTTTGTAATTCTTTCATTATGCCTTCTATTTTCCTGGTGTTATTGTCCTCCTAGGCCCTAAAGCACTCTCAAGAACAATATAAAGCAGCTTTGGCACCATACTGACTCAATTTCAATGTCATTAACTCCTCCTCCATCTCATAGAAATGCTCTCATGTCATTCTGAACATTCCTTTTTCAATTCTGTTTCATTTTCATAAGCAGCTGTCTGAATAGCCAACAAAGTGCAAAAGTCTCTCTTTCTGATACATATAGCAGAGGTCACATCAGACATATAAAATGGACTGATAAAGTCTATCCAGTGACACTAAGTGGTGGTAGACCACTCAGAAATATAAAATTCTGTTGCTACAATGATGGAGATATATTATAGAACATACCCAGAATGAAATCTGTTTATTTTTGCCTCCATTGATAGTATGTGTTGTGTTTTCACAAATGGAAAGTAACCTTTGTAACCTTTCGCTCTGTTTGAATGGAGTAATTGATGTTTACATCTGTGCTATATTTGCTTTCTTTAGAAAACAAAACCCAACAACACATTCCTAAAAAAAACATTTAGGCTTTACAGAAAAAATCAGACATGCTTTATGGAGTGTTAGCTTCATGTCTTTACTGACAGTTATTCCTGTTTTGTGTAATAATTCCCAGATGATAATTATTTGTTGAACACTATCAGATGCTTGATATTATCCAAAGAAGCCATTATGCTTCTTGCCATGATGGCCTTATAGGATTTACCTTTTGCTGTGTTTTCTTCTGTGCATTGTGTTGCTGCTACAACACAGAAAGTGTTCACTTCACATAGAATAAACCCCCCCCCCAAAAAAAAAACCTTTAAAAGCATTCACATGTTCTTTTTGAACATGTAATAGGCTGGATGTGCTTATCCATAATCAGATTCAGCATTTGTGGAGTGTACATGTGGCTTGTTGGTCTTGTTGCAGTTGCACTTCTCCAATCCAAATGATTCAATGATTGTTCAGCTCACAGCTGGCAATTCTGTTAGACTTAGGTGCTGGTTTAAGTCAAGGAAGGACTGTAGATGGAACCCCCTGATTTTGTATTGGGGATCCCATCCCCCAAATGTTTTGACTTCTGCTGGCAGAAAACTGCCCCAAGCATTTGCTTGTACACAGCATAGGAAGAGAGATGAATCATCAATCAAATGTATAATATTCCTTTATTAAAGGAAGTCTTCATACCTGCTTAGATATACTGCATCAAGGTAATGTGATGGACTGAGACATGGATGTTTTTTCCTAGATTAAAAAAAAAGAAAAAAACAGTATATCTATAGAAAGTCAAAGTTGAAGTAAAAGACTACAAACTCAAAGAAGTCTGCTGCATGTATGGAAAAGTTCAAAGAAACCTGATGAATGGGATGGTAGAAACAAATATATTTAAGGGGTAGAATTGCTATCTGTCAATGTATTGACAAATAGTCAAATTAATGGATGAAGTCCTACAGGAATAGTAGAATCATTATATGTACTAATAAATTAGACTGTCCCATCTCTTGAAGTCTTGGATCTGGGTGTGTGCAGAGGACCTTCACCAAAAAATAAACTTTTTGAAATAATGCTTACAGAAAATTGCAGAAACAAAGCTTCAAAGGAGAGCTTGAAGAGTACAGCAAGAAAGAAAATAGTAACAAAGACTTTTTGTAGAACACGCTATCTGGCTCTGAAGAAATAGTGTATGATAAATGCTTTGCCATTTTCCCTTGTGTTTACCAAGAGGGATAATACTACTTCTGAAATGAAAAATTGAAGGAAGAACCGACAGTAGAGTTTCTTCCCTGATAAGACTTGCTGAGCTCCAGAGCCCTACCCTTAGAAGAACTTTTGTTTCTCAGAGGCTGTTGAAGAGGAGCCTGATTTGTCACAGGACAGGTGTAAGTCTTGTTTGCTACTGTAGGGAAAAATCCATAAAATTCAATTTGTCCCTCTTGAGAACTTTTCTCCTGTGCTACATTGTATGTAACTTCTAAGCAATTAAGAACAACTATTTTACTGAATACACACATTCTAGCAACCTTCCCTAATGCTACTTTTTAGGTCAAAGAGAGTAAAACGAAAAGGGGTAATGTCGGTAAAAGCCTCACTGAAAGATCACAGAGATTAAGGCAACACAAGAAACTATTTGTAAATCAGAGTTGTTTCATTGTAAAATTGAGCAAAATGAATAAATAAAAAAGAGACCAGTTTCAGCATTTTGGTTTTTGTGTGGCTGGCAGATTTGGGGGAGAAAGATTCTTCCCAGTCCCCCTCGTGAACTGTGTACATGGAGTGCTATACACTCTAAGGTTTTAAGGAAAAAAAAAAATTAAGTAACTTCATTTGTTACTACATTGTCTTTCTGAAAGCTCAGGCATGATTCCTTTTAAACTGGAGTCTGAAACACGCAGAAAGTGTAACATCAGCATTAAAACGTAAGATTTAGGATGTTTTCTAATAAATTTTAATCCCTGGGAACATTGTTACATTTTCTGAGATCATTTTTCATTTCTGATACATTCCAAATGATTTATCCTGATGCATTTGCCAGATGAATTACTTGCTTTAATGTTGATTATGCTACCAAGACTAATCTGATAGAGTTGACAGTATTTAATGGTTAGAACAATACTGAGAGTTGCTGTTGGTTGTATCATAGATAAACTGGGTGGACATTAAATATTTCTTCTTCCTTGTTTGGTACTTGTCAGTAAGTATTAATCTGTTGTAGGTCACTTGTAAGAGAACCTTCAAAATTACACCAAAACCTGCTGTAGAAACTAAGTGAAAACAATAATACTGCTTTTCTAGTGATAGGATAAACTGTTCAGTGCTTATATACACCTTGTGATTTCAAAAATAATTCCTGAAGGAACCAAAAACTTCTGTCAACTGGCTTATTGCAGTGAAACTGCGAAAGTCCAGAATAGTTCTGGCAATAACAAGATGGTTCTGTTAATAACAAGTTGTACTATAAAGCAGTCCCATACTGTCCAAACATACTATTAGAAAATTAACTCCACCCCAGCCGAATCCAGAACAACTTACTATATGTAACAGCAATTTGTTAACAGATTTTGTGAATAATCGAGCTATTATCTGTGCACATACTCAGTAACGTTTGCAGCGTATCAATAAAGCTGCACCACCCTTACAAGGTGAAAAATTATCTGACGTTCTGGTAACGTAGCCTTGCATATGTTCTTGTGAAACAAGAAAAAGAAAGGGTTGTATACTCCTTTAGAGAGAGAGAGGCCTAGGTGCAGCAAAAAATAGCAATTAGAGTCATGGTAGGTGGTAAGACACAGGAACAGGTAAATCATGATGTACATTTTTATATTTTTTTTTTATTTCTTAATTTAGCTTTTTATGTACTTTTGACACTTAATTTCAGAAGATGTTTTCATTCTTTCTTCCAAATGTTCATGTTTTGCTAATGCAATGGAAAAAGAAATCATGATGTTTGCAGATGAATAATTCTATTTTACTTAAATTTCTTCAGTGGTGCAGAAAATTGTCAAATACAAACCCATCAAGATTATTTTGCTGAAAAAACAGCATTCGGCAGTTATATCATGCCTCTAAAGATTTTTTTAAAAGTCTGAAGGTATTCTGTGTATGTGCAAAAACCAAATTTCTGATATGCCAGATTTATTTTAGGAATACAAAATTCCTAATCTGTGCACTATTTGAATTAGCCACCAGTTTAAAATCCCAGATAACAGAGGTTTGATCAGTTTTAGATGGCAGAAATCAACAAAGTTGATAAACTGAATTCAGCTCCACTCTAGAGGAAGTGATACATCATTAGCTGATAGCTCAGATACAGTCAATCTGAATAAAAGGCATAGTCCACTCCTAGACTGTTACCTAGAAAAGCTTAACACTTTCTCAGCTCACCAGTGGATTTTGTTAGTGGGTTTGTGATATTTGTTACATGAGTCCCTTACTTCCCTCAGCTTTAAAAATGAATGTTGTACTTACTGATTATTTATTAGATACTTTGAGATGAACTGTAGAGCAGAATGAAAATTTGATAACTATGTTTCAAGTAATTCTCGAGCTTTATTCATCTTTGGCAAAAAGTGCAGAGAATCAAACCAGTTACTAATATAAATAAGTTTTTTTTAATTGTTCGCTATATACTTTAAGAGCCCTGAAATTCAGCAAATTATTATTTTTCAGTGAGACTTCATTTCTGTGGAATATTTCTGAGCAAATATAAATTAATTCATACTACTGCTAATATTTTAAGTGAGCGAACACAACTACTACTTTTTTATTTTGTCTCCTTACTATACTTACCTGATTGCATAGTACAAGTTATGATCAATCATGATTCAAATATAAGTTTAGGTTGTTTTCCAAATTCTGTTGCCTTCAGTCTGACAGCTGTTCCCTTGACATCTCCCCAAACTAGTCAGACCTTAGAAGTAAATAATGACAGGCAAACTAAGAACTGTCTCTCATGCTGACAGTCATTTTTCATTCCTGAAAGATACTGTCAGTTTCTTGGATGACTGCTAGAGCTTCCTGGACTGCAGCCACATTTGTTTTATTTTTGAGAAGTTCAAGAGATAGCAGTGTGAAATGAGTGACCCTTTTCATCCTTCATCTTGAAAAAAAGAATAAAAATGACCAGGTTGTTCCATTTCAGCATAAATTTAGCATTTTCTCTTCCTTTCTTGAGGCAAACTGAAAGTAAATTAAATTTTATTCCCTTAAAAGTGTTTTGAGGGGAAAAAATCCACTGACTTTTTCTGGTAGTCAAAATGGGCAAACATGTCACCAAAAGTATTTATTTTTGCACATGTGGTTTGCTAATGCGTTTCACTGGCATTTCTGATCCCTTCAAATAAGTGTTGTTGTGAAAAATTAGAAACAAAGGAGAGATAAGTTTGCTTTACCAAAGTAGCCATGGGATGTTAATAAATAATTCCTGTGCTGAAATTAGAATTCTGATCTTATTATTTCAATGAGGATGCAGACCCATGAAGTCGGTCACATGTACATGAGGGGCAACCCACAAACACCAGGAATAGAAAATGCTGACTGACCCATTAGATAAAAGTTGTTCAACAAATCTGTAAAGAAAATAGATAAATCACTAAAAAGTGTCCTTTTTCTTTTCCAGTCATAGAGAGGAAAAACAGGCAGTGTGCACTTTTCTGGTGAAAAGGGAGTGAATGAAAGGCAATGAAATGTTCAGTAGCATTCTCTACGGAGGGGCTGGAAATTTAAATATAAATAAAGCACTTTCATGATAGTGCATCCAAAAAATCCTTTGAATTTAGGCCAAACAGCTCCAGAGAAAATGAGAAATTCCTAATGCTTCCTGCCAAAGAAAAACAAATATGATTCCAAATTGAAACCCGTGAAGACAGTTGCATATCTGTGGTTATGTTATACAGTGAAAGTGTTGTTTGATTACATGAAAACCACTGGTAAGTCGTGGATTTTAACCCTCAATACAAGCAGAAGATAGGGTAACTGTTGATCTTCTAGCCTCGCTTCATGATATTCTGCTTTCACTTTTCAGCCAAATATACAAGAAATCCACATTTTAGAGTTACCAAAAAAAAAAAAAAAGGCAAATTGCATTAGATTTCATTCAACAAAAGTACATAGAAATTAGAGTGGCAATACAATTTGTGTGCTTGCATCTTTTGTTGCTTTCTGAAATCTTTCTTTTGGTACCTTGGGCTTTATATTTTATGTCTTTGCAGATGTAAAATATGTATAGGTATTTAACATAGAACAGATATTCAGAGTTCCAAATTATTCTCTGTTAAACACTAAGCTAATTTGTACGTGTTATTGTCACTACATGGAAAACCTTAATAGCAAGTCTGGGTTTTTTTTCCCTCAAGGGAATGTATTCAAAATATCTCTCAAAAATCTCACATCAGAAGAAAACAATGTGCCATGTTAGTAATGGATGTTAAAGTGAATGGAGAAATAGCACTAAGAAGGAAATACCATTACATTTGGTGCATAGCTAGCCTGAGTAATCTATATAATCATAGAAATTACAGAAATCAGGTATTCAGAATGGGATTAGGTGTGTAGAGTTAATAATGAGAATACCTGCAATGGCATTAGTGAAGGGCATATCTGTAAGGATTATAGTATTTATTATTGCAGGATGTACATTGAACACATTCTAGGTATTAGAGATAAATGTGCTTCTTTGGTTAAAGTATAATTGTAAAAGTCTCATTTCACTGTTCTATTAAGGGTAAAATAATGGAGCAACTCAGATTTAACATGGCACTCCCAAAATCAGGGGTTTTTCTTTTTGGAGTTACAGATACACTGTAACGCTGAAGGCAGCAGAAATAGAATGGAGGGAAATTCCAAATACGAGAGGGAGAAACTTCAGTGATGGATGTCTTTGTCTTGGCAGCACAGAGCATCATCTTGTTTTTGGTTAATCGCTGTACAAATTTTATGGTCTATAATTATCTTTAATTATAGAGATACATAACCATTATTGTGCTGAAAGGAAGATGATAGTTGCGCACAGTCAAACAACCTTCTTCTATATCTCTTTATTTTCTGGAAAAGAGTATAGGATTATAATAGTCGTAGGTGTTTCTTCTGTCAGTTTTGGAGCAGTATATGTAAAAATTATTTCTGTTATCAACTTTCATCACTCATTAAACAGCTTTGAAGAACTGGGAGAAATACCTTGCTTTTTGTCAGTAGCTGGCAAAGCAAAGCTGTAGAACAGCAGCAGGAAGATGATGAGACTATAACTGTATTGTGTTTCACTCTCCAAATGATCTGTGGCACTGGCCTAGTAATGCCGGGGAAGGGTGGTCCTCTGTCACCCAAAATTTACCATGGCTGCTTCTTAGTCAGGAGTACCTGAGTAGTTTCAAGGTCACAAAGGAAATCCTGTTAGCACCTGAGAGATCCAAACCAGGCTTTGGATACCAAGCAGTCTGGAAATGTGCATGCAGAATGCTCCAGTGTAGATTTGCCTCTCCCTGAGGCAAAGAAACTTCTCTGTGCCTGTTGGACCATATTGAAACCACTCAGTGCTGTGAAGGTACTTGATTATGCAACTGGAAAGGAGTTACAAAAGGAAAAGCAGTATATCTTATTTTCAAGATTTAAATGGGACATGGTTTTGCTTCAGAACAAGCAGGAATATCATGGAGTATATTGCTCTCTGTCAAAGCTGGTAATGTAGTTCCAGATCATTGTTCTGAATATCATTTTTCAGAAAAGGCTTCTTTTTGGAATCAGCACTCCTTAATTTATCAAACATCAGACAAAGAAACGTATCACTGGTATATAATATGATGACAAATTGCAGTTTTAATAAATACATGTTTTGCTGGTAATTCTCTCTACTGAAGGAGGAGAAAAAGTACAGGGAAAATGAGAAAATATATATTGTGATTATTGCATATTCTTTGAAATTTCTTTATTGTGTTTCACATGGGGTTTTGTGGCTGTGGAAACAAGTACTACAGTTGTTAAGACCATGTGGGTTCATAGGAGGGCAGAAATTGAGCTGCCGACAGTTCAGTGCCTTTGGTTTTAACCAGAGAACAATAAAAGGGTTATTTTTATGCCGTTTACAGGTCAAGGAAGTATATTTCCCTTACTTTCATCTTCAGATCACCAGCAGCCTTCTTTGATGAGCCCACTTTGTCTTTCACTTGAAAGACTTGATCAGAGAAATACTCACGCCATCTTCCCTTTTCCAAGCAAAACTGGGACATTTAACCTTATGTTGATTCACAGGAAAACTGCTGTTATAATGGCAGAGATCTGGCAGCTTCCCAGGGGCTTCCTGCACCTTGATTCTTGCTGTCACCCATGCAGACTAGAGAGGAGTGACTGCCATGGCCCATGGCGCAATATTTGTAAGGTGTGCAAAGAACAGATCCACAGTTGGGCACTTGAATGATGACAGGCCCTTACATGATCAGATTTAAGTTTTAAATGCCTGTCAGGTTGGATTTGAATCTGCTTTCAGTGTCATCTGTTGGTGCTACTCACATGCTTCTGTGTAACACTTGACTTCATTTTGTTAGCAAAAGTATGAACTTATGAAATACAGGGATCAAGGAATGTGACACTATTAATAGGTTTGAGGAAGAAATTTCTGAGGTAGCTCATAAATATTTTCTACTTCTATCATGATTGCATTATTTACTTGCAATTGTATCCGCTTTCTCCTTCAAGGGGTTCCTTTGCTTTTAAAGTTGTTTTATTAGGAGCCCTAGGGACGTGCAAATCATGGCTTCATGCTTTCCCAACCACTTTATGTCAGAGATGCTTAACTGTGGTGGAGGTTTTGTAATTGGAGGAAATATTACATAAATGCGTTTCTGGTTTTGGCTTTTTTTTATGTCTGCACAGACAAGATAACCTTTGTTATTTGTGATATGCTGCTTTGGTGGTCATCTTAGTCAAATATCTGTCCACTGGGGATGTTCATACTACCCTAAAAGACATTTCACAAAATAAACTAATAATGCATACAAATACCTTGCTTTAGCCAAAATAGACCTAAAGAACAGTAGTCTAGTGATTCACATCTCCCTTCCTAATTCCTGAATCATTTTCCTCTTGCAACGTATATTGGCTGTAGCTACAGCAGCTGACCAACTTTCCTCTCTTTGCTGAATAGAACTTTTGCTTCATAGTACAATACAGTTATTAGAACACAACTTAAGACTCGTCATTCAGGGATATTTTTAATATTCTTAGAGTAATCTTTTTAATATTAGCTATGCCAGGTAATTGATTTTGATTAATTAATGAATATTTCTTTTTCATTTATCACTTATTGTAGACGTCGGCAAAGAATTCATTGTCATCTGAAGTATGAATGCATTGCTTGATATACAGAAAAGTCCAGACATACTTTTCCAGAAATCAGCATTGAAGTTATATACTTAAGTATGACTGTTTATGGTTTAGAAGGGTATAAATGTTTTGAAATTCTACTGTTTTCTTACAGTCTGATTTGTTACTTTTTTGTTTGTGTTTCTTTGTTGCTCTTTCTTTTGATGGCTAATACCAGCATGTATAATAGAACAGCATCTTTGAAAATTGTCACTTCCTTCAGGGGGACTCAATAATTACAAAATCACTCAAAGTAAATTGAATCTTAAAATATTCTGGGCGGTGAAGGAGTAATTTCCAGCGGAGGTAGGGAAAATAAAAATTCAGTAGTAAATTTATTCTGTAAAGGTCTCTTTTATCTGTTCCATATTCAGGTGATGATTTTAAATTACAGTAAACAATAGCATCTACAATACTCAGAGGAACAGTGGCTTCCTTTATGAGGGAGATCTGGAAGAGGATGACATAATTAATGTAGAAAAATGAGAAGTGAGAGGGGATTGTGTTTATTTTCTCTAAATGCATGAAGACACAAGTAAGTGCCAGAGCAGGAAGAATTTATTAAAATCCTGTGCTGGCAGAGAGGTAAATGGAGAAATTAGGCATGAATATATTTTGGTGGAGTATTTTAAAAATCAGTTCTATAGCCTAGGTAGAAAAGAGCTAACTTACTGGGAAAAGGGAGAATTCTTATCACAATGCTTGACAGCTTCTGATAATTATGATTATGCTTGGCAGCAAGAAGTTGGATCCACTGACCGCTGCATTCTCAGATATATTTTTGTTTTAAATTTTTCTCCCTTTCTCAGTGTGCAGAATCTCTTCTGTCTTTGGATACCTATGTACTTTTCTGAGAGAAAAGATTTTTTTGTTGTTGTTGTTTCTTTCCCTTCAGTCAGTGGGTTTTGCCTAGGAGAACTGCAAAAGCAAAACTACAAACATGAGTAAAAGCAGCTGTTCTGCTGAGCGCTCTCATTGAAAATAGCAGAGCAGTTGGGACCAACTTTAAAATGTGTCTCCTGATTCCAGGAGAAGGTCTTGGTAGTCAGGCTGTAGGCAAATATAAAAGGTGTTTATGTAAAGACCTCTGTGGGTTTAGCCAACAGGGAATGGTTTGAAAAGGGAATATGGTGAAGCCTGTGGAACAGTGGATCTCTCTTCCATATAGGCACCATCCAGCCAGTATCACATTTTATTAGCTTGCTTTTATTCTTGATGTTCAAGTTACATTAAGTAAAACTATTAAACTGAAGAGATTAATAGTAGAAATGGATGTAACAAGCTGATACCATGTAGAAGTCTTGAATTTCAGAAGAGGTCAATCTTTAAGGGCTTTGCTGATAAGGTAAATCACTGTAAAAAACTATTATGCTACAGCAAATCTATTATCCAAAACTGAAAACACAACCCTTCCTCTGGGATGATGTATGGCAGCTATTCAATAACACACACAAACACTGGAGAGTAAAAAGAGATTAAAAAGACAGGGCTGTAACCATATGGGCATCACTGCACTAAGCATATAAAAGGGAATAACTTTCAGATGATGCAAGAATTTTTTTCTTCTACTGGCAGAGGTTAATAAGAAAAAGTGAAGAAATCCTCAGAGAAACCAATGTTCACAGGGCTGAATTATTTTACAAATGCTGAAATTCAAATTCCATCTGCTAATAATTCAGTTCAGAATGGACTTGAAAAGGCATGTGATGGGATGAACTTTTACAGCTAATTTTAGTCTTCATTGATAACTCTTGAGAGCCATGGCATTGTTAGAAGTTTGAAGAGGAAAAGGACATTTTTGAGTGTCAGCAGTGTATTATGGCTATCCTTACTGGATTTCCCTTGGAATGCTGGAATATTGGAAGCAGCAAGAGCAGATCCTATATAGAGATGATTTC
>WEKY01034336.1:153-130159 GCA_013390045.1 Picathartes gymnocephalus
CTGCCTCTCCCGGGCTCCCCGGCAGCTCCTCGATATCCTGTCTGCCCTTCCCTGGACTCCCCGGTATCTTCCATCACCTCCTCGGCATTCCCCCCATCTGCTTCTGACTCTCCGGTACCTCTCATCACCTCCCCGGCATCTCCCGTCACCTCCCCGGCATCCCTCGTGTCTGCTTCTGGCTCTCTGGCATCCCTCATCGGCTCCCTTGCATCCCCCCTTGCCTGCTTTGGGCTCCTCGGCGTCACCCCATCACCTCCTGGCATCCCCCCAGACCTTCCCCAGGCTCTCCAGTATCTCTCTGTCCTCCTCACGTCCCTAAGGTCCCTCTGTCATCACCTCAGCATCACCTGTCCTGTCTTCCAGACCTGCTCCAGCATCCCTGTCCTGCCCAGAGCATCCCCTGCATCCCCCGTGCTGCCCTCGAGCATCCTCTGCCTCTCCCTGTGCTCTCTCCAGCATGTCTTTCATCCTCTGCATCCCACCTGTGCTGCCTCTGAGCATCTCCTCAGCACCCCTTGAGTATCCCGTGGTCCCTGTGGGGTCACATCCCTCTTTGGGATGCTTGGCTGGTTTTGGGGTGCTGCACGGAACCCCCGTGCCAGCGTGGTGGTCAGTGTGGTGGTCAGTGTGGTCCCAGAGTGGCCGTGGTGCAGTGGCCCCAGCAGTGCCGCGGGGCTGGCCCGGCCACCCTGCCCTGCTGGGACCCCAAACCTCCCCGCCCTGCCCGGGCAGGCTCCTGCTGGGTGTGCGGGAGGGACTCGGGGGAAGCTGGAGAGGTTTCTGTGCTTCCAGCGGGGCACTGAGCATCACTCGCGGGCTGAGTTTGCTGTGCAAGAGGGAGCAGGGAGGTGGCTGAAACTGCTGCTCCTGCGACACGTGGATCCACAAATCCCGCCTGGATGTGGGGGACCGTGGCTGTCCCCCTGCCCGGCCGCCCGGAGTGATGCCCTTGCCAGGTTTTGGGACGGAAGGAAGGAGGGAGTCCCAGACCTCCCCGCTCGCCCCATGGGCCCGGGGCTGCTGTGGTGTCCCAGGGTGACAAAGAGCCGCCTGTCACACCGGGTGTGTGCAGGGACCACACAAAGCCCGGCATCCCACCCCCCCGCTTCCCCTGCCCTCTCTCCCTCCTCTCCATTCTTAGCTCCTTCCCCCGAGGCCGTGAGTGTGATTTCCCCGCCTCTGCTCAGAACACACGAGCCTGGACTCGCTCCAGGTCACTGTGTGACAGGATCCCCAAGCCAGGGCTGCATCCCCGGGAGGTCGGGGCTGTGCCCGGGCACAAAGCGTGTCAGCAGCTGGATTTCTCAGCCTGCCATGGAGCTGCGCTGTTTTCTCTCCCAGGACACCAGGTCTGCGTGTGATTGCTTAAATCCCATCACAGTCCTTAAAATTGGCATTAGAGACAAATATTGTGAATTGCTAAGAAAAGAATCAGCTGTATAAACTCCTTCCTATTTATATAAAAAGGTGCAAAAATGCTCTTGTTTCCATGGGCTGGCCTTTGTTCAGATGTTTTTGCAAATGTGATGCAGATAAACACTTCCAAGTAATAACAAACTTTAAAGATAAGAACGAATCTCAGCAGTGACTCATTTGAACAAGCTTCAGCCTCTGAAAACACTGAGATCCAGAATATAATGTAGCACTGAGTCTCTGAGTTCCTGAGCTTGGGCTGAGGAAGAGATGAATGATCACAGCACTGAGTGGGCTTTGCAGGGCATTTTGGTGATACGTCCATGTCACCTTTATTAATACCACCCAAATAATTAATGAACAACAAACAGTGCCGATTCTTTCAGAGGCAATGCTCCCTTACCAGCCTTCTGTCATGATGAGGGGGAGAATACCTGTTGTGATGGTTATTTGATGGGCTGGGATATAATAAAACAATCCTGACAGCTTTGCTGAGGCAGGCGACAGCTTTGCCTTTCTTGCATGAGCAGCCTCCGAGCCCTCACGCCTCGGTGCTCAGCACGGGGGGAGCCGAGTGCTGGGTACCCTCTCCACGAGTTCAGGCAGGAGATTTCTCTCCTTTTTGGAGAGACGGGGAAATCGTGGCTCGTTTTTCTTTGCTTTCAGAGCCGTGACGCTCATTTCCAATCTTTCCAGCGATTTGATGGGCAGCTCTGTCTTTAAAGGAAAGCCGAGCGTGGACAAGAATCTGGGAGCTCCTGCAAAGAGCCTCCGGCGTTTGCTGAAGTGGAGTTTGCTGGCAGGAGGGAGGGGGCTGGGGCTGCCGGGGGCAAAGGGGGCTGAGGCTGATGTGGGGCGCAGGAGCTCCTCTAGAGCGGAGCTGGTGGCACATCTGGGGAGGGTGCTGAGGGCACACCTGAGGATGCTGAGAGCACACCTGGTGAGATGCTGAGAGCACATCTGGGTGGGATGTTGAGGACACACCTGTGGAGATGCTGAGGACACACCTGGGTGGGATGCTGAGCACATCTCGGGGAGATGCCCACCCGCAGCCGGGATGTCCATCCCTGGGGAACACTGCTCTTTTTGTTTCCCTCAGAGTGCAGGCTCGGTGCTATTCCAGTGTTTCCCTGCCCCAAATGTGCCGATTTGTTGAAGGGGTGGGGGAGCGTTCAGTCCTGCAAATGATCGCTAATGCCGGTTGTGTGTGCACTTGGGGGATTATGTTAATCATGCTACAAATGATGCTTTGAATCATGTCTGGAGGTTAATTAACATGCCTTTCTTCTCTTAAGAGGGCCTTCATGTCTGCTCAGAGTTGCTGGCTTTTTTCTGCTTCCTTTCATAATTACTTTGCAGCTCTCTAATATCATGGGTACCTTTAATTTAACCCTGTCAGTGCTGCCGAGGCTTTGCACTGTGCTCAGTATCATGATGGTTATTTGATGGGGTGGAATGTAGTAAAATATCCCTGATGGCTGCAGATGTTGTGGACAGGCTGAGACCTTGCAGGAGCTGATGGAAATTGGAGAGGATTTGTCTGGAGCCAGAGAGGAGAAAGGATGGTGGTGGTGATATTGCCCAGCCAATTTGTGAGTGAGGCCCTTACAGACAAGGAATGCAAAGGAGGATCTGTTGTGGGAGGACTTGGAGCTGTGAGGGCTGGAGAGGGACATCCCAAGGGGTGCAGGTACCATGGGGAGAGGGGATTGCTCTTGGGAGGCCACACGGAAAAAACAGGTGAACTTTTGAGCTCTGAGCTGTTTCATGGCATCTCACGACTTTTCTTTTTCCTGGTGCCAGATCACTGTGTACTTGCAAAATAGTGCTTCATCCTCAGCTAATTTATTTTCTCTTTCAGTGGGAGCATTTGGCTCCTGGGTTCCTGTCTCAGTGCTGCACTTCGGAAGCTACTGCTGCCACATTTCAAATTTCTATTTTTATTTTTCCAGATAGTCTCCAGTTATTTTCAGGCTTTGCCAAGCATGTAATCTAAAATAACAAAGAAGCTGATCAGCCCATGATATTCAGGTTAAAACCACATGGACCATTTGCCTATGGAGCCAGTGATGCCGTGCTGGAGCAGAGCCCAAAATAACCTGCTCAGGACAGGGGGGAGGCTTTGCACAACCCCAGCAATTCCTCGAGAGGGACTTTCCTGGGTTTTAAAGCAGGGCTTAAAAAGATTCAGCAAAGCTTAGTGAAAATGTACAGCAAACCTGCTTATCCTTTTATTAGGAAATGCTGGAGGGTTTCAGAAATCTCCATTGCTAGTTTCTCATTGCCTCAGTTCAGCTCTGGGTCCCTGATGTCATCTGGGGTTTGCCCATTGGGGCCAGGTTGGCAGAGCAGCCCTGATCCCAGTGAAAAAGCACGTGGGATGCTCGTGGAGATGGAAAAAATCTGTCACTCTGTGGGAAATCTGTCACTCCTCTTCTAGCACAGGCTCTGGAATAAGGGAGAGATGAGTGCTGGGGAGTCCCCAGCTTGCAGTGTGACCCAGGCAGGGCCTCGTGTGTGTGCTGGCTCTCAGGCACAGTCTGCTCTGCCTCCAGACTCATCTATCAGGCCAGCACATTAACTTGGGATTATCAGGAAATCAACTTTTAGCTCCTCATTCTAAGAAAATCCCAAGAGACCAGGCTCTGCCTGCCAGTCCATTTGATTTTTAATTGCACTTACACAACCTTGGCGAGAGTTGTAAGCTCTAAGTGTAAGGAATTCTTGACATCACCACCTCCATGCACATTACCCCAGAGCAAACTTTATCTGCTTTCATCAGCCACCCAGAGCTTTCTGACCTACATTAACAGGAATGAAAATACCTGCTGTTGGGGAAACCTGGAATTCCTGGGCTGTGGCCCCACATTTCAGTGCCCAAGTCACAAACCATCACCAGGACTCACTGAGCTGCTCTCTGCTAAGCTGGGCTGAGACAGGACCAGCTTAAGGGTGGGCCATGGGAAGTCAAGTTGATTGAAAATGCAGCCAGGCTGCTGCCAGGATTAGTTCTGTCCACTCCTCTCAAAGGGAGAGGGAAGCCGCTTTGTTTGAACAAAGAGGAGGTGTCAGCGCAGGGCTGGGCAGCAGCCGGGGCTCAGCTGAGCTGTGGCCGCTCCTGGCAGTGATGGTCGGGTCACACGGGGTCACCTGCCCACACACCCCCTCCTCCAAGAGCAAATCCTGAGCCCTGCCCCTCGGGAAGGGCATCCTCTGGGCACAGCAGAGACATTTTGGGGTGAGCGCTGCATTTCCCCTTTGCGGGGCCCAGAGCAGAGTCTGGCACAGGCTGGCAGGGACATTGTGACACTGGGACATTTTGACAGTGGGACGTTCCCTCCATCCTTCCGAGGCTGCAAATCCCACTCCCCCCGGGCTCCTCCCCCGGCTTTGTGAGGAAAAGCCAGATGGGAGAGCTGTGTGACCCGGAGGGCATTCCCTGGCCACGGCCATGAGCCCGGCTCGGCTGCCAGCGCCGGGAAAGGGCTTATCCCAGGGAAGGATAATGACAGAGTGAAGGGAAGAAGGGCTGATCGGGCACCCAGCTCAGTGCACTGCTTGCTGCCTAATTAAAATTTCATTAAGTTGGTTCGAATCCCTTGATGGAGGTCACAGGCATGCCATTGATGTGCTAATGTCTTACTTTTCCCCTTTTTTTCTCTCTTTCACTACTATCCATCATCCTCTTAGATAAAGCAGTGCCATTAGGAACTGCTTTCCAGCTTCCCCAGATGCAATGCCAGCGAAAGAGAGACAGCCATAATTCATCAGACGTATTATCTCTCTTATTTTCTCTCTAATTAAAAAAATGCCTTCCCCCCACCCCCCCTTGAATCAGTTTGGGCATCAACCCCTCTGGTGTTCTGGTGAATATGCTGGTGAGCTGGAAAGTGGAAAAGTTACCTGGAAGACCAGAACTGGCTGAGCTTTGTTTTAGTGGAGGTGGTGCTGAATTTTGTGTAAAAGCAGCTAAATCTGGGCTGGGGAGAGGTGCCCCCTGTGCATTTTGTGGGGTGGGCAGGTCCCCATCCACCAAATCCTGCATTTGGAGGGGAAGAAATGAGGGTTGGAGCCTCAGTGCCTCCTCTGCATCCCTGTGACTCAGCCCAAAACATCCCAGCTCGGGGGACTGAGACACCTCCCTGGTGGCATCACACCTGGAGCTCTGCCTGCTTTGGGATGGGATAACGGCAGGCAGGGATGTCATTTTCTGGGAGCAGCATGGAGAGGGAAGATGAAACAGGCAGGAGAAAGCTCTCAGATGACGCCCAGGGGAAGGGAATTGCCGGGGCTGTGTGGGATCCTGGGCTCGCTGTGATGCCGCCCGGGTGGGAGCTGAGTGTGTCTGTGCCTCGTGTGGGGAAACACCAACGAGCTGCGAGGCTCCATCCACCCTGCCCGGCTCGCAGCGGCTCCCAGGTGGAGATTCCTGGCTTTTCCCGAGATCCCGGGTGCCCCTGCCCGAGGAGAAGGCAGAGAAGGCACCTGCCCGCACCTGCATCGGCCTCCCGGCTCCTGCCAAATCCCAAATTCCTGCAAATCCCAAAGCTCGGGGCCTCGCCCAGCACCTCCATCCAGCACTGATCTGATTTTAACAAAGTTAAAATCTCGGTGTCCATTCGGTTTCTGGCTCTGCAGGTGCAGCACTATCCAGTTTAACCCCAAAACATATTCCCATAAGGAATATTTGATCACACAGAGCTCTGATGGGAAAGGGCTGCATGTAAAAATGAAAATGGTTGGATTAATTTTGCCCCCTCTTCTCCTACAGTTGACTTAACAGTTTTTCTCCACCTCATTTGGGATTTCTTAGATATTTTCTCTCAACAGATACCCCCAAAAAGCCAGACACACTGCGACCTTCACTTTCTTTTTCTCACTGAGCCTGTGGCTTTATTTCCCAGTTATTTAGGGCATTTATTTTCTGCCCCTGTTTCCAAAGATCCTTAAGCATCTGAGCAGGGCTGGAACTCCCCAGGAGTCTCTAACCTTGCTCTCACCCTGCTGCTCTGGGTACCACAGAGCCCATCCAGGATGGCATCTGCTGGGGGCGGTCAAGTGCCAATTAATAAATTGCATTAATAAATTAGTGTGCATCATGACCCAGTTTATGATAATGGCAGGAGCTTTGCCAGCTTGGTTTATCTCTGCTGAACCAAACACCAGGTACTGTTTCCCAACACTAAAAACTGGACAGTTTATTTACCTTCCCCCTTCCTGCTTTAATGCTGGCTTTCAAAGATGAGTTAACTTTTTTGAACTTTTCATTAGGGAAATTAAGGAATTCTTCCCAGGACGGCCATTATGTACCATTTTAATTTTGATTTTTCTGGTGAATGAAACAGCATCTTCAGCAGATTTATTGCTTAGTGAATGGCCCAGCCACGGCATGTGTCAGACCTGTAAAACACTAAAATAACAGGCAGGGGATTGCTGTTAATCGGAATTTATTACGCTACATAAAGGCATATTTACAGTCCCACCAGGGGACGATTAATTTGTTTGGGGATAAACAATTAATCTCTCTGGGAGTGGGAGCAGAAAATCTGACATGGTTTTATGTCTTTTCCCAGCGTGGCAGAGGCAGGATTGCTCCAGCCTCCCTGGGGGCATCTCCCTGGCACTGCCAGGGGTCCGTGGTGCCCAGGCATGGGCAGCCCTGCTCCTCCCTGGCAGGATTTGCACTGGGAGCTGTGCTCCTTGCTGGGATAAATGGGCTTTTTCCTGCCCTGCCTGAGCTGGGCTCTCACAGGCAGCCTCCTGCATCCCTGTTATTCCTCCCCACCCCGGCTATTTTTGGGTTTCAGCCTTTGCATCTGTTTCCTGCATCCTCTCCTTTCTGCTCAAGATGCAACAGGCACAAACAGGGAGGAGAGAGGGAGGCACTGCACAGTGGGAAGGAGAGAATTATAGCTGCTATTCTTTGCTACCTTTTCTCCATAGACTTCTTCACACTTAGCCCTTATTATTTCCCTTTGAAAGCAGTTTTTTGATCTGCAGGAGCAACTCCAGTACAGGGCAGGAGCTCTTGGGATAATTCCCAGCCGAGGCCTTGGAAAGGTTATGACAAAAAGCAAAATTTCTGGTTTGCAAGAGCATATGCAGTGTTTTGGCAGGTAATGTCAGCACACACCCAGCAGAATGTGGGACCCAGACCAAGAGCAGTGTGTCCTTTTCTCCTGTCACCCATTTTTGGGGCAGCTGTGCCCCTGCCACTCCTTCTGTCCCCAGGAGCTGCCTGGCAGCCACTCAGTGGCTCAGCGTTCCACGTGGCAGAACCCAAACCTCACCATTTGCCTTCACCTATTGCCCACAGGAATTTTCTCATATTTACTCACAACAAGACCTTTGTTCCCTTTACCAAAGCCTGGCTGGATTTGGTGGGGTTTTGGCCACCCCTGTGCACATCTGGGTGCTGCCAGCTCTGAGACCCCTCAGTTTTGTTGCCAAACACTGACGGCAGCTCCCAAACCAGACCAGCTCTTCTGCCAGTTTAACACTCACCTGCACCCATCCTGTTTGTGCCTTTTTCCTGTCGCTTTGTCCTGAAAAAGACCTTCACACTTCTCCATGGGGATTAACAGTCTGAGCAGCTCATCAGTTGTTTCCAGCAGGAACTGCGAGTTTTTAGGGGATTTCAGCTACCACAATTAAGGAGAACCTAGATCATTAAAAATAATATGCTTCACACAAGAGAGGAACCAGCCTGCTTCACAAGACCCCTTTCTGCTGAAAAATTCATTGCTCTAAATAATTAATGGTCCTTGCAAAGGAGGATGGTTTTGCTGGGCGGAAGGTGAAATGCAGACGCCAGGCAGAGTAATCCTTTTTTTTTTTGTTACAAATCCAGATTTCCTGGCCGTGCTGCTGCCCTGGGAGCACTGGGAGAGCAGGGCTGTGGCTGCTTTCCCCAGGGAGCCCCAGGCTGGGAGAGTGTCTGTGCATTGGAGTCACCAACCCCATCCCATCCCAAACCCCATGGGTCCCTCCTGCTGTAGGGACAGGGGACAGGTCCCTGCTGGGGCTGTCCCAACCTCATATTTGAAGCCCTGAAGCAGCATTTGTCCTTTCAGGTCTCAGTGGCTTGGAAGGCTCTGGAGAGGAGCAGATATCCCTGCTGGAGCAGCCTCTCCATTTCTCTGGGTAGCTGTTTGCACTGCTGTTCCTTTAGCATGGCATGTCAGGAATTCATTTATCTCTGGGACAGCATTTGCATTGCTCAGTGCATAAATAGGCTATAAATAAGATGCTGATTTCTAATCACTGCACAGCCCCAGGAGGAGCACTCCCACCAGGGTGTCAGGTGGTGCCCACGCTGCCCTGGCCTGTCCCTCTCCAGCAGCAGTGAGTCCCTTCTTGGAGCAGTGGCAGCTGCTGGGCAGGCAGTGGCTGTGCCACCCAGCACCAGCCAGTCCAGCAGGCAATAACAGAGGTGGATGTAGGGCAGTGCCAGACCTATGGGGCAGCACCACTAATGGGAGGGGGTTTTTAGCTGTTTGGACCCCCCATTGGCATCACAGAAAAATCCAATTCCTCTTCCCCCCCTCAGCCTGCAGGATAAGTTACATGTAGCAGATTATTTGTAGTCTCGGTGAGGGGAGGTAAATGGAAACTTGTTTCTGTAATAACCATGACTGCCCAAAAGCTCAGATATAGGGGGAAAAATTAAAAAGGAAAACTGTGCAGGGCTAATAAAAATGTCTCACCAGGACCAGAGGGCTGGACAAGGGTGGAAGTGGGACCTGACCTCCTCGGGGCAGCTCCCACACAGGTTATACAAGCGAGGCTTTCCAGGAAGATGGGAGTGAGAGCTGCCTTGGAGCTGTGCTGCTCTGGGGAGCTGAGGCTGGTGTTACTTGCAGGGTGACTCACAGAGCCAGCAGCATCCCCTGGAATTTGCTGGGAAATGACAGGAGCTGACGTGGCTGCTGCAGTGCTGGCACTGAGGTGTCCTCACACTCTCTGGGCGCTGTCAAGAGCTGGGTGCTGGAGGAGGAAGGTCCCCTCGCTGTCCCCCATGTCCCTGGCCGGGCTGGCACGTGTCCCTGCTGGCACAGGGACAACCTTGCTGCCAGTGCCATCCCATTGGCAGAAGTGGTCACCTGCAAGGGGGACAGAAAGAGTGACAGTGCAGTGATTGGACACCTGTCCCAAGGGCGAGCTCTTTTGCCATAAATTAGTGCTTTTCCCAGTTTTTAGGCTGCTGGGGGTGGGAGCAGCCTGCCATGTCAGCAGAGCTGCAGTGAGAGCAGCGGTGGGGTCCCCAAAATACCTCCTCACTGCCAGGCCTGCCGAGGCAGCCCATGAGATGCATTTCAGTGCTCAGCAGAGGCACTGCCACATCCCAGACATCCAGTGGCACTTGTCTTAGTGACATGGCCTTCATGCATGTCATGCACCTGCTCTGGTCACTGCAGCCCCAGTGCCAGCAGCCCCTGGGAGCAGGGGATGACTGAACCTCGGGCTCAGCTCTTAATGGTGACCTGAACCAACAGAAGGTGGAAGATGGGAGAATTCCCACGACAGGGCTCCACTCCCCACTTCCAGAGGGGGATTTGTGGGAGGTGTGGTGGTGGGGTGACCTCTCTGACAGCCCCCTGTGTCCTTGCAGACGAGTGCTGTGCTGTGTGCGGGCGGCTGTGCCCTGCTGGCCCTCAGCTCCCTGCTGGCCATCGTGGCTGTCCTGCTGCCCGGCGGAGCCTGCGAGCGCCGACTCTGCACCCTGGCTGGCTACATGCAGACAGCAGCAGGCAAGTGATGAGCTTTTGTCTTTGGGGAGCAAAGATGGGGTGTGATTTCATGCTATCTCCGAGCTCAGCAGCATGAGGAGCTTGCAAACGTAACCAAGGGTGGGAGAAAAGCAAGTGGCCTTTTGGTTTAGTGATTGTTTCCTGAATTCATGGTAAAATCGATTGAGCATCACCTCCAAGCAGACACGCAGCTCTGTGGGAGAGCCTGGGCTGCAGGTCCCACTCACTGTCCCCAGCTCAGGATGTTGTGTAGGACAGGGGGGGTGTGGTGAGTGCTGCTGCACCTCCTGGGGTCCAGTAGCTATTCCTTGTGAAATATCCAGTTCCATCATTGTGGTTAAGCCTCTGGAGGGATTTCCTTCTCTGAGCTTTACACCTGAGACAGGTGCTTGCCCAGCCTGTCCTGTGTCTCCCTCAGGCAGCCCTTGTGGTGCTGCATCCATTAAAATTCCATTGCAATTTCCTGTGCTTCTGCCTCGGGGGGAGTGCAGAGGGAGGGGACAAACCCCACTGGACACTGGTCACCCGTGCAGGGGTGTCAGACCAAACCTCCCCAGCTGGACACGAGCCACGACAGGAGAGTAAACCTCCCGTTCGTGTCTGTGCCCGACAATAAACTCCTTTGCTTGGAGAAATGCTCAGGGCCAGCCAGGCTTTGTTCTCTGCCTGGAAGCATTCAAGCTGCTTTGGGGGGAAATCCTGTTACAAACTCTCCTCTCCAGGGCTCATCCCGTGGGATCCGATTTGGGACAGATGGAGGAGGACGGATTTGAGCCGTGGCTGCTCCAGCTCAGCCAGGCTGTGGGTCCACAGAGACAGCTGCTTGTGCCTGGCCCCTTCTCCCAGTTTGGAGATTCCCATCTCTGCTGGGAATGGGCCCCCTGGGTGTGGGACAGAGGCTGGAGGAG
This sequence comes from Picathartes gymnocephalus, assembly GCA_013390045.1. Classification (NCBI taxonomy): domain Eukaryota; kingdom Metazoa; phylum Chordata; class Aves; order Passeriformes; family Picathartidae; genus Picathartes; species Picathartes gymnocephalus. The sequence continues at coordinate 11,225 of WEKY01034336.1, forward strand.
CCCCATGGCAGCAGATCCCAGCTCCAGGGATGGCTCCCTGGGAGGTGGTCAGCCCTGCAGGGGATAACTGGGGTAGAAAAGGGTAACCCCACATTACCTTTGCCTGGGGGGTTGCACATCCCTGCAGCGTCTGGAGCAGATACAAAGCAAAGGATTAGGAGGAGTCCCTGGAAAGGAAACTGACTGTGGCAGATAAATACAAATGAGGCGCTGCAAGGGGTTCTGGTAATATTGAACAGGCTGTAAATAAACTGTAGGCTCTAAGCGTTATTGACAAATGAAAATTTACTGGGGACGTTTGAGCAAGCTAATGGGTTGCTTTAAACCCTGGCAATGCCTGCTAAGCATTTTGTCTTGTGCTTTTTAATTTTGTGCACTGTGGATTAATTCCCATTCAGAGCCAGGCAGTCCTGAGTCAACAGAATTAAATGGTTTAATGTATTTGGATTCAGAAATGCTGCCCCTCCATAATTTCTCTCCTTGTTCCCCCTCCCTCCCTAGGAGGAAGCTTTTCAATAGAAATCAGCTGCAGCGAGGTGACAGGGAGAGAAACTCCTCCCCAAAAATCACATTATCTCGGAGAAAACCAGGGATTTTAGGATAGATTAAATGATATGGGAGGGAAGGAAAGCAGAGCAAGCCCAGAAGGTTTGGGAGAGCAGCTTTCTGATGGGGGGTGGGGGGCAGCTCTGCCAGGGGACCCCCTGAGATGCTGGCAGAGCAGTGGGGTTTTGTTTCTCCCAAACCCCAGGTATCCAGGTCCCACAGCCACCTTTCCTCTGCCTGCCCAGACATTTTCCCACTGAAATCCAAATTTTCCTCCCATTTTCCTATTTTGCAAGGCCAACTGAAGGTATTTTTTTTAGAGCACCAAAGGCATGAGTAAATAAGCTTAATTCTGTAAAACACTGAATCAGGCAATCCAATGTCCCAATAAAGATCCAGGTGCATCCAGCCAGGAGCATGAAACATGCCAGAGGTAGCAGCAGAGCCACAATCAGCCCCCACAGGCTCTGCACTGTCTCAGAAAGATGCCCTGAGCTGCACTCACACAAATCCAGGTGCAGAGGCCAAGGATTGATCCCTGAACCAAACAGCAATCCGTCCTGAGAGCAGCCCCACAGCAAAGGCAGCCAGGCTCAAGCTACAGCTTTATCACTTTCCTGCTGTATTTTTAGAGATCTAAGTTGTGCCTTTTGCAGCCCCAGAAGGGAGGAAGATAAAGCCCCACGCAGACAGAGCAGAGCACTAATTGCAGATGCAGAGAGGCCATCAGGGTTCAGAGCTGGGCTAATTGCCACCACGTGTGAGCCCTGGCATCCATTCCTTAGAAAAAACCCAACAAACCAACATATCCACACAAATGGCAAGAGGATGATCCCTAATGAAAGAGTAAATGAGCAACAGGGAGAGGAGGAAGGATAAAGGAGAATTTGCTCAACTCTCACACCCTACAAAGTCAAAGCTGCCCCAGAGAGATTAGAGATAGGGCTCACTCCCTGTTCATGGTGTCAGCTCACTAAAATTAAATTTCTGGGGGATCCTCCCTCCCAAACCTTCATGGCAGCACCTCCAAAAAGGCTGAGGTAGCCAAGCTGGCCCATTTATGTGTGGGGTGCCCCAGTCCTCAGCTGCAGCCCATTGCTGCTGCCAGAGAGGGGTCCTGGGCTGAGCCCAGGGACAGGGAGGGCAGATGGGGGCACAGCTGAAATCCTGCCAGTTGTCCTTCAGCAAAAGCCTCTTTGCTGAGGTTTTAAAACCAGGAGTTAATTCCAGGAAGAAACGTCTCCTTTGGCATGGGACTGTAAGACAAGGACAGGGAATGTTCTCCAGGGCTGATTGTGCCTGTACAACCTCTCTGGTGGCTGCCAGGTGCTGGTCAGGGGCCCGTGGTTCATAAATGGATGCTACAGATCATCTCTGCAAGGCTCTCAGAGCAGTTTTTGAGTGACTGGCAGTGGGGAAGCTGCTGGAAGGAGCACGGGGCCATCCCAGTGCCTGACACTGGCTTCACCCACGGGAGCTGTGGGTGATGCCCTGGGGAGCCCCAAGGCTCCACTCTGAGCTGTCACAGCCCACAGTGTCCCCAGCAGTGTCACTGCCTTGCAGGAGTGTCCTGAGCCTGGAGGAGCTGAGAGCCAGAGCAGCCTCTGGCAGGATCCCAGCACAGGCTGTGCTCCATGAACCAGAGCATCCTCACTCCCATGGGAATCCTTCCCAGGGCACTGGGGCTCTCGGAAAACTGAGATTGCAACTGAGGCTGAGCAAACCCCATCAAACTGGGCAGATTCCTGCTTTGGGGGGCTGAGGGAAGGATTCTGGGTGTGCTTGCTGTAGGATTAAGCTGCTGGTGACCACGCTCCAGCACTGAAGCTGGTTCCATCAGGAACAAGTCCTCACAGGCAGGATGGGCTCCCTCTGCCCTAAAAGCCTCAATAAAACCAGGACTGTGTTGCTTTTGGGGAGCTTTTCCCTGTGTGCTGTTCAGGCACAGGGCTCTTGCTTTGCTGGCCAGCGGTGGCTGATCCCAGCTCCCAGTGGCCCCGGGGCTGCTGATGCTCTCCCAGGTCTCTGAGGCTGGGAAGGGGCCTGGCAGGAGGAGGCTGCAGAGCTTTGCACCTCAGTGAGGGCACAGAGCACAGGAAACCTTCAGGGAGAGTTTTGCTTTCACCCCACGCTGCTCTCTGTCCAATCCCACCACCATCAACTCACTGCTCAAGACAAACTCAGTGCCGAGGGCAAATTCTCCTGCCCTGCCAGTGCCTTTCTAAGGTTCTTTTGGTTTTTAAAGAGCAATTTCCCAGCATGGCCACGACAGAATCAGAACAGTCACAAGACTCCAGCAAGACAGGCAGAGACGCCCAGTTATGCAATTCCCTCCTTTAGCCACACTGGAATCCCAGGTTTCACGGTAGTCCCAAGAGCTTCTTCCTGGAAAACTTGATTGCATTCTGCAGCCAAGATCCCTCTTCCTGGCAGCAGCATGATGGCATTTCAGAGATGGCCTCAGCTTTTGGTCACTTAAACAGCAGAGCAAAATGCAGGAGACCTTGTGATTTTTGTCTGTTTGATCATCCAGTAAGAACACATAAAGAGGGAGAATTGTTCATTTTCAGAGCCGTGTGGACCTTTTAAAAGTATCAATTGCCAAGGACTGAAAACCGACCTAGATTAAAATGGCTCGTGCCATTCCCAAGGGAGAGCTGCGGGGTGGGAGGGAGGTTTGGGGCAGCAGGTCCCTGGCCAGGACACTGTCCCAGTGTCACAGCGTTATTGAGGAAGGTGGCACATGATCCTCCCCCTCCCTGCACCTCCCATCCCGCCCTGCATCCCAGCCCACCTCTGGGATCGATGGTGCCCTGTTTCTCCCGGCTCGTGCAGGCTCTGAATGGCAAACAGCACCGTCACCCGCATCCCTATTGATCCCCAGCCTCCAATCGATCAGCCTGGTGACACATAGGTAATGTGTAATTAGTAACTTAGATAAAAACAGCTCCAGGAGGGAGCACAGCCGAGCTGCTCCGACCTTTGCTGGTGTGTCCGTGCAGCAGCAAACGGAGGGGTGGTGGCTGCCTGCTAATTGCTGCCCTGCCATTAAGTCACTGAAACTCTTCCCTTGCCTGCAGCCATCGCTCCCATGCAGGTGCCTGCGAGGTCTTGGATCCCTCCCATCCTGCCCCTCACCCAGAAATGCCGACTGGAATAACAGCATGAGGAAGGCACTCTGCCAAGTGTCCCTTTCCCATGCACTTGTGGCACGGGCAGCTGGTGGGGATGCTGGACAGCAGCGTCCAGGGGCCAGCGGGGCCGCGCTCTGCTCCGGACTGCAGTGCCACAGCACCGCTTTGAGGGGACACAACTGCAGCGGACACCTCCCCAAGGCAGGGGACAGTTTGGGATTGGGAGCCCAGCACCGCAAAAGACACTAAAAATGTTCAGGAATGGCCAAGGAGAGGAGGGTGGGAGCCCTGCGCAGCCCCTCTCGCACAGCCCGGGGCGGGGGCAGAGCCAGAGCCGCCTTCCCGATGGGCTTTTAGCGGCTGCGGCAGCCCCGGAGCCCCATCCTGTTGACGCCGAGGGTTGTTTGTCAGAAGACATCCTCGGGATTGGGAAGAGGAACTTGGCAGTGGAGGCAAGGGGGAAGCAGAGCCCTGTTGTCCAGGCACTGATTTGATTTAAAATCACCCAAAGCTTCCCCCATCCCTATTTAAAAATAGTATCCTGGCTTTTATCGCAGAGCCCACGCCGTCCCTCTTCTGGCGGCAGTAGATTCTTGAAAAACACACTCAGTCCTGATGCAGTGATATTGCTGGATGTGTTCAATCATCAGGGCAGCGTTAAGAAAATGTTGCCATAAAGCTGTTTCTGACCATGTAGCTGTTTCCCTATTTGGGAAAGGTGCTCCAAAACTGCAAGATTTGGCTAAGCAAGAGAAGTGCCCAAAATAAGCAAAGCTCAGTCTTCCTGCAAACATAAAAGCAGCATAAAATCTGAGCCCGGAGAGGTGTCCAGCTCCTGAATTGCAAGGGCAGCTTGTTTGTCTTTCTCTGGAAAGAGCAATGCTTCCATCACAGCTGGGAGCAATCCATGACCCTCCTCACTGCTCAGCTCCTCACTGCCATCCTCACCCTGTCCCCTCCACTTGTCACATCTCGTCCTTGCAATAGACACAGCACTCACACCGTTGGAATGGCATTCCTCCCCTGGTGCAAGGCTTTTTTTCCCCCTGCTTTCTTTAATTACATTAGCAAAGTCAAAAAAACTGCCTTTGGCACGTTATTATTCAGTCAGTGAACCCTCACTAATTCCTGACACAACTGATAAATATCTCAGGGTAGCAGCTCACTGCCAGGGAGCTGGAGGGGCTTGGTCACAGCCCAGCCTGAGCAGTGCTCACTCCAGAGCCAGTGTGGTTCAGGCCTGACTTGCCTGTGCTCCCATTTTGTTCACTTGCACTGATGCAACTCCTCTTCTGCTGCATTTTTTGCTAATTTCTCCAGAATTCAGCTCTATAAATGCCATGACCATCCTGGGGCTTGGGCCAGTTTATCCTGGAGCAAGGACTGCCCTGAACCCTGTGGAGATGCTGGGCACCAGCACCAGGCCCAGGTGTTGTTATTTCATCAATCTCTGTGTGCTTAAGAACTTGATGAACTCCTATGTTAGAACCAACAATTGACTTTTTTCCATTTACCTCCCAGCTGCGAGGATGTTGCAGGGGAGGAAAATGAACTTGTCAGATCTGCAGCTCGACGGGCATGAAAGTGGAACCACAAACATCAACTTCAGCCTTTCAGGAAATTTTAACTTCTGCTGAAACAGTAATTTCTCTGTGCTCACTCCAGTGCATACATTCGAGTGACAGATCATCTTGGTTTGAGAACAATTTCATGATTTCACTTCCAAAACTTCAAATCTTCATGGGAGAGGCAGGCCACTAAACCCAGCAGTGAAAGGAGAGGGGCTGGCAGCTCTGCTCACAGCCAGGCTCCCTGCCACAGCTGAAGTGTAGATGAGCCCTCCCCAGAGCTCCAGGTGGTTTCATACAAGGTGCAGAGCTGCTGAAGGACAAGGGCCCACACCCTGCCTGTGCTGTAGAGCAGCTGAGCCCTGCTCCAGCCCAGTGACAGGAGATGGGGATTCATTTCCATCTGACATCTGGGCAGTTTTCTTTCCTCTGCTCAGTTCTCAGAGTGGGCTTTGATTCTCTGCAGGTGGGTTTTGCCATCTGGCACGAAGCTGCTGCCCTGGTGCCTTTGCCCTCCCCCTTCAGGCCAGGTCCCAGCAGCAGCAGCAGCGTGCCTGGGCTGATGCCAGGAGCTGAGCATTTCTCAGTAGCCTCATTTAGAGAATAAACCAGCCATGCCCTTTCATTGGTTTCTTGGAGAGGGGCAATACATTTCCAGTGGCATCAGTGACAGAAGCAATATTCTTTCATTGCTATCATCAGAAAAGAGCAGCTTTGTACTGCAAGAAAGAACTATTTCACTGGTACAAAATGTATTTTTTATTCCCTTAAACCTGGGGAAATCCTTGTCATATTAATATGTGGCTGAATTGCTGCTCTTTCAACAGTTCTCCCAGGGATTTGAGCTTAGACCAGTTATTGCACTTGGATGCAGTAACAGTCCATAAAAAAAGTATATTCTGTAAATAATAACAGTGCTTTGTAATAAATGGAGACTACAAATAACAAGTGCCACTAGGACTCCAACCGTGCTGCCCCTGAGGAAATACAAGCCCCAAGGAGCCCAGCACTGTGCCAGAGCCATGTGTTTCAGATGGGAAAATCCATATTTCCTTTGATTCCCTCTGCCTGTGCCTCTCCTTTCAGTTGACAGGCAGATCTTCCTTCTTCTACAAGGAAGAAGGATTCTAACATTTCTTCTGGATTCTAACATTTTCAGGGCACCAGGGTAGAACTCAGGGGTGTTACTGGAAGGCTCCTCAAGCCTGATCTTTCCAACCAGCCTCCTTCTTGAATTTTTGGTGAGGGATGGCTTTGATAATGGCTCATCTTTCATGAAGCCTAATTGAGCTTGTTGGTTGTTGCAGCAGAGAACCACTTCAGGAGAGGGTCCCCCTTCCCTTGCAAGTTCAGGCTGTGTAATAAACCAGATCCTGCAAAGCTTGAGAGCATTTCTCACTTAACAGCTGTCATTAGTGGCTGCCCAGCCTGCTTGTTGCATGCCCACAGTGCTGAGAAGGATCCCATCCTATCTCCTTGCTGTGTAATTATGTGTTCAGCTGATGTTTCTTTTCACAGTTTGTCTTCTCCCTCTCCTCCTCCTTGCCTGGCTCGTGTTTGTTGCTGGGAAGACGGAGACAGACCCCTGCCACCCCCTGCAGGCCACCAGGGCCACCTGAATGGCCTCCCTTGCCGTAGGGAGGGAGCTCATAGCTGAATTTCATGCATCCTGGAGCAATTGTGTAGACACCACATCATCTTTATCGACTCATCCATCTGCACTGAGCACAGGGTGTAACGCTGAGGAAAAATCCTCCCTGTCCTCCTTGGTGCTGGCAGAGAGCTTGGGGCTGTCAGGAGCACTTTGCAGTGCAGTCTGCTCAGGGATGCATTTCAGGGAGCTTTGGGCAGCCCCAGTGCCCGGCCCTCTCTCAGTCAATGCTGAAGTTTTTGCACTGTTGCTAGAAACAATTTTAGCAGCATGGAAACAGACTGTGGCCTTGGGGGGGAGACATAAATATTTGCTGGGCTGCTTGGGTGCTGGCTGTAATTTAAAAGGCACCTGAAAGTGGGGACAAGGACCTGTCAGGGCACGGGGCAGGGCAGTGTGTAGAGAAGCCTTTACCTGTCTGCCAGCACCAACATGCTGCCCCAAAACCTGAACGTTGATACCAAATTTAGGGTGAAGCAGTGAGCACCTCAATGCCTCAAAATCTCTTTTGCTGAGATTAGATGAAGCTCATGCTATTTGTAGATCCACCTTGGACGTCACTACAGGGCCTGGATGGCCCTGCCTTGGTGAGCACAGTGATAAATCTGGGTGGCAGCTGCTCACTGTCCTTTGTGTCACAAATTACCCAGGCAGCTAAAAATGCTGTGTCTGTGCACCAGTCAGTCTGGCTTTAGGAGCAGGGCTGCAAAGAGAGAGGATTTATCATTTCTCCCTGAGAAAAGAGCCATGAAGATCTGACAGATGGGTCTTTCCAAGACCTACAGTCCTGGCTGGCTGTGGGACAGACCCTTTGGTGGGACACGGGGCCGTTCAGTCCTGCTTTGCTTGCTCTGATTTGGCTGCAGCATCCTGGATAACTGGGAGGTGGTGCTGGGGGAGCCAGCCCTGGGAACAGCCACAGGAGCAGTGGCTCTGGGCCAGATCCACTTCCTTTTTGCAGAGGCTGACAATGCAGGGAGTCTGGCAGAGGTCTCTGTCCTGCTGTGGGCACGTAGCACAGCTCCCAGGAGAGCTCTGCTTCGGAAATGTTTTGCTCTGCCTTCCTGTCTGAGCCTGTGCTGAGCTGGATTCCTTTGCTGGTAAGGAACAGACCTGCTCAGAGGGGAAATTTACCCTGCACCAAGTGTAAACACAGATGGAGATGTGGTGGAGCCCTTTTCAAAGTCAAGGGAATAAATCTGTTTAAAAGGCTGAACATCTGGGGCAGTGAAAGAGCAGGTGGAGCATTAACCCAGAAAGGACAGTGGGGCTGAGGGAGAGGGCACAAACTGCACAATAGGGCAAGTGTCTAAGTTTAGAAATTACCCCAAAGAGCATAACAGAAAGGAGAAGAGGCTCCTCTTGGGATCTTTTTAAAGACTCTTGGGGCTTTTGAGCCCAAGATTTTCATCCCAGGTGCTTCGGATGGAGCAAACAGGCTTTTCCCCTGGACTAATCTCATCTGCCCTCTCTAAGGCAGCAGGTGAGGGATGCAGCCCCATGTGTCCTCCAGCTGCTGGGAGGGATAAATAGGATTTTGCTCCCTGCTAAGGCAGCTGTTGCTGTGCTGCAGAAACCCTGGAAGGGCAGACGTGGCGTGTTCACACCAGTGGGAATCAGCTTCATCATGGTTTGGTCAGCTCTTCTGGTCCAAGCCAGTACATTCTCTGTGTTCTACAGTAACAGCACTCCTGAACAAAGGCCTTGGTCCTGCAGACCTTTATTCGCTTGCCTAACCAAAGACCTAAAAACATGGATAAGCCTTGGATGGCTGAGAAAATGTGAAATTGGGTTGTCCTCCCAGCTGTAACCTTGGCAGAAGCACAGCTCTGGCTGCTGAAGCCCATAAAATGAACAGCCCCTGTTGCTCCTGATAGGGGTATAAAATTATAATTACTTGAGGAGTGACTTACAATGGAGTGAAACAAGGATCTTCTTTTTGATTGAATTACTCAGTGGTTATTCCTAGAAGACTGGAAGCAGATGGCAAGCTCTGGCCAGGCGTTTAACAGCCTGAGTTATGGCATGGAGGGGATGGAGCTGAGCTACAACCTGCTGCTCCTGCCTTCCTGCTTGCTTTAGGTCCCCAAAACCTGGTGTATTCCTGGGAAAGGAGAGGCTGGAGGCTGGGGCAGGATGGTTTGCAGCAATGGACAGACATGTGGAGCAGGTCCAGTAGCATCAGGTTTGTCTTGCAGCTCAGGTGGCAGCACAGAAATGCAAAACATTTTGTTTCTGTAAATCCAGTGCTGCTTTGGCCCAGGTAGGCACACCTTGACAGCAATCCCAGTGTGCTGTGTCAGGACCCTGTGGATCTGGGAGGTGACAAATGCCCTTCTGTCACCCAGGAAAGCTCCCCATCCCTCCAGGCTCAGGAGGAGGATGGATGGATGAAGGCAGACAGTTCCCTGGGCTGGGGTGGGACAAACACAGCTGTATAATTTCTGCCTCACTGCTCCTCCTACCCCTGTGTGTCTTGAGCACATCAATAAAATCAAACAGACTATTAGCAGCACTCCTGTTATCAGCCATGGATGGGCATCAGGCAGCCATGCAACCTGCATTTTATGAAGTGCTGCTCCTACCACTGCTGGGGCTGCAGTGATTATCACATCTCCTCACAGCTGGGCCACACCACAGCTTTTATGAGCTACCCGACATCAAAGGCCCTTTCTTTTTAAAGATAAATTAACAATTCTCTCCCTTTCTTTTTATTTAATGGCATAACAGCCAGCTGATTACTAGGTGAGACACCAATCTTGTTGCCGAGCTGTGCTTACTGCATTGTCTATTTGATTATTTTTATTGAATAAGCAAATGTTCTCTCAAAGCTCTGAAGTCCTCATGAGGGAGACTCATTTTCTGCTACCATGCTCTCTTTGTCACGGGTGGGTGATGTATGAAAAGGAATTGCAAATAGCTGTTTACAGCAAGCAAAGTCACAGAACAGCCCATTTCAATTTCTGCTATCTGTCGGAGGCTGTTGTTGGCGATGGTCAAAATTAATTAAGCAGGAAGGAAGAGAGCAGGGAGGCACTCTGCATCCAGTTCTGACACTGAAATATTAACGGTGAGCTAATCAGAAAAGAGTATCTATGAATATCTAATCAGCTCACAGTTTGCAGTTTTCCTGAAGCAGAGAACTTCTGGGCAGCAGCCCTTGCAGGAGGTGCTGGGAGGGGAGGTGGGCTGGCTGCTCCTGATCGCTCCATCTGGGAATAAACAAAGAGCTCCTGCCTGTGACAGTGGCGCAGGGACATTTTCCTTCCCCATCTCACACCCCTGCTGCCACTGGCTGCTGCTGCATCCTTGCTGCTGTCACCTGCAGCAGCCAGGCCAGAGTGCCCAGCCCACAGCATTCCCAGTGCTGTGTTCCTTCCTCCCCAGGACTGAGCTGCAGCATCTGTCCACGTCCAGGTCTTGGGAAAAGGCTCAAAACATTGTTCCTTGGACACAAAACCTCATCCTGTCCATGCCTGGTACAGGCACCTCATGGGAGGCAGCAGCTGTGTCCCTGTCTCTCCTGCCTGTGTGTTTCCAAGTCCAGTTTCCAGGTTTTTTCCAGGGAAACAGAAGGGGATGGTTGTGCTGCAGGGCCAGGGTGCCCTGCAGACCCCCCAAACCCAGTGCCTGCTCAGCTGCTTTCTCCCACCCACCACACAAGCAGGGAAAAACAAGAGGAAACCATCCCATGGCAAAGCTGGGCCAATTCCAATCAAAGCCACAAAAGTAGATGTCGGCTTTGGGTGCCAGGAGTCGTCAAGCATCATTTCTTTCTTCAGTGTCACTGTAATGAGGGCTGTGGCTTTGGAGATTTCTATTGCTGTGTTTCTGCAAACAGTTCCCTCCTCTAACCTCTTGGAAATTGGATTTTGTGGGGCTGAGCAGTTTGTGTGCAGCAGATAGCAGCAGGACTGATAAGCAGAAACCTGTTTACACACTCACTCTCATCTAATACTCTGACTGGGCAGGCAGCTGCCTAGATTATTTTTTAAATTTCTTTTTTTTTTTTTTAAACACTATCAAATGTAATCCTTGTTGCCTGAATGTTTTGCTGCTTAACTGGGAGAAATCTGAACGAGGCAGTTTTAACATGTAACAAACACGAACAGGATGTGAAGAAAAGGATAAAGGTAATAAGTAAATGTTAAATAACACTGAGGAAGAATCAAGTGGTGATCAGGAGGGAATAGAAAACCTACACTGTCCTATGTGAGGTGGTATTTCCTGTGCTGCCCAGGGAGTAGGACCAGATACAACTCCAAATAAGAAAGGAGAGAGTCCTGGCACGTCGCTCTGACAGCCACAGGAACTTTCTGGGAAAGGAAAAGCAAAGCAGATGGCATCAGATAAGAACAGTGGAAGATACCAGAGATGTCCAGGGAAATTCTGGAGCCCAGGCGCTGCATCCACTGTCTGTGGAAGGGAGAAACCCCCTCTCTGCAGGTGTGTGGGTGCTGCAGTTCCTGGGGCAGCAGGATTTCTGCAGGAGGAGCTCTCTGCAACGTGCTTCCCTCTACTGTTCCAATATAACCCAAATCTGCCAGCCTTTAGGGCTTGCTGAGAAGGTCATCTGTGAGCATGGCTAATTATTTCAAGCAAAGCAGCAGGCTAATGCCACTAACTGCTCCCAGGGACTGAGCTCTGCCCTGTGCTTTGGCTCTGTAGCTGCACACGAACTGCAGGGAATTACGGATGCATGGGGCTGTGTGTAAAGCTCATGGATATAAACAGATCCCACTGGCATGTACCTTGAGAACAGAGAGGAAAATTCACATTTTTCATAGGCGATTCATTCCGTTGTCACGAAAATGCTGTTCCAGCCAAAAGGCAGAATCTCTTCTTTCTGCCATTTAATTTTCTTTAATCTGCTCTTGACATTTATTGAAAGAAGTATTTTACCCACATCAAAGGCAAAGATTTCAAAACATCACATGGAAAAAAAAAACTTAAGGTCAGTCCAAGCGAGGATGTGGTGGCTGACATGAGATGAAAGACTCTGGTTTCCACAAGGAAGGTCTGTGCAAAACAAGAGGCCAAGCTAGCCTGAGCTCTGAGGGGGCTTCATTTGCACCCCTGGCAGGAGCTGCAGGTGCTGGGTTTTGTGTTGGACACCTTCAGCAATTCGAGCAAGGCTGTCCTTAATATGAGCAGGTTCAAAAATAAAATATGCCTTGATAACACAGCTTTTCAGAAGCCTCTTCACAGGGGTGAATGTTTCCCATGGCTCTGCCCAGAACTGGCCCAACTCTCTTTGCCTGGAGCAGAGCCTGGCCCTCCTTTGCCTTCATTCTCCATGAGGGAGTGGTGCTGCTTCTCACATGATTAAATGAGCCAAAACACTTGACAAACTGAACAAACTGCTGAAAGAGCATCCAGTAGAGGGGCCAAGCCTGCAAGATGCCTCTGGATGTGTGGAGCATCCTGAATGCCAATTCTGAAGAAAGATGGAAAATGTAAAAGATCCTCAGAAAACTTCTGCATTGAGTTCATTTTGCATGGGCAGAGGTAACAATCTGACACAGGTTAATTTATAGCTTGGTCGTATGCTGATTGCAAAGTACACATTTCCAGTCAGCCACCATGAATAAATCACTTTCCCACTGGTTCTCTTGGCACGTAAAAGAAATTTCTCCCTTCCCGACATTTAAAAAAAAAATCCTAATATGTTATACACTCCATGACTTTATAGCATCTTTAATATTTAAAAGGCTAGAATCTATAACCTCAACCTTTAACAAATGTACAGTAACGTGATAACAAATTTGCCTCGAACAGCTGCTATCTTGGTACCAACTGGCACGAGGAGGAGGGAAGTAATTGGCTTGTTTTCAGCTAATTACCATAATTGTAGTGACACCATTTGGATCACATCTAACTGCGTTCCTGCTGCAAGTTGGATAATTTAATAATTGGCAGAATTTAGACTGACAGTAAAGGTAAAGTCAGCATATGGTGGGGAATCAGCAGGCACCTCCCTGCACTGCTGGTACAGGTTCTGCTGCTGCTGCTGCTGTGAAGTTTAGCACAATCTTTATGTTTTGCTGCTTTCCTTGAGCTCTGTCTCTGGGTCACATCTTTGCTCCTTTTCTGATGCTTGATCTGATGGGACCACGTTTTGCACCTCTTGAAGGTTTTGATTTGAGATCAATCAGTGCCACTCACTCCTGCCCAAATTACTGCTTCCTTTGTGCACCGAGTATTTTTAGCTGTCCTAGTTCTGCTGGGGGCTCGTCAGAGCTCTGCACTGAAAGGGGATTAGAGCACAGTCAGGTGCTCCCAGGCAGCAGCCAAATGCCTTTCGCAGAGGTTGAACCCAGGCTCCCTGGTGCAGGGCTGTTCCCCTGGCTGAGCCCTGCCAGGCTGCAGGTGCTGGGCACGATGCACTGCAGGGAACCTGTTCCTCCTGTGCCTTCCTGTCCTTGCTGCTCGTGGCCAGCCTGAAGGGATCTCAGCACCCCCTGTGCCTCCCGTGCTGAGAGGTGCCCAGCCACAGCCCCAGGAGCTGCAAGGTAAGGCCAGGAGGTGGCTGAGGCTGCTGGGGAGAAATAAGGAGGTTTCTCAGCTCAGCTGGGCACTTTTGCCAGGGGTTGCAAAAGGAACAGAGCACTGAGCTACTGCCCTGCAGTGCCTGTCTGTGGCCTTGCCCTGCCTTTTTCTGCAGGGCAGAGCTGAGCTGAGAGCAGCTGACAACCACAGTGACAGTGCCTAAGGAGAGGGGGCTGCTGGAGCTTCTCCAGTCCCCAAATGAGAGATACTCATGGGGTACATTTGGTTGTTTTTCTTGTGTGGCTCTTCCGCTTTCCCTGGGCTGGAACCAGACACCAGGTGTATTTTCCATGGGTCCCAGTGCGTGAGGGGACTGGGGATACACCCTTAGCTTAGGTCTGCAGTGGAGCCCTGGCCTGGGATCCTGGGGGATCCATCAGATCTGGAGAGAATGTTGGCACAGAGCAGGGCAAGAGCTCATCTCTAACAGACCCCTCTGCCAAGATGAGGTTGATGGCTCCATCCCAGTCTGGAACAGAACGGAGGGAAGGGGGTGACTAAAAAATAAATCCCCAGGTTCTGATGGGTGGTCTCCAGTGTAGGAGAAGGAGTGGGAGGATGTGCTGCACCAGGTTTGTGATGCCTGGAAGCAGCTGCTGATCCCCACACATCCCCTCTCCCTGCCCTGCACACAGAAGCTGCAGGGTACCCGTTTCCTTGCAGCATTCCCTCCCCCTCTGTGATTTATTGCTGCCAGGAGGCTGTGCATGTGGAGGTGGCATAAATCTCACCCAAAAGAGAGAGAAGGAGGAAATTTGCATTTGTTTCCTCACTGGCATATTGAATGCAGCTTTCCAGTTCAGTGCTGAAGCCCTGGGCAGGTCCCAGGCTGAGGCACTTCCCTCAAGATAAAACAGGGCCAGCCCTGGGGCTTCCTTCCCTGCTGGAGGAGGCTCCCACAGCCAGCAAAGAGCAGCTTCCCCCACTCCACCCAATAATCCCCAGATTAATTTAATTCCACACCTGTTTATATTTTGTAGTATCAGCCTATGTAATTCTGTAGTATTTGCAGGCTTCAAGCATTCACTGTGCTCCCCTGTGCTGATCTGCCAACAGCCACAAACCCTTTCCTCATTCAGACCTTCCAATCCTCCCAGTCATTTCTGTGTCTCACCCCTCTCCCTCCAAGTTGCTTCCACCTGCACTGACAGTCCCTGTACTGGAGTTAAAATCCCCCAAGCTGCTACTGGAGGCTACAGAAAGCAATTAGGGAGATTACAGTCAGAGCATGGTCATACTGCTGCAAGGGTCTGCATGTCCTGTCACAAGCAGGCAGCCTGGACTAAGAGGCTTTCAAATAACAGAGCATAAACAAACAGAAAAGCCTGGCAATTGTTGTCTCAAAGACTGAATTTTGCCTGGAAGTCCATCAGGGTTTTCCTGTGTCAACACTAAACTGGATACAGGGCAAAGCAAGAAATGCAAAAGAGCACAGAGAAAGCAAGGTGGATATAACACATTAATCAGAGGTAAAAGTTGGAGGCAGTCTGAAAACCTCTACTCCTGCAGGGGCTGACAGCTGTAAATAGCATATTGAAGCCATGGAGGAAGTAAAGAATTAATTACAGTGCCAAGACCCAATCCCACTTCCAGCCACAGGCAGCATTTATTAAGATCTCACTGAGGCAGGAAAGATTGAACAAGGGACTCGGGGGACTACGAAGGGGAAAAGAATTAATCAGTTTGTCTCAGGAGACTGGAGAAGTCAGATTAAATAAAAACTGGAAGTAAAATGAAAGGGAGAACAAGATGGTTGGAAACCTGGACTTGTTTGAAGGAACAAGAACTCTGGAGTCACAGCTGGGAGCAGTCCCAGGGGCTCTCCTCTCCCACTACAGAAGCTGGAGAGCTTTGAGGACAAAGGCTGAAAGTTTGCCTTGACTTCTTAATAGGTTTAGAAATGTCACTTTAGGCCTCTTCCTTCCCTTGCCTGGCAGAAGAAGGCCAGGAAAGACAGCCCCAGCTCTCCCACCTCTGATCCTTGCTCCAGTGCATCACCAAAAAGCTCAGATTCCCCACATCCCACTTTAACTTGGACCTGAGAGTTATTCCCCAGCCTGCTGAAATTCCCTGACAGCCAAGCAGGGCAGCAAGGGAAGCTGCCCCCAGTTGAACAAACAGAAGCCCAAATCCCAGAACCAACCCCTTGAAAGGAACATTTTTGTCCCTGCCCATTGTCAGGCCAGGGTTTTCCATCACAATAACATGCAGTTATTTATCTTCTAAAGTGTACAACGTTTTGTTCCCTCTTTTGTGCTGTTGCTTTTCTGCCTGTCCCTCTGGGAAAGGTCACTGGGCTTCCACATTCCTGCTGTGCAGTGAGCTGTGACAAACTCTGGTGACCAGGCCGGGGTCACAGAGTTTTAGAGGGTGTTGAACACCAACATCACAAGGAGGGAGCCTGTCCCCAGCTTGTGAAAGGATGTCCCATTGCCAGGGCCCTTCCCCTCCATGCAGCTCCATGGCAGAGACTCCCTGGAAGTCAGATTAGAGATTTTTGTCTTATTCTTCCCCCTCGAAAATCCCAAGCCTGATATATCCCGACATAAAATAAAACTTTTCATGTAATCAAAGTAAAGAGTGAATGGAGGAGAACACTTTGTCCTCTTTAGTAAGTTTTCATCTTCAGGAAACGGGAAAGCACTCCAACTTTTCTTGCATCTCTATTTTTTGAGAAAGCCCTTATGGAAATGCAAAGTGCATATCCCAGAGCAAGGTTTCCTCAAACTCCAACAACACTGATTCAGAAGAGAGACACCAAAGCCTTGCTCGTTGTAACAGAAACATTTTCCAATAAAATTGCAATTTAGAAAGTCCCTGACTTTATCACACCAGTCTCTTTCACAGAAGTACAGCTCTGTGCCTGCGTTTTAGCAAACTTCCAGATTTGCTAAATTGGAATTTGCTGATTACGTAAAGCACGGATTGTAAGGAATATACACTCCATTAACAGCTGCATTGGGTAATAACCCTTAACATCAGAAAGCATCCTATAACATGGGTTTCGTCCCATGTTATGCCAAAGAACAGTTAAAAAAATGTATTTTCTGCTGATTCTATGGTGGTGTTTCCTAGAAAAACCACTAAACACTGTTTGCTGGAGTTCAATGTGCATGAATGATGGGAGGGAGGGATGTGCTCTGGATTACAGCTCCTGGCTATTGAAACCTGGTTCTCTAAAGCTGTGTGAGCATGGGATGCATCCCCAGCATCCCAACTCCCCAGTGTCCAGTGGAGGGACAGCAGTGGCTGTTCCTGCTCACTCTGACCCAGAGCATGAGCACCTGCCTGTGTGGAGCCAGCCCCTTCCCCTGACCTCAGATTTAAGGTGAACAAACCACCAAGCCACAGCTGCAGGCAGGAATTAAAAACTCCACAAGCCACCAAAAATAAAGATGTGTCTCTCCCAACACATGTGTAATGTTTCAAACCAAACCAGCCAAAGAACTGAATGGGAAAGTGAATGTGCAGAAATAGATTCTCCTTCAGAAAACGAACAAGAGGGTTGCTTGCTTGGGGATACAGATAAGACAGGAAATTAGAGGTAAAACCTGTAAGCTGGAGGTGGAAGAGCCTCCCTGAACCACCTGTGCTTCCAGGGGTCCCATGAGGCCCCAGTTTCAATCTTTGGGCTGTACAGAACCAACTGCACCATGTGCTTTTCAGAGCTGGTGCAGCCCAGAGACACCTCACACCTACACTGTTCACTAACCCAGAAAAGACAAAACCTTCCCATCCCTTCCCAGTCAGCTTTTCCGACGTGCTGGTGCTGAAAGCCTTGATGCATCTCACTTTAATGTCCCTCGGGCTTATCCATGGATCCCAAAATTAGATCAGCAGACCCCAGCAGGCTCAGGAGTCCTAGCTAGGCTTGTTACCTTAATGAAATGCTAATTGCTACTTTTTGCAGTCTAAAAAACTGCCTTTGGTCCTGCAGCAGCCTCAGTTAAGAAGTGTTAATTGCCAAAGCTAATTATGTTGCTGTTGCTCCTAGATACTGGTTCAGGTTGGGTCTGTAAACAATAAACCCAGCAGTCCGTGGCCTCGATGGTTTCTGTGCAAGGCACAGAGCAGGGGCCTGGCAGGGAACAGGGGCCACGTCCGGAGCTGGTGCCACACACTCAAAGCAGGGCAGGACCAGGGAGGTGACAATCTCTAGGCAAGAGACCTCGCAGCAAATCTTCTTACTAAAATTTTTAGGATTGTATTTTGAGAGAAAATACTGAAAAAAAAAAAAAAAAGCTCATCTTTCCTCAGTTCCATAGGTACAGGTTTTATATATTTCTTTAGCCAGCTGTCCTAAAAAAGCCTCCGATTTCTTCTGTGATGCAATTAGTGGAAACCAAGGAGCAAACAGATTTGGGGTTCCCCTTCCCAAGGAAAAAACACACCTCCAAATGTCTTTTTTGTTGTACATCCCGCATCTGTTTCATTGATGAAATTCCCAGCTGAAAAGGTGCATTATATCAATTAAACCACCAGAATTTTCTAAGATCTTTCTGAAAAACCATTAGGATAAAAGATTTGCTGGTTAGAACAGCCTGGGATAATTGCTCCAAAGGGGTTTCCCTTTGCCAGGCACCTTGGAAACCACTGCTTTGGGACTGGAGGCAGAAGCAGCCCCGTGACAGCAGCTGTGCTGCCATTGCAAAAACCAGGATGAACCTTCCCTGGGACACTCCCAGGGCAAACAGGAACAAGGAAAATTCTCTTGAGTTTGGCCGTGCTGTTTTACTGCTCCCCTCCTTGTGCTGCACAGGAGCAAAACAAAGCAGGCAGTGCTATAGGTTGTTATTCTAGAAAGAACTTCACGGAATCCTGCTTGGGCAACGTGCAGTAAACCAGATTTTATCCCAGATCCAATTAACAGCTGAGTTACAGGACTCAAGTGAAATAAAGGGCAGTGAATCTCCCAGACTATTTACATGATTTATTAGAACACGGCTGTCTGCAGGAGCGGGCGGCTGCTTTATGTTTAATTTATGAGGACACGAGGGGGTGAAGGCTCAGTTACCAAGCTGTTGGGGGGTTCCTACCCCAACAGAGCTGAAATTCTCCTACAACAAAGGCACTGACAGTCCCCTTGCTGCAGCACAGCTGGCTGTTCGTGGCACGTCAGCCACAGCTTCCAGAATGGGCTTGGCAGAACTGCTGCTGGAAAAGCACCATTCATTTCCCCTCTCTCCTTTCAAGGTTTATCTGGAGCAGAGAGACAAAGCTCAGACATCCAGAGGGAAAAAAAGAGATGAGTTCCCAGCCTTGCAAGGGGCAATGCATGGAGTGGGAGTTTCTGTAATGAGCACAGAGAAGCTGGGACAGGAGCTCATCTCTGTTTCTGAAACTTCCCTTTCTAAGCATCTTCCAGGCCAGAAAAGGGTATTTGAGCTGACAGCCTTGGAAAAGCTCCACCATTTGATGTTTGTATGTTTGTAGAGGAAGCACAGAAGGATTTGCAGTGACAGATGAAATCTGCAGTCCTTCTAACACAGCAGCTAAAGAGATTTTGCCTCTTGAAAGCCAAACTATGAGGTTTCTATTGCAGAGATGTTTGATACCAGGAAACCAAGTGTTGTGAGAAAATGAAAGTGTCCATAGTTTTCTCCCACTGCCATCAGCATTCATGTAGAATAGCTGCTTTCCCTGTCTTGCATAGCAATGCAGTAGTGAGACCAGCTGCTGTTTCATTTTTTTCCTTATTTTTCAGCAGTAGCTGATATACAGCGATAGGAAAATACAGTCACAAGTAATGCGACTTTCTCTAAGTGTCTGTTTTCAAGAAAAGTGTTTTTCTGTGTGTGGTGGGGTTTTTTTAAACACTTAAGTGATGTTCAGAGTAGCTGTTATGATAGGAGGCTCCAATGTCATGTTGTATCCATATCACAAAATCGGGTGCTCCTGAGGGAAGGAGCCTAATTAGGATTATTATTTATTGCTGGAGCAGCCTTAGATTTGGCAAGTCCTCTCCCAGCAAGACTGTGTTCACTCCTAGCATATGTTGTTTGGATCCATCATTTGAACTTAAAAGCTAAAAGTACTTTTTCTCTAATGGGTAGAGATGCAAGCTCTCCTCCAAATCTCTCCAGGAGGTGGAAGGCTCTCCTGGGGGGTTGCCTTTTTCTGTTAAGTGTTTCTCTAATGGGCTTGGAGAGAAGCAGCACTGACACAGAGCAGAAGGAGCAGAAATCAGCCTTACAGTGCAAATGTAAAGCTTCTGTTCCCAAGCACCTTCTCTGTTCGCTTTATCCACTCAGTCTGATCTCTCATAAGAAACCAGGCAACTCTCATGTTTGTTCCCAAAAACTGATTTAAATAACATTCCAATGCCCATAAATACAGTCAAAATATTATTTGCAGAGAAAGCCATCCATTAAAAATCAGGTTGCTGCATTTAGTTTGCTGTCAGATAGAGAACCAGGCTGCTTGTAAAGGTGAATTTCAAATGGGACCAAGTTTTAACAGAGTAATTTGGGCATCCTGATCCCTAAGATGCAGCCACACAACTATCCCCAGGCTTTGGTATTCCTGAGTGACTGCTAAAACAGCTCCTGAAACACCACAAAATAAGACACCTGAGCCCTGTGGGGAGTTTTAGGCAATTGCTGTCAAAGGTGTTGTGATTTCTCGTGTCCCAGTTTAGGGAGCTCAAGAGAAATAGCAGAAAACATGGTTTTAAATGATGGGTGAGAAAAGTGTTAGAATAATGCACCAGAAGTTAAGTCTGTGCAACAGAAAGTGCTGCTTTTCCAACAGTATTTCATGCAGTTCCTAGGTGTAAGACAATAAATAAACCTTGCATACTCATCTCAATAAGGGATCTGCCTTCCTTGGGAGTGCCAGGGGTTGGTGTGGTCTGCTCTTGAAGGAGCAGTTTGAGTTTCACTAGAAATCAGAAGAGAGAATTCAGCTCTCAGGAATGCAGGGTCGTACTAAGAATTAAAACCAGGTTTCCCAAGCCACAGACAGTGCCAGCCCAATCCCCCTCCTGATCAGAAAGAATCATTTTTCTCATTCTCCTCATTAACACTCACACTGGCAAGGAAGTCAATCCTTGCAAATTTAGCTAAAACTTTCAACCACATTTCCATGACAGAGCCTGTTGCACAGAGGTGCCAAAGAAAGCTTCATTTGAAATACAGAAGATTTTCAGCTCCCTTCCCTTTGCAGCAGAGTTCAGGAAGGTTTTGTAGGAGCCACCTGGGATGCCCAGTCTCCAAGCAGGACTCCCTGAAGCTCTGTTGCTGCAGAGTGAGGACTCAGCAAGGAGCTCCTTTCCATCCTACCTGACCAAGGCTGCCAGCAGGGAAGCATTAGGGGCAAAATGTTTCCTCTGGATCATTTTCAAAAGCCTGGAATGGCCACAGCCCATTTTATCATATTACTTTAGGAGGGAATCAGCAGTCAGCCCAGAACAAGTTCTAGAAAAGTCAGTGCAACACTTCAGGGTTTCAGTTTTAATGAGTTACCCGAAGTTTGGCAGTCAAGTAGCAAGTGTGAACAAACAGTCATTAGCACTGTTGTTATTATTATTATTTACTGCCCTCGAGCATCTAGTACTGCAGGGGGGAGGAATAGGCTGGCACTTGTCCTCAGAAACCTGCAGCTTAGGTTTAATCACAGCAAAACAAGAGCGTCTATCTGCACACACCTCCCTCCCCTCCATCCCAGCCACTGCGAGCTCTCAGTTTGAGGACAGCATTGTCCCTGACACTAATTAAAGCCATAACAAGAGGCACAGGCCGTGTCTTTGCTGGGCTCTGCACGGGGCAGGGTTGAACGTGGCTCAGCCCCTCCTAGAAGCTGAATTTCCCTGTGTTTTGTGTCAGCACATACCTGGGCAGTTACTGGGCTCAGACAAGGAGTGCCACGAGCTGGCATGGTCTGATGGTTTGTGATCACCACTCCAGACTTTAATAGTCACCTACAACTTTGATAACCAGCAATTGCTTGACTCAGCTCCTCTCCTTTCCCCACTCAGCCCCCAGGCACTCCCAGTTTGCTCCTGGGAGCTCCTGGCTCTTCTTTCCCATCAAACTCCCCCCACCCCTGCTGACAAACCCATCTTTAAGAACTGTGTCAGCTGCGAGGATGCAGATGGTCGCATTTGCATCAAACAACTTTTAAATTATCATTCAAATTAAATTAAATGGAAAATGCAATGAGCTGTTCCTGTAGAACTCCGTGCACAAAGACGAGTTAATGAAGGTCATGTTTGTAACCAGTGAGGAACATTTAAACTGTATCATGCTTGGCATGGGATGCCATTAGAATAACATGCCTTTCTGCTTAAGGATCAGTTACTCTTAAAGGCCTCGTGCAGGATGTCTCCCTGCTCCCAGAACAGGCTGGTCTTGGGGCCTCAGACAGGGAAGAGCTGTTCTGGGTGCAGCAGAGCACCAGCAAAACTCGTTGGCCACGAGTGAGAGGCCTCAGGCAGCAGCCTGGGCCATCAGGTCCTGCCTGCTCTCCTGGCCTGGATGCAAAGCCAGGCACACCTGGAAAGGTCTGTGCAGCTCAGCCAAGGGAGCTGATTGAAAGGTGCAGTCCCCACGCCTCTGGCTGTAATTGCTCCATTTATACACACAGAACTGGGTGTTTTTTGCTTTGCTCTGTGTTTGCAGCCATTGAAAAACTGCCCTGTAATGGTTTGGGTGACATTTGTCATCTTCATGGCTCTGCGGTGTCACAAGGATGTCACAGAAATGAGCCATGCCCAGTTCTGTGTGCTGAGATGACAAATGTGACCCTTTTGGCTCCTTGAGGGTTCCCAGGGCTCTGGTGCCACGCTGGGCTCCAAAAAATCCCTGGGTGAGTGCAGGAGCTGAGCCCTCAGCTGAGTGCCCCGAATCCAGGCAACCACAGAGCAACAACCTGAGCAAGCCAACATAAAGCAGCAATTTGTAGTTACTCTTCTTTCTCTCTCCTTTGCATGATCCTGCTGCAGGCCACATCACATGTTTTGTCCCAGGAAATGAAGTAGCACTTAGTAGAGGGAAATAAATAGCAAAGTACACCCCAAATGCTCCTTAGCAACAAAACTCTTGTTTTCACACGGGCTCTGCTCCACACTCAGGTGCAAAGTCAGATGCTGAGAGATCAGAGAAACCTGTGAAATGGAGAGTAATAACTGGCACAATTTTTGGCATCTGCAAAGGCTGAAGAGCTGTTGGTTCACTCCAGCAGTAGCCTGCTGTCTGAGAGAAGAGCTGACACCTGCCATCAAAAGGGGACTAAAGTGCTTTGCTTTAAATAGCTACCGAGGTTTGAGTTGCTTTGAAGTGACTGAGTGCATCCAAAATCTTAGAAAGCAACTGTTCTAAAATCCACCCTTCCCCATTTCTGCCATTATAGCAAAAGCAGTCGAGTCACAGCTGAATGCAGTTCATAATTCCTTGCAGGAAGAATCACCAGGTTCAGTTTCTGAGCTGAGGACAGTGGCTGAGGGAGTTGACCTTGTGTGCAGAACGTTGCTGAGAGGCAGCAATGTGCCTTTGCTTACTCTGAGCAGAGCATTGCTCAGATGTTTTTCCTAAAAGCTCATAACAGTTGTAAATCTGAGGAAAGCCCTTCTGATCTCCGTGGATGATGGTCTAATTTGTTATCAGCACAGCTGAGAACAAAATCTGGACCTGAGTGTTCTACTCGAAGCAAGCTTTTGTGTGATGACATCTGAGAAATTGCAACAACTGGAATTAAACTATTTTACATAATCCATTCATAAGCTAGAGCTCATAAATAATAGTAGGAAAGCAAAATGTCAAGCCAAACTGATTAAAAAAAAAGCTTGAAAGCTGCCTTACAAATGAGTGGCACAATAGCAGCTCAGCAGTGAATGGTGATTTACTCTGCTTTGTAAATCAATTTATTTATCAATAGCTGAAGTCCAAAGATTATGCAAAAGTAACAAAGTCAAGGATATGTGACTAGGAAGAATGTGTCACCACTGCTGCCTATCTGGATTCAACAAAGGAATTGAAGGCTTTGTCTTCTTCCTGATAACTGCAGAACAACTCTCTGTGTAAAGCCACAGCTTCCCTCTGGGCATGGGAGCAGACTTCCACCTCCAGTTCCTGTGCCTCCTCTTCTCCAGCTCTGGGGATTTGAGTTAAATGGTCCTGATCAAGGAGGTCACAGTTTTCTGGTGCCTTTTGCCTCTGTTAACTGCTGTGGTACCTGACCAGCCTGTGGCTCAGACACAGCTCAGTTCCTGACCCTGGAAAACCCAGGGATATTTCAGAAGAGATGAAGACTCTGAGTCTGGACACTGAGTTGTCCTGCACAGCATCCAAGTGTTGCAAAGAGGAGCCTTTGCACTGTCAGCTCATGTTCTCCTCAGAATCTCCATGGGAAGGGAATTTTCCCTCTTTAGATGTTCCATTAGAAACTGCTGATGCAGAATCCCTCAGATGCATTAAAAGTCCATTAAGTCTGTAAGGCTGCTGTTTGTTTTCCTGCGTTGTCTGAAGAATTTGGAAGGCCACAAGCTGCATGCTGCCTGTGGCAGATTATTCTGTGCTGGCTGTGTCCTCTGGCTGCAATATCCTGTGTGCAATGGGGATATGTGGCTTCAAGAGATGAGAGGATACCAGGCCCTTTCAATCTGCCTGTGCCTTTGAACTGTGCCACACTAAAATGACAGCAGTGGCAGACAGACAGCAAATGAAACTCGAGAAGTTTGGCCCAAAATAACCACATCATTTTGCATCAAACAATTCTGTCTGAGACATTTGCTCTTTAGTCTGTTGTGAACTGTACATTCTTCCCTAATAACTGCATCAACAGGTGACAGTTTGCTTAAATTATAGCCAGATCTTCATTAAAGTAAGCTGGAGATGATGGTACTGAACAATTCAAGTCCTGGAGCATTTAACACACTTGTATTAATTCATCAATTCTAACTTACGTGCAAAAGATAATTTCAGGTAACACCATGAAATAGTTATTTCTAAGATAAAACAAGGCACAGCAATTCTGTGCAACCCAGGATGATCAGGGGATTTAGGCAGGGCAGGCTGACTAGGACACAGGATTAATCTTTGCAAACTCATGTTGAGCTAAGTGGGGAGTTTAAGCCAAAGCTTGTTCCAACAAGTGATGTGCAGAGATTCTGATGAATCCTCATGAAACCCTGTTGAGAACTGGTGATGTTGTATAAACATGGAGCATCTTGGAATCTTGCAGAGAGCAGGGATACACCTGGTACAGCTCAGAGGTCAGGGCTGAGCGTGTGAGACGCTTGTCTGGTTTGTTGCAGCCTCCTGGGAAATTTGTTTGGGTTTGGTTAACTTGACTTTTAAATGCAGGCATCCTACGGAAGGAAACTTCCCTGAATGACAAGTCTGATGTAGTTCAACAAAACCATTTTTGAAATGCAGAACTCCAAACGTGATTAAAATGCAGCTTTTCCAATGTATATTTCATCAAGGCTAACCACGAGCAAACCTTTTTAAGTATTTCCTTTGATGGCTGGCTGTTTATTTGGATTCAGTGAATGCAGGTTTGGTGAAAGAGGGTGTCAAACAGGTCAAGAGGCGAGACGGACACTGTGCCCTGGAAATTCAAGCCTTTATTATCTGGTCTCCACGGGATTTCCTTTCCTACATGGAAAAATGTGTGGTAATGCCATAGCAACAACAAAGGAACAAACATAGCAGGACATGTCTCTGCTGTTTAAGGCTTAGTAGACTGGATTTGGTAAATGACTGCATTTCCAGAACAGTTATTTTGCTTAGAATAGTATAAACAATGAGGAGCTGAATTAAGGCACAAGAAATAAGGATGAATGGCTTTCCATCTTCTCCTTGAGGATTTTGTCTGTAAGGCAAAAGGAGCCTTATAAATATTAAGGAGGAGTTGAAAAATCCTCATTTTAATTTTAAACTGATTCCTGTTCCTTGTCTCATACCACACTTAGAAAGGAATCATCCTTAAGCCCCACGATAAACTCCTCACCCTCTGTGGGTAAGCACAGACGTCTGCAACTGCACGTATTCTCTGCCAGCCAGTTCCCACAGACTGAATCTGCCGCCTGCTCCTCAGGCAGAGGGGCTTTGCTGAAGGATTCTGTGGTTAAATGGCCCTTGGGGAGCTGGGATGTCTGTGGAGATTCACAAAATGGGAAGAGAGAGCAGCACTTTAAGGCTGGGCAGCTCCTGGTGTGGAGGTTCTGCTCCTGGATGGTCTTGCTCCCTGTCCTGTGTGCCAGCAGGACACAGAGGAAGGCATAATCCACTTTTTTCCCTATGGATTTGCTCTAGGATGCCACAGGAATGCCTGGCTCACCACCAGCTCTCTTAAAGCCACTTGCAAACAGTAGATCAAGATGATTTATCAAAATCAGTTTATAATCACGACACTGATCTGTCAGTCAGCAGCCCCAGAGGGAAGTTTTTGCAGCCCTCCCAGACCCTTTAAGATGCTTGACATGAAATGCAAGGCTTCCTGAGCTGCCTCCTGACCTTTCCTGCGACCTTCCTCTCACAAGCCATTATTCTTCACACGGTGGGCCCCGACAGCAGAGCCCATCAGCACCTGTCACAGGAAGGGGTCTGGGCTAAGAACTCAGTCTGGCTGCCGTATTTCAAACCAGCTCTTTATCAGAGGAGACTAAAGTCATGGCAAGAAAAGATCTAAGGAGGTGTGTGTAAGAAGGAAAAAAAATCCCTCCAGGTTTCAGGACTATAATTGTAACTACATCTCATGGTTACCCTGTTTTTGCTGGAGTAGGTCTCAGACTGGGTTGCAGTGCCTTCATTTGCAAATCTATTTTCCATACCCATCACAGGCTCTAAAAAACTGTACCTCTGACCTCACCCTCTGCCCACTTACCCACTATTACCCTCTGATTTCACTAGAAGTGTCTTTAAAAGAGTAGCTAAAGTTGGGCAGTATCCAAAGCCCATCAAAAAACCTAATGGGGAGAGGTCCCAGCACTCCTCAATAATTAACATGAGCACATGACTGACAAACTCACTGATAAGGCTTCATCCAAAAAAGCTCCTTCATAAATAAGAACTGCCCTAATTATATGAATTCTCTAATAGTTCAATACATGCTGAAATCATTTCAGTAGGCATAAAAAGACGTATGGTGAGATTAACACTTAAACAGATTGGAAACATCTGGCTTTAGAAAGTGGATTGGTTAGACAGCAGCTTTTGCAAGGCTTTGTAGGGTTATTTTCCCCTCTGGATTAATCTGCTCGACTACAGAATAAGTATTTTTCTGACCTGCCAGCAGAGCCAATATTAATAGTTTCTAATTCTTTAGTCGGCAGAACAATAAGGTGAATGCGTGCTTGGGATTGGATAGAGGGGAGCCTTTATGATCCTCCAGCAACCCTTTAAATTCTCCTTCTGTCACTTGCAACAAAACAGGCACTTTTTGGTATGGAAAACACATGGCACACAATGCAAAAGGAAAAATAAGCCTGCCACCTTTAAAGGCAGAACTGCGCTCAGATTTATGGGGTTGTGGCTAAGGAACAGAATAACAGCTGATATCTTTTTATGGGTGATTGGGAAAAAGAAAATGTATTTCATATACCATTATGTACTATTACACAATGGTTAGTCATCTCAAAGAGGTATTAGATGGACTTTTTTTTCATTAAAATGCCATTAACAAATGAAATAGGTGGGAGGAGCCATTGGCTTGGTAGTGGTAAATGACCTGATCACAGGTGAGAAATAATAATTGTGCATCAGCAATGATCAGTGCCAACTTGACAGATAGCTCAGATTTGACCAGCAATATTTGGCATCAAACCTCATTTCTATGCACCCAGCTTCCTGCCTTCTATCTTTATCAGCCAGTGCATTTTCTTTTCTGAGAGCAGGCTGATTGCTACTAATCTTCCAGCCTGTAACCTAATGCTCTCTCTTTAAATGAAGTCCCCATATTGTTGATAAAGAGTCATTGTGTTCGCTTATCTCCCTCCTCTCCAGAAGTGATAGCAGTAAATCTGACTTCTCAATTAACCTGTGCTGAATTAGAATCTTTATGATCAAATTGGTTGATGTCAATTTTTTTTTTTTTTTCAATCTGGACTGCTTGAACCTCAGTGGGAATTAGGATTTGTGTATCTCACCAGAGCCTCTTTCTGTGTGTCAGATTGCTGTGGTGTACACAGATGAGAAGCCATTTTCCTGTCATTCTTACAAATTGCTTCTTTTCCTGAAATTTTCGAAGGAGGAATGAACGTGGCATTGTGTTGCAGGGAAAGCAACAGAAATGAGATCATTTACACCATGGAAAATAATGGATGTTTCACAGATGTAGCAAGCCAAGGCGAGCAAGGCATAGATCTGTGAGACAGGAGCCAGACCCTCTACAAATTCATTAGAATTATTATTTTAAATATATTTTTCTGGGATGCAATGCTATACATTGGCATGTGAGAATGAAGACATTCAAAACTCAGTATATTTGTGTCGTCTGTGTGTTTTCCAAACCGTTCTTTTCAGATTAAAGTAATCTGTGGCTCACAGATGCCACATCCCATATGGGAGTCTCATCAAAGGTTGGGGAGAAAATTGAATGAGTCAAGAGAGGCAAGAATTTCCAACCAAGCCAGGGGAAGAGGCTCGTGGGCTGGGAGCACATCCAGCCCTCCAGCCTTGACACAGCACCATCAGCCTGGGCTTTGCTCTGCTCCACAGGGGATCTCTGCTGCAGGGACATCCTTCTGCTCCCATGGCAGATTTAGAAAGTTTTAGAAAGTATTAAACACCATCTTCCCTGAACGTCTTGGAGTTAAAGTAGGGCTTAACCTGGCTTGCTCGAATTCCTTGGCATTTGACATAGATAAACCAAGGTTAATTGCAGAATGTTTAATTAGAGACTGTATCTAAGATCATCAAAACGTCTCCTACTTTAAAAAGCACATAACTTTCATTAAAATACAGATGCCTAAGAAAAGAAATTGAGAGGCTAAATGGAAGCCCTGTCATTACTGCTTCATTTCCTTGCTGCTGTTTGAGTTTTGATGGGAAGGGCACTGGCAGAGGAGCCTACTCTGATTAATACAATTCCATTTAAGATTTCACCTATAATTATCCCCTGTAGGAACACAAGGACCTGGCCAGATTTAAATCAACATGCCCCAGATATCTCCTTTATTCACCACGTAGATACTTCAAATATTTTTCTTGTGCAGACAGGGATGTGTAGCTGTAGTTCATCTAGGCCGTGTTTATCTAGCACAAGAAAGCCTGCACTGGCACACAGAGAGGTTGGTACAAATCAAATTTTCCATCTCTCCACTATGGATTAAAGCACAAACTAAAACTAATGCCATAAAATAAAAACTGGCACGATGCAAAAGTTGTGCCAGAGTACACACTTGCACCGACTCCCCTGTGCAACATGTGCTGTAAAACTCCAGTTCAGAAGTGCAGACTTTTCCTAGGAATACTCCTTTGCTGAAGATTTCAACAAATGCTTTCTCGTTCCACCCAACAGTTATGTTTTTCTTGTTAGATTCTGTTTAAATTCCCATTATTTCAGGACCATCTTGTAATGCTTGTGCAGTATTTCAGAGCACCTCCCTGTTAAAAGACATCAAGGTAATCTATGATACTATAAATAAGAGGCTTTTTTAAGCAAGTCTTTGAGTCATTTTGCTGTAATGACAGCAGGGCTCATTAAACAGCTGCATCTCCTGCCCAGACTGGGGGCGTTTGCAGTGCCTGCAGTTTGTGACAGCCCCCAGTGTGACCCCTGGGAGCACGGCAGGAGCAGAGCTGGGGGCTGTAAATTGGATTGCCAAAGGAGCAGAGTGTCCAAGAGCAGCCTGGGGATGCCTGGGGCTCTCCTCCCTCCAGCTCTGCTCCGTGCTCCTTTCCTCAGCAAGCTGACATTGTCCTGGGCACGGCAGCCAGTGCACAGCATGGCTTTGCCTAAGGAAATCCCACAGCTGTTTTGTCCAGAGTCTCCCAAGCAGTGCTGGTGTGGCAGCACCTTTCACAGGGCCACGTTCAGCTCTGTGTTTGAGCTGTGCAGGTTTGGGGAATTTGTCTCACCTGCCTATCAGGAGCAGGGAGATCAGACTTGCTTTGAAGGGCCCCTTCCTGCTCCTGCTGGGGATGCTCACAGCTGAGAGAGCCCTGCTGAGCACTTGCTCAAGCTGCTGAAAGTTCAGCTCTATGCTACAGAGGCAAAACATTCCAGTGGATACATCCAGGCATGCTGGGGACTGATTAGGATTTTGTAATTTGCCACTGGACAATCTGGAGTGTGAATTTGTCTGCAAGTCATTTCACAAGGTCCAAGGGGTTATATCCTCCATAAGTCACTGAACGAAGGTGAACTTTTATAAAATATTGTTCCTCCAGCCCTTCACCGTATGTGTACAGAATACCAAGCTTCCAGGCTGCTGAATTAAAGCTGTAAATTTGAACTGTCAAAGCCAAAAGATGTTGGAGCAGGCAGCAGGTACCTTTATGACATTTCCTTATTACAAGCACTGAGATGCAATTGTTCATGGAGAGCATTAAATCAAATTGTGGACGGAAGCTGTGACAGAAACCCCCCAGGTTCCTGCCTTACCACAGACACAGCAAAGTGCTCACAATTAACCTGCGTGGCTGGGGAGCTGCAGAGTGGAGCTGCTTTTCTTTTGGATGGATTTTGCCATCCCAAATGTAACTGTGCACTGTGACACAGAGCAGTTGCAATTAGCCTAATGAACTAAAGCCTGTGGAGCAGCTATTCCATCAGGCTTGCAGGATCTGCAGCATCTGCTGCACTGCCCTCTTGGCAGCAGTGCTCCACTGAGCTGCATCCTCCCAAAAACGGCATCAGGCTTGGAGGAGCAACCAGCATGTCCAGAGAGACAGGAGAAAGAATGGATTGATAAAATTAATGATGCTGGAAGGGTACTCCCGTGCTGTGCAGGTTATTTGGCTGTTGGTTGTATCTTACACGACCTGCAGAAGATCAGCAGGTGCAGTGACTCTGACAGGAGCTCACCTGTCTGTACTGAGGGAAAGGTTTGGGATGGAAACGTCCCTGGGGACAGCAGAGGTAAATTTGAGCTGTCAGACTCATTCAGCCAGGCCATGGCTTCCCATCAGAGCAGTTTACTTGGGCTTTGTTGTTAATTGTTTCATTGCTTCTTTGTAGTCCATCAGATTTAATTCTGTCTGTGGATGCAGTAATTACACAGTCCTGTTTCTATGAAGGGCTAATCGACCACCTAAGGCTTTGTGTAAATTAGTTAATATTTCCTCCTGCAAAGCTGCCGTTTGTCCCGTGTTGTGCTGGCAGGTGCAAAATACTCCTTGCAGAAGCATATGGAGAATCACTGAAGTACAGCAAATGCTTATGGGCTTTCCAAGGACAGGGTTAAAGATCAGGTTCTCTATGATATATATGAGCACAGGGTTTATTTTCTATTTCTTCTGTAGCCTGAAATGCCTTAAAATTGCTGCTGAGAAAGCAGATACCTCAGAGGAAAAATATTCTTACAAGGGACATGGAGGCAAAATAATAATTTCAGGAGGTGCTTAAGCCAAATGGGAATGGTGACAGTGAGCAAATAGCCTAAAAGGAGCAGGGAACATTGGTTTGCACTGAAACACAAACTTGTGGAGCAAAGTTTTTAGGCTAGCTGCATAAAAATTAAGGATTCTGTAGGGAAAGATAAACTGGTGTTGTCAGATATTAATCTGCTACTCACACTGCAAGAGAATTGTGGTTTTTTGTAGATATCTGGGGCTCAAACCTGGCCTAATGAGGACAGTGGCAACATTTCTGTTGATTCAGTACGTGCGGGATTTCATTCTAATTCTTTAACTGTTTTTATTTCCTGTAAATAATCCTTCCCAGAGCTGAGGAACATTTTTAAGTGAGGGTTTATTCCTCGGTGCTTAACTGTAATACATTAATAAATCAGTAGCCAAACTAAATAACTAGTTTTTTGATTATATTTCAACCTTCTCAGTTATTTCTGGTTTTCCTCTTTCTCATGTTATGCTGAACACAAGTCCAAAATCCACATTTTCTGGCAATTCTAAGATGCCCATAAGAAGAGTAATAGATACTCAGTTCTCCACCAAGCAATCCCTGCCATTCGTTCAGGCAGTAGTGGAGGCCAAAGCACAGCATTAGTTCAGCTTTGGTTCCTTTTCCTTTCTGCTGATCCCATGAAATTGAAAAATAAGGGGAAAAATATCAAAAGATCCCATCCCATTTTCTCCAGTTTAAAGTACTAACTCTCATGTTATGCAAAAGCCTGAGGTAAGCCTCAAAGCTGGATCTCTTACATGGCAATTTCCTCGAGGAGTTGTTGGATCACATTTTTGTAAGGGTTTCTTCTACACACGAGTGTTTTATTGCATCTGTTTATCCCAGTAACCTGGAATTAATTTATCTGACAAAGATATTTCCATGACTGAACTTCCAAACTCACAGAGAAAAATATGACACATCTGCTTTTAGTTTGTCCTTTCTGTGGCTAATTTAAAAATGAACACCAAGAGAAATATGTGTCAGGCACAGAGGATTCACCTCATTACTAGCAAACTTCCAACTCAGAATATAAACTAAAATCTGAAATAAAGATTTCAAATGCCTCACTGCAAACTTTTACATGGCAACAGCTATGCCAAACCACAGAATTAATATGGCTCTGATGGAGTGCAGAAAGGATTGCAATCAGTGGGCAGCTTCTTGGGTAGTAAAAAGGCAGGGATTTAGATCAGCTAGTGAAAATCCTTTAAATCTTCTGACTTGTTCCCAAGTCCCTTGCACAGAGATCAGATCCCAGAGCTGAGGCCTCGTGTCCTCCCCTGAATGGGGTATCCAAGCCAGCAGCAGAGATGCCTTAGTTTGGGAGCTCAGTGCATTTATAGCCTCTAAAATGGATGTGGGGCCTCTTTCTGCCTTTGTCAGACAAAACCCTCACGGAACTGGGACCAAGAACAAGTGCTATGGTGTTCTGTGCTGTGCTAAGACATGGGTTTTTGTTGGGTTTTTTTGAGAAGAAAATGAGTTAAATTAATGGAAACTTTTGGCCCCTGATGGCTGCTGTGTGCACTTAGGGTCCATCATTTGCCCTGCCTCGATTCTCATCACTTCTGCCAGAACAAATGAGTATTTCCCTGATTAATCAGGAGCCCTCAGGGAACTGCTCTTTCTGTACATATATTATGATCATTAAGGAGCCTGACTATCCTGTGCTTGTTGCAGGATGTGGGAAATGCAAAGCAAATTGTGCAAACTACGCTCTGTTTATTGGACACATTTCTCTGTATGTCTTTCAGTAATGGTGTAATTCACCATCCTGAGATGACAAATGATGTATTTAAGTTCATTTTCCCGTGCTGCCCCAGAAATGTTATTAACTCAAACATTTAAATGCAGGAAGATGGAAACGCTGTGGGGTTTTTTTGTCAGTGCTGAGGGAAGCCCCTGCCAGGGGGTTTGCCTGGGGTGTTTCTCACTGCTGTGTGTGGGGTTGGCAGTCTCAGCCCATGGCAGGGGGGTCCCAGCTGTCGGCAGGGCCCAGCTGAGCAGGGCTGGAGCCACACAAACCCAGCTGCAGGGCTGGCACTCCTCCCAGAGCATCCTCACACCCCCACGGTTTGGACTGAGCAGCAGAACAGGGGCAGGACAGAGGACAGAGCCCTTTACTCAGTTTGAAAGCACCACCTTTCACTCTGCAAACAAATTACTGCTGAAATCCCATCTGACAGGCTGTAGTTGCTGTGGGAGCAGTGCCTGAGTTTGGGGGGCAGCAGTGACTCTGTGGCCACCTGACAGTCAGGGGCTCCTCCCAGCCACACAAGTGTCTCAGCATTGTATGGCACTGGACACCCAATTCAACAGCAAAT
Source organism: Picathartes gymnocephalus (assembly GCA_013390045.1). Lineage (NCBI taxonomy): Eukaryota > Metazoa > Chordata > Aves > Passeriformes > Picathartidae > Picathartes > Picathartes gymnocephalus. The sequence goes on from WEKY01034336.1 coordinate 44,505, forward strand.
TAACATTAATAGGCCCCCCTTCTACTGGCACAACCGCCTCCTTCTGGTACTGCAAAAGGCTCGTGGAAGTCTCTCCACTAATTCTTTTCACACATGAAAAAGAATTTTTCTGATATTGTCCTCTGCTGGGCCTACATTGATGTCTTTTTTTAAAATTGAAAATATATGATGCAGTGCTACTGAAAAATTAGACAAACAAATCATCCTGCAGCCCAATATAATAGGTAATGTTTCAAATGCTGGCTAAAGCCTATGTGAAAGGAGAGAGAAATATGCATTTTTTGATTACAAGACCTGAGTTTAGAAATTGGCTTCACTTCTCTGACTCCCTGGACTGGAGGGCACTGCTTTTCTGGCACTCTCACAACTTAACAAGGTCATCTGCACTCCCAGAAGAAACTCAGAATTCATATCTAGAGTTTCAGCTGATAAAAAAGAGAGGAAAGAGATACTGATTTACAGTTTCTTTACTTAAAAATATATTCAGGGAAATATTGGGATCTTATCGCTATGGTTGGGGTCTTAAGTAGTTCATTTATTTAGAAAGTTCAATGCTTATTTAAGCATTTGAGCTCTGCTTAAAAAAGAAAATCTAGAAAATAAGTAAAGTTCAACGTCAAAAAATCCACAGCAGAGCTATTCTTGTGTTAATAAAACAATGGGAATAATAGAGATGTCCTTGAGAGTAACTCTTTCTTACAGAGATAAGGTGGTGATTAATGGGAAATTTGTTCTTGCCAGAGGTGGCCTTCAGCAGTAAGTAAATAAATAGTATGGTCCCATTCTTGCAGTCTACCTACCATAAATATTATTAATCTGGTAATAGGAAGATGTAATACTGTTGGCCATTCAGAGGTTAAGATTCTGAAAACACCCTTGCCCTTAAGGTTATTTTGTTGATGATGTCATTTACTATAATGCCACAGGAAAAACAAATGGCATGGCAACCAATTCAATTCAGTTTTAAAATAATTTCCAGAATAGAATGCTTATTTCTGAGGGTGTCACTGCACCTGGTCAAAATCAGCTAAAGCTCTTAGCCTCGAGGAATGGAACAGCCTTTATGAAGCTGGATTTTAAACCTGAGGGAATGCTGGAGCAAATTAATATGGGTTATGTCCAGTGGCACATGTGCTGCAGCAGCTGGACTCCCCCCAAGCACTCAGTGGGAAGCAGAACATTGCCAAAAGGCACCAACCTCCTGCAGTTCTCCTCAGCCTGAAGTTACTCGCACAAGAGGAAGAGGATTTCCAATACAACCTCAACCCAGAGACTGGAAAAAAACCCCTCCTCTACACAGACATTCAATTGTCCCCATGGTTTATTTATGGATTTTGGATTTCATGGGCCAAATTTATTAACTAAGTTACTCTGTCAAGAAATATAAATGATGATCATTTGTTAGCTGCACTTCTTGAATAATTGTATCAAAGTGTAATAAAATTATTGAAGGGATTTATTAACCTGATGAAGTTACTCATTAAATCCTTCAAACGTATTAATGAAGGAGGAAGTGTGGGCCTTTTGGTATAATTGAAGATGGGAAATTGTGCAGCTGGGCCAACCTGATAAGAGGGATCAGATATCCCAAAACACTTTCATTTAGCTGGTAATTTGGGGCATTTCTATCACTACTCTGGATTTCAACATGATTTTTCTAACCTAGGAAGCTCTGCATCAGAACTCAATTTTTTTTTTTTGGTTTTACTTCTTTCTTCCAGTAGCTTTGGACTAAATTAAGCTCTTGTGTGAGATGTGGCTGGGGTTCTTGAAGGTAGATCTGTCTGCTGTTAACTGAGGGTGGCTGGACCAGCACAACCAGCCCAGGACAGTTTTGATCACAGGTTTTAAGAGGCCACAATCCTTAAAGCTGCTGTGTAAGACTTGGCTGAGGAACACAGGGGTCAAACAAGGCTGAAGTCAAAATGTGATCATCAGATCACATCAGATGTGCTGTGCTGATTCATTTGCACAAGCAGCCATCAGGGACAGCAAAGCCTGCTCAGGGAAAAAAAAGCTGGATGTTAGGGTGGGATGGATCAGAGTGCCACCTGCACCTGAGGATCAGCCCTGGGATCACCTGCTGCATTCCCAGACAGCTTCCAGGGAAGTAGCAATTTCTAACCTATTTTCCATCTGAAGAGAGCATCTGGTTCAAGCCAGAGCTGCCTCCATTTATAATGTTTTTAAAACCACTGAATGGGTACACCTGCACTGTTGCAGTGGGCAGCATTAAAGAGCTTCTACGCACTCAGGGAGCATCACTGCTGGAGGTGCTGCTCTCACCCTCTTCAGCAGGACAGGGACTGCATTTGCTTCCAGCTGTGTGGCACCTGGGCTGTGAGAGAGGAGCTCTGGAGGAGACAATTATTGCCAAGGTTCCTCGTGGTGTGGCTGATTTATGGTGGGCTGGAATCAGCCGCGTGAAATGAGGGTTGTTACAGAACTGTTCTTTATGATCAGGTGGTGGCACATGAGCTTCTGCTGACTGGTGACATTCACAGGACTAGGACATCTGAGAAACAGAAAACTCTGCTTTCAACCCCCTGTCAAGCAGTTTTTATGAGGAGATTTGAAAACATGCAATTTGTGTCTTCCTGATAGTTCCTGTGCCCTGGGAAAACTGAAGCTGGTCTTTGTAGCTTAAATCAATTAGGAGAAGGATGTAGGATGTCTTTTTTGTTTTAGGCACATATTTTTCATGGTTGCATTCCAGATAAAATGCTGTTGTGTCAGGGATTCTAATCACCTTTCAGCCATATATGTAAAATACATGTCTCTGAAAGAGGTAATGAATGTGATATCCCTGAGGCTTGGAGACTGCTGGGATGTGAAGTGCAGCTGTAATGAAGTGAGACGTGGGCATTATTCTCAGAACTCCCACCACCACTGCCTGGGCTGCCAGTGTGTGAGACAAGGCAGAGAATGGGCAAAGTCAAAATAAATTCACTGTACAACACTTTACAATAAGGTCACCTCTGGTGGAAGGCTGGTATTTAATGGCCACCAGTTTCATTATAAATCTGTTTCCATCAGCGTCTGCTCTGCTTAAATTGTGAGTCTTGGGAGAGGTGAAAAGATTGATTTAAAACAGACCTGTGGGCTGAGCAGGTGGGGAGGAGAAGGGAGCAAATGTGTCACGTGGAATCATGACATTTCAGGTGATCTACACATCACTGCCTGTCTTTTGGACCTCAGTCCCTGTTGTAAATAGCTATTTAAGAACTTGGATTTGACAGGCAGAGCAGAAGCCAAGACCTGCTGCAGGCTGGGCAGCATCTCCCCTTCCCAGGTGAGCTGGCTCCAAAGGAAAAATGATATAAATGTGTCTTTTCCCTCACCCCTTCCAACTGCACTTGGACCCAGGCTGACACTTTCTTTTGCTGGAGAATGCATCAGATGGTAGGTGGAAGCTGCTCTTGTTCTCAGCCAAAAGATCACAAGAAAGAGCCTTAATTTAAAATTTCAGTCATCAGTTTCATTCCCTGCTTGTGCTGAAGAACATACCAGTTTTGGCAAGGATAGGTTAATTAAGAAGAGAAGCAAAGCGTTTGCCACCCTGATTTCTATTTGTAGAAATGGAGTTGCACAGTTAACCAATGTGCATTGCTTAGAAAATGTGTACCATGTTATGTTTACCTAAAATAGAACAACTGAAATAGGCACTTTTTATTAGCACTTCCTAACTGTTGAATAAAATGTGACAAAAAGATAAGGGAATACAGGCACATTACAGTCACGATACATTCTGAACATGCTGCTCTCAGCTGAAGAATCCAACACTTAAATATGTCAATATTACATTATTACTCTGCTTCTCTGTTTGCTGCTCTGAGAGAGATGAAGTGAGCATGACTTAAATAATTTTGAAAAGAAAAGAAAGTAGAAAATCTATGTAATTATTGAAGCAGTACAAAAGAGGAAAATCATAATGGTTTCCAAATGAGAATGCATCTGACAGTCCCCATTTCTTAGCTCTCTGACTCTTGTAAAATTTTGTGTAACACGCTGCTATTTGGAGAAACATTAGCTCTAGTCTCTCTCTTACAGTCTGCTAAAGAGGCTGTATTTCTCCTAACCTTGCAGATGACAAAATGCACTCCTTCACCATAGTCTACACAGTGCTAGATCATTTCAGGCTTTTGGAGTAAATGACACACAACTCTATAACTGCATGATTAGGCCCATAGATTACCAGATTACAGCTATAAATCTTTACCATAGCTACCACTCACTTGGCAGAAATAGTCAAGTTTCATCATTTGTTCTCATGTAGAAAACATGCTGTGAAATGCAGCCTCAAAGGTCACCAGGATGGCATTTCCTTTTGTGGCCCTTAATAAACTTGCAGCTAATGCAGTAATTACCAAGCCCAATTACCTCTGTGATGGCTTCAGAAAATTTTCTTTTCCAAAGTCTGGATAGGCAGATTCCACTCCCTTCAGTTAATAAGTGAGATAGATTCAGCTATTCCTACTGTTGTTAGACATTTCTGAAACAGGCATTTGTAGAACGAGGGAGTTGTGCCAACAGAACCTGAGTGGGGTATTTAATGGCACTAAAAAGATTTGTGTAAAGAGGGTGCATGGTTACCCTTATTTCAGCGCTAGCTTTATTTAAAACAGTGTGTTCCTGCTCTGCCTCAGCTAAATCCAAATAAACTGAAATGGAAAACATTTGATTACACATATTTCCCCATAATTTTGCATCTATATACATATATAAAAATACAACCTACTATATCTGATGCAATTCCTTAGCTTGTGAGCTGGAGTCACAGACTCAGCATTTCTTTAAACACAGAGAGATTTTGGAGACATTGTACCAATGAATCCATTCCCTTTGTTAGCTACAAAGGGGTTTGACAAGCTACACAGCTCTCGTTATAACTACATTTCTATTACAGCTGCTGAGTGCTAACTTGTGAGTTGCACCACTTAGAAAAGCCAGAAAAGGAGCTGCTATAATCTACTCCTTTGGCACCAGTCCAGCACTGATAGAAGCTCCTCAAATCACAATATGTGTGACTGAAATGACGCCAGTGGAATAATTCTTTACAAAGAAGAGCTAAAGTGTGGTATGTTAGAAGTGGCTGTGCCATTATTAGGAGTTCCAGCTCTTTATTCAGTTACAAAGGAAGGCAGCTACATCTTTATACCAAGCATATGGGCATTATTATCCCTGTTCCCTGCTCTTCCTTTTGGTTTCCTTGGAGGGAATAATTGCTAGGGCTGCTTCCAAGAGTCTGAACTCCAGGTACCTGACATGCACCTGCCATGAGTTCAGCAGAGCAGAATGGCATTTAAGTGTCCCTGTTTGCCTCATCCTCCAAAGTTCTGCTGTCATAACAGCAGGATTTTAGTCTGGTTTCTTTTATCTTTGCGAGGTCACTTGCCTGGTTATTTTACAGTCACTTTCCTGTTTATTTTACTTATATGTAATAGGCATTTAAAACGATGCCTGCTGATTTTAGATATATTTCAGCTCTCTCCAAATCACTCTGGGTAATTCTTCCTTTCCTGAAGTAGTCAAAAGGAAATCACTAATTTCAGATAAGCCCAGAATTCTATCTTGTTTCTATTTGTACACTGATGTGCAGCTCTTACTAACAAAAACCTTGGATCTTCCTTAGCACTGTCTTCAAGGGATATAAATAGAAGATATGTAGGTACCTCCTTCTTGTACAAGGGAGTTCATCCAAAATACCCCAAATGCAGAAACCCTTCAGGCATGCTACAAAAACCTTTGCTGGGGAAGAGTGCTGGGAAGGATTGAGTGCAGGCCAGCCAGGGCAGCAGCACAAGAGGTGATTTTTTGAAGATGTGTGGCTGTGTTCCTGGCTGCCAGGTTTTCCCTGTTACCTGTATTTCTGACTGGTGTTAAGCTGTCTGTGGCTTTGGATCAGCACCTGCTTTCTCATTTAAAATAATATAAGTAAAATCACATAAACATAAAGAAAAGCTAGAGAGCAGCTAATAAAATTATTAGGTGAATAAAATGTATGAACCTGAGAGGAAATGTGTTGTTCCAAGTCAACTGATTGTGCATATGAAGAACTGCCAGGTTTAATAAGGGAGGTAATGGATTATATGTAAGAGGAAATTCTTGATGAGATGAGTGAAAATTGCTTTGGTAGATTAAGCTCTGTCAATAAAAATCTTCCAAGAAGACATAAGACTGTGATAATCTGTAATAAGGTTGGAATAACACCCTTGCTTGTCTATGATTCAGCCCTAATTCCAGTGATTGTCTGATACATCCCACAAGCTTGCAATTAATCCATCATTGTCACAAGTATCAGGAATATAATCCACTCCTAAAGTAAGCAAATTAAATTTCTAAGATAAACTAATCCTCTTACAGCAGGTAATTTCAGGAAGAGAATTCATGGACACAGCAAATTTCACTACTACACATCACCTTAACATATTAATAAACACAATAAAATAAAAAAGCTTTTTTTTTATTCTCTGTGTTTGTGAGCCACCTTTGGATTTCCATCCATTTCAACATTAGTATGGAAGGATAAACATAAGCTTAGCCCAGTTTAAACATTCCTGCTTCACAATACAGAAAACTATTCAATTTTTGTGTTTCAGATGTTGGAAACTCCATCAGTCTTGCCAAAAGGAGTGGAATGGAAATAGCCTTTTTTTTGTCATGGTATCTAAGAGTGTTGTACATTGGTGCCCTCTGCACACACTCCGGAGAACTGCATAGCTTTGGTTTAAAATCAGATTGAAAATGGTGTGAGAGATTTAAATAATTGAACAGTTGTACAGGAGCTTAATGAAATGAATAAACCATTGCAATGACAAAGAGTTATATATTATTAATTTTAAAATAGCAGAAAAATGCTATTTTCCCCAACTAAAAGTGTCATTGATTCAGTATTTTCACCAACAGTTTACCATTTTTTCCTACAAAAAGCCATTTTCCCTAAAAAAAAGTGTCCTCCTTCCAAATAATACCTTATTCCTCTTAAAGTTATGCTATTCAGAAACCAACCAATACAAAAACTTACTTTCTAAAAGTAAAACCAGGCCTTGGCTAGCAAAACCTTCAGAGAAGAAACTGCCATTTACCATCTGACTGTAGGACACCAGGGAAGCAAAGAGGATGAGGGTGAGACTGTAACTGTTTGGAATTAGAAGTAGAAATAAAATATAACTTACTGTTGAACCAGTGTGCCTGGCCTTGTCTCTGGGCTGCCATCAGCACTGGCTGTGAATGACTGCAGAGGGCTCAGGTGGGGAGGACCCAGCAATAACAAACACCTGTGTGGCTCATAATAAACAAAACAAAACAAAAAAAGCACTTTTTAACCAGACCTCATAGCTGGTGGGAGATTAATCAAATTATCAAACCACGTTAAGAAAGAACTCAACTACGCATTTTACCAGCAAGTCCCCTCCGACTCCAGAGGCTCCATGGGGCAGAACAGACCCAAAAATGTTGTCTGTCCCCATCACCTCGTGTGACAGCAGGATGACACCACACAGAACGGTGAGATGCTGCTGTGTTCTGACACCTTTTAAAAGTGATGTTTGTTGTTGGAAAGCCGTGCAGAGGCGTGAGTGTTACACGAGGAGCCTAAATGGAGCCCCACTGTTCCTTTGTGCTCTGTCCCAGCTCGCTGTGCTGCTGACAGACAGCCCCATTAAGCAGTCATTAGCACCATGCCTGAAAGCTCGGCTTCTGCGGGTAATAACGGGGCTATTCAATATTTGGAGCCTTTGTAAGAAAGAGGGCACCTAAATGAGAGTAATGAGGTCATTCTATGACATGCCCCAGGACATGAAACCATGGGTAACTTTTTAGCCCTTTTGATATGTGAACACATACGTTCAGCTGTGACAGATTATTTCTAGCCTCGGAAAAAAATAAAGCTGCTTCCATTAAATCACACTATGCAACATCAGCACCAAGTGGTAATCAAAACACTGTAAAACACAGCCTTCAAAACAATTCTGTGTAACCCAATCAAAAAGAAAACATATATGGAACTGATATGTGAAACAGAGCAAGGGGTTGAGACAGTGTCAGAAAAACAGTGAAATTTAACAGTTAGGAAAGGATTTCATGACTGAAAGGATTGTTTCCAATTCTGCACATTTTTTTTTTCACCGTATGAGATGCTATTTTGGCTTTGAAAAGATGAACAAACTGAAATTTTAATTTTAGACCTGCTTCTTGCTTAGAGCAGTGGCTGTTTCTAGTAAAACTGGCTCCCTTTCCCAACATTTCACAGAAGGTTTTGCACCCCGGGCCTATTTCAAGGCTCCTGGTTGCAGTGGGGCTGTGCTGAGGCCTCCCTGTGCACCACAGAATCTTGGGCAGCCCCTTGTTCCACGTCCCAGCTGTGTCAGAGTGAACCTGCAACTGCACAGGTCTGTGGATTAACAGGGTTTAGCTCATGGTTTAACACTCTCACAGCTGTTTACAACAGCAATAGGAAAAGTCTCCATTTTTTGAGTTATTTCCTATGTTTCTGCCACCCGAGGAGATGCTCTGGAATTCTCCGGGGTGTGCAAGAATGTTGTGTGGTTCTCAGGCTGTGCTGGCCCTCAGCTCTTTTGGGAAAGTTCAGTGACCTTTGCTGAACAAGGTGGCAGAATCATGGAATTGGGTTGGAAGGGACCTGTAAAGGTTCCCCTGGAGCAAGCAGGGAAGTCTTCAACTTATCAAAAGATAAGATTGCTCAGAGCCCTGTCCAACCTGATCTTGGATGCTTCCTGGGATGGGGCATCCACCACCTCTCTGGGCAGCCTGTGCTGGTGTTTCACTACACTCATCATGAAAGATTTCATCTGACTCTACCCTGTTTTAATTTAAAACTATTACCCCTTGTCCTTGTCCGGTTTAGCTTCATTTTTACTGTATTTTTATTTTATATTGTTTTTAGGGGTGTCATGTGTGCAGTTAGGGAGATCTGCATAACATAACTTTTTTGTATCCATGTCTGACTCCTGTCAGGTCCTAAATGCAGGAACACAGAAATCTCAGGTCTGTGAGCTTCCCCTGCCCTGGACACCCCCAGTAGGGGCAGCTGCCTGAGGATCAGGAATTGTGAGCCTGGCTCAGGATGCTGCTTGTGCTGGGAAAGATCTTTCCCTTACTGGCTCTGGCAGCAGCATCTTCACCCACCTTGTGCTGGAAAAAGGAAAAGGCCACAGCAACCACTGCAAAATGATTCCTGAGGTTTAAAGGAAAGAGGGAGGCTGTTGGAGCAGGTGAAACTCTTGGCTCTCAGAGAATTCCACTCCTTGGCAGGCAGCTTCTCTTTGTACCCGTATGTGAGATACCCAGAGGGAAACAGACTTTCTTGCTGCTCCAGTTTCTCTCCTTTAAATTTCCATTTTCTTCATCTTATTGTTTTCTACAAGGGATTAACTCAGCAGTTCCATTTGGACTAGAAGGAAAGGTTTAATTCAAGTTATTCAAGGACTTGACAGGCTGCGTCAAACTCTTTGACTTCATCTAGCCCTCAAGCTTATTAAAGTGTTTTTTAATTAAAAAATATTAATGAGTGATTGCCCTTTTTTAGTGGATACTCTTAAAATTAAGCCTCTCTAATGTTATAATTGGAGCAATATGCACATGCCCTACCTGAAAGGCAATTACAAACACAGAGAATAGCATGTGGGTGTTTGTTTTATACTCCTAATTCTTCATTAGGTGTTTGCTGGTTATGAATTATCTATCAGCTCAAACATAACTGTTAATTCTGATTGCTGCTGTTCTTGAATCCCTCCCCTGAATTTGAACAAAATACTGTCCTGGAAAAGTGGGAAGAGAGGAAAAGGAACTGCTCCATGGTATCTGTTCAGTACATAAAATAAAGCCTTTTAAAACAGAGATTTTGAATACAGTGGTAATTGATTAGCAGAAGGGATAGAGAAGAAAACATGGTTTCTCAGTGTTCTCTCAAACAAAAGGTGGTGTAACCCCTCACACCAGCCTGGCTCTGCCCCTCTTCACTCCCAAGGTGGGCACAATCAGGCTCCAAGGGTTGTTCCTGGGGAATTTGAATGCATCTTTATCATACTCATGATTTTTACCTCGGGCAGTCTTATTTTCAAAGCTGGATAAGTGGTTCTGCTGTTGATTCAATTACCTGCATAAGTTGATATTTGCATATGACATGGATTCCTTAAAGACTAAAATCTGTGAAGTTCTATTAAAAGCCAATGGATAATGCAGGGTAATTGCAGGAGGCAAGCCTAGCTTTCCAATGTCAAGAGACATAAAATAAATAAATAAATGAAAAGAAGATAAATGGTGTTGTTTTTTATCAATTGTTCAAATGCAGGATGTTTTAAACAGTTTGAGTCAGTACTAATGAGTCTCACATTATCAGAACCTCATCAGCAGAATCTTACATTTGAACTCTTTCATTAAAGTTTCTATTTGGCAGAACAAAGTAATTGTCTCAAGCACAAAAATGCTGTTGAGAAGAAAATGAAGCTGGTTTGGAATCTGCCAACTTAGGAATTCTTCTTCTCTGGATTCCATTGTATCTGAATCACCTTACTTTTTACATGGCTACATAATTTGGATCACAGCGTTTCTGAAGTTATTTAATGGCAAGAGTTCTCATGAAAATATCCCAACTTGCTGCCCTGTCACACCACTGCTGTCCATAAGAGGTAATTATGAAAAGGAGGATAATCTGCCAATCACAAGGGGGTTTTATAAGCTATGATTTTTTCCATTGATTTTAATATAATATTTATACTTGCCGTTCTAAAATAAGGATTTTTTTTTTCCCAAAGGAATTAATATTTGATAATAACTGGTGTGATTTTTTTTTTCTCCTCTCTAGTGTTCATAATGGCTTCTGGGCTTTTGGTTTACCCCTTTGGTTTCAACTCTGCTACTGTGAAGAGATTCTGTGAGAACTCAGACATCTACTATGCAGGAGACTGCCAGATTGGATGGGGGTACATGCTGGCAATTGTTGGGGTCATGTTGTCTGTCTTTTTACCATTCTTTGCAAAATATGCACCAAAAGAGCACATATCTCCAACTCCAATACCTACTATTTTATAGTATTTTATTACTGTTTAAGAACAGAACATTCCTGTCTACAGTAATGGGCAGAAATTATTAAAGCACTTCCAGTTGTATTGCTAAAGAGAGGAGAGGAGATGGGGAAGAGAAGGTCAAATTGACAAAGACCAAAAGTGCATTGAAAGTCTTCCGTAAGCACGAGCAGCGAACACTCTGGAATTGAGATAGGATTAATCAGCAGCCTTTACACTGCTCCAAACATAGAATGGCATCCTGCCTTAGACAAAAAAAAAAATCAGTTTATCCTCAAAACATCTGTCTACCTCCCAGTTTCTTTTGTGTCTCAAAATTGCGAGTCTTAAAAACTTCAATTCGCTTTTGACATATTGTGAAATGTCAGAACTTTTATGAACCCAGTAACTTTAAAATCGATAATGATATTTTGTTACAATTATTTTGATTAGTGAAAAAAAGTACCTACTAGTAGCCACAGCCTAAAATTAAGATTGATAGCTAAAAAGAACTGTACACAAGAAAAAAGTTTCTTTTTGATGTGTATATATTAGCAGCACTGGCATATTATAAGTTCTGGGCACAGTTTTTACTTCTGCTCTACTTGCCAAGGTTGAGAGACATTTTCATGAAGTTTTGGGTAAAATTGAAATTTCTTTTTTTCTGAGAACTCCAACTGCTTCCAAAGGCTTCATGATGGTATCATAGTTTAACAACAGGAAAAAAGAATCCTAAGAATTTGTTTTCAGTATTTCTTAAATTATAATTCTAGGTGGACTTTAAAAAAACGTTTAGAACTATGACAACTGTAGATTTTGGGTTTTGTTGTTTAAGGCTGAAGAGAAAAAAATCTCTGTTTACAAACATGTCTGTGCTCAAAGGCCCTTATCTGTAGTGATAATACAAACCAGAATGAACTAATTCCAGTATTTCCATTGCAATTAAGAGTCCAGTGTAAAAAAAAAATAAAGTGAAGTGAAATGCTATTGAACATGACTAGGAAAAATCTGATGCTGTGTCAGAAGTACAAATGGCCATATTTCTTTAGTCTGTACGGGAATTTTGTGAGGTCTGATTTCCACAAAAGCACTGAATTCATTACTATCAAGCATTGAAATAAGTGCACTTGATTGCCTTAAGCAAAAGAAACATTGGGTTCTAATCTCACTCCACTGTTGTGGTTTTCTTTCATTTTAAATAAAAATTTAATTCTAATTCTATTCTCATCTTTTATTTTCTATTATTTATTAAAAAGAAAAATCACATAAATTATATTTAATTCAGAGCTGTACTTCTTAGTTTTGTATTTTGGCACAAACCAGGTGATCAAATTTATTATTCTTCACTTAGCTGAGTCCAACTGATTCCTGAATTTTTGATTTTTTTTAATGGAAGGTGTACATGAAGGGACAGACATAGACATGTTGAGGATGTATAAGAAAATGCAAACAACAATCACTGCGTTATTTTAATATACATCAAAAACTTCTGCAGTCTTGTTTACATTCCTCACCTTCTAAGCTTCAATGGAACATTGCATTGTTTTCCAAAATAATTGTCCTGTTTTTACATTTCCATGCACTCTAAAAGCAAATTCTGCACATAAACTTAGCAAGTTCTTTGAAAATACATATTCCAATGCAGAATTAAGTACACTGAGAAGGAGAGCATGGGTGCTCTGCACTTTTGCTCACAGGGCCTGAGAAATTAAATCTTCCAAATATTTAACAAAATAGGTTGAATGTATGCCCTAAAGAAAGAAGAATAAATTTCAGTCACTTCTGTATGTTAATGTGCTTTTCAGTGATGTCTTACAGTTTTTTTAATGAATGGCTGAGATTGATAATTTTCATGTAAGAGTCAGAAAAGTGAGGAATAACAAACAACATGCAAAAAGAAAATAATCACCACAAAGCAGAGAGACAGAGATGCAGGCTTTTCTTTCCTAACCAACCTGTGCCTTTACGCTAGAACCATTATACAAGACAGGATCAATATGGTCAAGGAAAAAAAAAATCACCCAACAACTGAAAAATGTTGAGTAGTGTGTATAAACTGTATTGAGTAGGGTTTTTCTGTTTTGTGTAATGTTTACGACTGTTCACTTAATGTTTCACTAGAAAAAGTGATTTGTTAGTGTCAAGTAGAAACTTTTCTTGCAAAGATCTAAACACTTCCTGAAAAGTAAACTTATTTTAGATTTTTATTAACAGCCGTAACATACCTAGTAGACAAAGGACCTATTCTAGTCATTACTTATTAACATAAGTTTCACATGTGCAGAACTGGAAGCATCAATCACTTAACTGGAATTAGTTTTAAATTACTGTTACAGCAGAGTCTTACGATTTACAACACTGCTGTACCAAATCCTTTACTTCTTAAAGCTCAACTCCTGTCGTGCAAACCATCAACCTCTGCATCCTGCAATATTCTGCACCTTTTATGAATCAAGCTAATGCTTCCACTTGGAGCTTCCTTTAACATTTTATAATATTTAAAGGGAATCAAACGTGTGTATATGACCTCTACAACTGGATTGGCAAAACTCTCCTTGAAGCATCCATGCTCTGAGCCTGCTTCACACTGAAGGGGTGATGATAATTCCAGTGGGTCTTGCAGCAGCTGGCAAAGCACATCCTTTAGATCTCACCTGTTGCTGACAATGCTTGTGCTCACACTGACAGATCACTTTTTTAACTAAAGACTGTCTGCGCGTTAAACTGTGTAAAAGCGTTTTCCTGTTACAATTTGCTGGACCAGGTTCAAGTTTTATTCTAAATATATAATTTTTTAAGTGTAACTAAAAGCTGTATTTTCCATTAATGTGTTTCTGCGTTGACTAGCTGGCTCCTTTTTAGAATATTAACTGTTTTCTGTATTTGACTTGTTGGATACAATATTTCAATTATTTTAAATGTGAAATTTCCAATTGCCAACACTGTATAATAAAATAATTAAAAAAAAAAAAATCCCCATACTCTTTGCTATTTTCTTGACAACTCTTTTGTTTAGCAATTCCCAAGAGATCTGCTACCAAGCTTCTGAAGTAGGGAAAAGGAAATAGGAACAGCAGGAATAATCTATGGAAGTTAATGTTTGAAGGCAAAGGCACATAAACATGTACATGGTCCATCCCTCATGAAAGATATTTCTGTGACAAAGGCAAGGAAGTTCTGTGTTCAAATAATTCTTTCTTTTTGACTTCCTCTGTGTCCTTGTGAATCTTCCTACATCTTCAGGGTCTGTTGTTATTTTATACAAGTATCATACTGATTATTTATTTTTTTTAAGAAAAGATGACTCAACACGTAAATGGGAACCCAATGAACACCACACAACATTTGTTGGATAACACAGCACAGTGATATTTTCAAATATTTAACCAGATTTTCACTGGTAGTTTTGGTAAATGTTGTAGCATGTCCAGCCTTTATGGGTAACAATTAGTTAAACTGGGGTTTGGACAACCATTTTGACTTTCACATTTCGTTCATAGTTTTTACATATGCTGTCATCTCAACATCTGCAATTTTAACAAAGTCTTGGAAAGTGTTCTGTTCTTGAGCAGTTGCTGGTCTTACAGAGACACACTTGAAAATGTTCCTTTTTGCATCATAGGTTCCCATGCACCTGTGCACTCGACCTCTAATGAGTCGTGGAAGCTCACGGTCCTTCATGAAAGCATAATAAACACACAAAACAATTACAGCACCTCACATAAAAGCTTTCCACACTGCTGATTTCTGAGGACTACATCAAACACAAGGCATTGACATCAGCTTTGCTGCTGTTATCAACTACTTAAAAGCTAAACTCAAAGTCTCAGTTTTTTTTCTGAAACAGAAGTCTGAGGATGCCCAAGTAGTGATTATGGCTCTAAATTGGGAACAATATGGTATAAACATCCAGCCTGCCTTTTACAAAGTAAATTTATGTTTTATTTTTGCATTCATAAATAGTATTGGAGCTAGTGGTGACTGTGTTATGTGTGGACACAGAATACTCACAATTTCATAAAACACGCAAGGCAGGGTCTCCTTTCCATCTCTCAGAAGAAAGTTCTTTGCTCCATATGCTCCAGGTGTGACTGCAGAATCCAGTGTGCCTGGCCCATTAAGCAAAAATTAATCATTCCTAGATTAATTATATTAAAACTAATTGTAAACCTGTATCCCTCTACAGAAGACTCCTACTAAACAGGAAAATTTAACACATTCTAAAAACAAAGAAAGGAAAGAAACAGGATGGAAAGACTTCAATGTTGGAGGATGACTGAATTGTTAATTTTGTACCTGTTTCAGTCACCTTTGAGAGCTGAATGGAAGGAAAATTGGATGGTGTTCATGCCAGTATTTTGTGGGTTTCAGCTATTGAAAAATTCTCTCGTGTTGTTGCCCTACCATTATTATCAGATTATATTATTGTAATCTACTATGCTTACCTAAAACTTCAAATAACAGTGCTGTTTTATAGGCATATTGGCTCCAGTGCCTCACACTTTGAATGACTGCAGACAGGATTCGCAAAGAATTCTTTTTAATTTTAGTTTTCACTTGAGATGATGAAACTTCCTTTCAGAGGAAGACAAAAGCTTAAGTTAGACATACACACTTGCAATTTTAAAGGGCATATAGGCATTTATATATTTGGTTAAATAGGCAATATTCTGTTTGTTCAGAATATACAAAAAACTCCCTGCCAGTTTACTGAGGATTTTAGGTTATTACAGTATGAATATCTCAATTCTAAATTTCCAGAAACTTCAGGTTTTACTAAGGCAGCTTGGGCTGATGAAAACTTCATCTTACATCAGTTTGCTTTCTTTACTGCTTTTTTCATTGTGTCTTTCCTATTAACCCTGCCCATAAATTTTACCTGACTTTTATCTTCTGGGACACAACCAAATCGGTTTTCATTAATTTCATTTTGCTGAGTATTGTAGTTAAATTTATATGCTGGACTATGATCCTGCAGACTTCTTGACACAGCGTTGGGTTTCACTGGCCACTGTCCTTTGGATGAGTCTGTTTTGATGAGCTGGGATGGGTTACCACTGCCAGGGTGTTTTTGCTGCTGGACAGTTTTCAAACTGCTTGAAAAGTTCTCAAACTTTCGAGTAGTTCCACTATCAGATCTTGAATTTGCTGTGTTACCTAAAGGAGTATATTCATTTCTGTTCCTGCAATACAACAGTTCAGTATCACAGTATCTCTTTTGAATACTCAGATATGTGATTGAAGTATATAAAAGCAATCCATAAATTGTTGTTTTAGCTTTAAATACTTCCAAACTCACTTGAGTTTACACCAGGTTTATCCATATACAGGGCAGTGATTACACCTGTGCATAAATCCATCTGACTTCAACAGGCCTTAAAAGCCTGCTCAGTTATTGTCCTGCCCTGTGTAAAGGATCTTTCCTTACTCAAAATTCAAATATTTTCATAACTCTAAAATAAATTAAACTAGGTTTCCTCTGAAAGTGATATGAAAAGGGTTTCTCTGCATGCTACAGGTATATGGGAAAATGTAAGATGCATTTTCACATAAGAACAAAATGGAAGAATAATAGACATTAAAGGCTTTACCAACCTGCAGGCAGCCAAGTTTTTTCCAGCATTTGCTAAATTAAACTTTGATGCATTCGGTGGTTTCATAAGGGAAGGAGCCATCAGATGCTCTGCTTGGCTTTCAAAGATAAGTTTAAAGTATCAGTGACACAGCAGCAGCTTTTGTAAGACACACATGGATTGTTTGTGAAACAATCAGTATCCAAATAAAAATCAAAAAAGCAACAAATAACTTGCTTTTTACATACCCACTCTTTGCTGCTTTCTGCAGTTCATCCACATCTGGGTTTGCAGTTCCCCAGCCTAATTTTCAAAAGACAAAGGATTGAATAGGGATAAAAATGGAAATGACTGAAAGGTAATAAGTCTGTGTAGGCCTCCTACTCTGCCTAATGTCCCACAAACAGGCTCACACAGGAAGGAGGAAGAAAAAAGAAAAAAGGAGAATGTGATCCCTTGATATTTGTAATTATAAGACAACTTCTAACAAGTAGGTTTCTTCTCTAGACAATGGTTCAGTTACAAACATTAGACTTATTAGCAACAGAGACTTTATTATAAGAAAACTTTTAAACTTTATTACAAGTAAAACATAATGAAAGCATTAAAAGCAGAATTCTGCACTGTTCTTTCCAAGCCCAATTTGAAGAACAGAAGTTCCTTTCTGAACTACAAGAAAGACATCTTACAAATGTTTCTTCTTGTAACACAGGACTTGAATGTTGATTGAAATCAACTGAAAACAAAAGGTCAGTTTCAAGGGACTCTATTTAAATGCCACTGCTACTTCACTCTCCATCACACAAAGAGTCAAACTCCCTCTAGGCACAAAGTATAAAAAGCTCAATTGTACAGAGGAGAAAGAAATTTCCTGGAGGACAATTTTTACATAATGAACTTTTCACAAATAGATATAAAGGATGCATATAGTTCTTGATACAGACAATGTCTGATTTCATAGAACACAATCAGGAAGTTAAAATGTATTTGGATTTAGAGACAGCAAAAAAATAAAATATATCTTATTTACCAAATGATGTGGAAGAGAAGTCATAACTATGAGTAGTCCCACTTTGTTCATTTTTAAGTGGACTTGAAGTGAGAGGCTGTCTAGTTCTTTTTTTCTGATTGAACAGTGGTACAGGTAGACAACCTAAAATTAAAATTTAAATAATACTATATTAATAGCAAAAGGATACACAATCCACACTTAAAACATGGAGATAAAATTACTTATTTTACATTACACGTAGGAATTACATTTCATAAACACATAACAGACCATTCCCTTACAGAACCTGTATTACCAGCCCTCTGTCCTGCACATAATCCCATGAATGGAACCTTTCCCTGAGTGACCAGTTCCCTGAATCCATCCAAAATCTTGCCCTGTGCTGAAATAAACAGGTAACCAATGCAAGTCCTCTCAGGAAATGGGGATTTAGGGCTAAACATTGAATATACTGTATGAATACTACATATATAAATGTACTGTATGTCTTTTGTGTATATATAAAAGCATAACGAGGTGTCAACAGGAAAGCACAAAAGAAGAGCTCGTACCTGCTGTGCTGCGAGTCGAGGTGACAGCTAAATTCCTTTTCATTTCTTTGCTAAATCTTAACAGGCAGCAATGTACTGATTACTCCAAATTTGCTGTATGGAAGTCAGATAAACAAAGCAAACTGATTAATGCCGCAAACACATCCAAATTTCACGCGATTTTATGGCAGTTTCTCATAACTCTGCAGCCCCAGTGACCGGCATCATTTCGAACACAAACCCTAAAACACAGAAGCAGCTGTACTGAATTTAGAAAATCCACAGGTGCACGCCTAAGATACAACTGCTCTTTGTAGATTCCAAGACCTCAGGGACCGGGGCGAGGGTCACTGCTGAGTGACAGCCCTGAGGAAGGGGGCTGAGGGGTCAGCCGTGAGGGTCAGCGCTGGCGGACAGCCGTGAGAGACGGGGCTGAGGGTCGGCCCTGAGGGACGGAGCTGAGGGTCAGCCCTGAGGGTCAGCCTTGAGGGACGGAGCCGAGGGTCAGCCCTGAGGGTCAGCCTTGAGGGACGGAGCTGAGGGTCAGCCCTGAGGGTCAGCCTTGAGGGACGAAGCTGAGGGACAGCCCTGAGGGACGGAGCTGAGGGTCAGCCCTGAGGGTCAATCTTGGGGGACGGAGCTGAGAGACAGACCTGAGGGCCACCCTTGAGGGACGGAGCTGAGGGTCAGCCCTGAGGCACAGCCCTGAGGCGAAGCCCGCCAAAAATAACGGACACTGGTGCGCCCGCTCGCGCCCCAGCCGGTGCGAAAATGGCGGGAAGGCGCTGCCCGGCTCCCCCTGCCCGCTGAGGGGACGGCGGCAGCGGCCGGGCCCGGCTGGGAGACACAAGAACCCTCTAATCACCCACTCTGTGGGATTTCATTAATTACCCCCGCCCCCGAGGAACCGGTGTAGCGTCACCCTCGGAGAACTCGGGGCAGGAGCTGAATCTCCAGAAGTGTGTGGACACAAACGTGATTGTAAATAAGACTAACAGCATCCTTCACCCTGTTCGTTTGTTCAGCTATTGTGGCTTTTATACATGGCTGGTTCCTGTTTAAAATCGTAGTGCTTGGCACGATTGGGTCTTGTCCTGTTTTAGTAATCCTTTTCCTTCAGAAGCGCTCCCAAATATCCTTATGTAGCACATCAGGCCAACCTGGATTCTTACGAAACTAAATATCCCACATCCTTTTTCGGAGTGTGAGTATTGGCAATACACGGGAATAAGGGATGGCTCCCAGTGTTTAACTCTGAAGAGTGAAAACTTTCCACATGAATTTCCATTCATCCCCAAATTGGCAGGTCCTGGGAGATCGGGAGTTAAAGTGTTTGGATGGGAACAGCTCTAAGGGGATAAAAGAAGCTTCCATGGATTTAGTTCCTAAACTCATGTTTGGAAATTCACTGTCTCTGTCCTAAAAACACTCTTCTAAGGAGACAAACTTCTTGCATGTTAAGTAAGTGCACAGACGATCTCTGTGTTTCATTCAGCGCTTTGGAAGGAATTACAACCATTACAGTGCCAGCAGCAATAAAAGATAAACTATATGTTCCAGCCCTGCATGTTTGCATTTTGCTGTTTACTTTTCAAGCTGCTGCTGTGTTTAAATTCAGCAAACTTAGACTCAGTGTGAGTTGTGTTTTTAGGTGTTGTGTCACTCAACATTCTGTCACCACTGCTGAAGAGAGACAGGGGTCAAAGGACAGTACAGACTGTCCAGTGCTGTAAAACGCAACTTTACTGCTTTGTTTAATAAATTACTCATTCTGATTAAATATCTGACAGCTCCTAAGTACAGAGTAATACAGCTGAGTGTTTAAGTAAACAGTCTCTCTGTATTAACTTGCTGTAAGGTTCAGCAAATCTGAATGCACGAACCGAAACAAAGAGAGCCACTTCTGTAGAAATTATATTCCCGTCAGAAATATTCTGGATAAATCCTGTGTTTAGCTTTTCCTAGACCTACAGTCTGTCAGCCTGGGAGATAAAGCTTTTCAGGCACTGACCAAATATTCTCTCAGTCACTGGAGTATAATCTTAATAAAAGGGAATTGTTCAATAAACATTCTTTATACTCTTGCAATCTAGTATTTGTTATGTTTATATCGTGTGTCGGATACCAATTAGAAATACTCCTGTCGTTTAGAGCAATAAAACTTATTTTTCTGTTAATAAGATCTTTTATTCTAAATTTTTTGATTCTCAGGATGAAAGTTACTGCTCTTTGGCTTAAGCTTCAGAAGCCTTTCTGAACATTTTTGGAAATGAAAGAAAAGTTGCTGACTAAAGTTTTTTGGGGAGAGAACAGAACTATTGTCCCATCGCAGTCTAGATCTGTTTCCTTTTTAATAAAAGACTGCAGAAGTTAGAGGGTTGTCCCTGGCAAAGTTGTTTCAATGTGTTAGGGCTCTGTGTTAGCAGATCCTGAGATAGAACTGGAGCCAGAACTCTGGGTAAGTCAGTCGTGGATAAATTGCACTGTAATTTCAACTCATTCAGTTCCTTCTAATCACTGTTCTTCAGATTTCTAAAACAAAAAAGGTCATACAAGCCGCGATGTGCTTCGAGGAACTCAGCTGTTCTTGGCTTTTTTTAGGTGAAAATACTTGATGTTTCAGCATTATGTGCTGGACCAGAGCCAAGATACGATTCTTGTTTTGCTGGGTTTGCTCACTTTAAATCATTCTGCCCTTATATAACCTAATACTTATGTAACTTCAAACACGCACGGGAATACCTGTTACACCTAGTTCGCAGTACAATAATGCCCGATATTTAAGTGTAAAAACAGTGTTTTCCACTGCTCATTAGTACAAGATTTCCCTATAGATCATATATTATAAAAGACTGCCCAGAGTTAACTTTTGGACTGTGGAACAGTGCCATTAACAGCCTCGGAGAAGTTACTAAATACGGAAACTGAAGGGGAGGCTCCTTGGGGAGGGAGGTAGAAAATCCCGCCTCAAAACAGGAGTCGAGGAGAAGAACTCTTGGGAGAAATCCATTCACTTTCTTTTGCATCTGACCTAACCAGAAGAACGATTCTCCTACTGGAACGAACTTTTTTTTTTTTTTCCCCAGAGACAAAAGTTTTCCTTGAGCATGAGTGCCCCGTGTGCTCGGGTGAGACGAGTGGGACTCTTCGGGGGCACTCACGGCAATGAATTATCAGGGGTGCTCCTGGTCAGGCACTGGCAGGAGGATGGAGCTGAGATCCAGAGACCAGGAGTGGAGGTGAAACCATTTCTCACCAACCCCAGAGCTGTGGAGAGGTGCACCAGGTACATTGACTGTGATCTCAACCGCGTTTTTGACCCCAAGAGTCTCGGGTAAGAGCAGCTGTGCTTTCTGTTGTTTTACTTTTCTGGGTTTTAAAATTCTTTCCAGATTAAAATGTTGAACATGAGTTCGCCTCCTACTTTAACAGTGCAGTCACATAACTGAAATTACTGACCTTTAACCAAAAAAAAAGAACAAATTCCAGGAGTGTTAACAGACTCACTTCTGTTGCCGGTGAAATCAGTCTCAAACCAACACATTATCTTAAACATCATTTTAAATTAGTATTAGATGAGCTGCATTTGTGTGAATTGGAGTGCCCCTGCTCTGTGTTACAGAGTCATTATTTCTCATGTCTTGTGCAATTCAGTTTGGGAGTTCTTCTGAATACAATTAGACTTACAAGAAACAGCAGACAAAAGCAATTTAAACACAGACATCTGAGTATCTGAAATAATGGCACAGAAACAAGGGAAGTGGGTTTAATTTCAGTTATGTTCAGTAAAAGGTGAAAACTTGAAATTAGAAAAACTTGAAGTTAGAAATAATCTATTCTAAGGCAAAAGTATAGCCAAAAACCTCGATAATTTAACTGACTCATTATTTTAAAAGAAATACTGTCTATAATTAGTGTAAAATAGTAACTGATTTTACATTTTGAATAGAATTCGATGTTTCTGTGCTTTCGAGACATCTATTCCAGAGGTGTACTTTGCTATATAAACATTCTTGGTATAGTTGCTGACCAGGTAATTCTGTTTCAGCCAAGTTTTAATGGTAAAGGTAAATATCACAGAAAGGAATATTTATTTGATATATTTTGCAGGCAGTTATTCTTCCCCTAGACATCTTTCCAGCTGGCTTTTCATCTTAGACTTTTGTTGTTATTATGTCTAAGATAAGCAGATGTTAACATGTAAGTGTTGACGCCATCCTTTTAATTGTTCACTTTGGAAAAACATACAAAAAAAGAGGTGGTTTTGTTTTGTTTAAGCTGCTTTGAAAACAGAACACTTGAAAAAACACCAGATTAACATATCTGCAGGTTGTCTTCATATTTTAACCCATATTTCTCAGTAAATACTATGAAGTTGCCTGTTCCTATGACAGCACTACTGTTTGGAGTGCCTTCCCCTAGTCCCTAAAGTGTACCAACCTTCAGGATTACAAATTATTTTACAAAATAAGAAAAAGGAGAGTGAAATCCTTATACTGCTGAAAGCAATGGTGTAAATCCCATTGGCTTCAATAAAAGTATTCATTAACAGTCTTAATTGAAGAAATGTTAAATTTCAAAGGCAGAGCTAAAGAACACAAGGGTGGATTATGTGATATACAGAGTCTCCTGAAATTACAAGTATTGAAACTTTGGAGGATCAGATTTGAGGTAGCAAAATCTTCACTGAGTTTGCAGAATCTTAAAGGAATAGACTGTAAAAGTCTGATCAGATTATGAGAAGACAAGAAATAAAGCAAGTTAGAACAAACCTTGAGGGTGATGTCCAAGGCAAAACATCATGGACTGATGTCTGAATACAGTCTCCAGTAGGAGGTGGATCCAGTCTTGGAAGTGCTCTATGTTGCTGATAAAATTTTAGTTAGTTTTATGCATAGGGGAAAATTTTGGGATGTAAGGAGAAACAAATCATTTCCAGCCAAAATTTGATTAAAAAATTCTAATACCCTTCTGCACAAGACACATAATAATAAGGCAATTACAAGACAATCATACTTGCTTTCATCAACAAATTCAGCCTATTTTAAGTTTGGTAATTAAACAGGTGATTTCAACTCCAGACAATTTTGGAATTAAAGTAAAAAGAAAAGGCTAATACATATTTTGTTGACTGTAAAGCCGTGGAATGAGCTTACTAATTTCTTTGTGCTGATATTAACAGCAGGCCAGTGGTGGAAGATATTCCATATGAAGTGAGGAGGGCTCAGGAAATCAATCATATATTTGGTCCCAAAGGTAGTGATGATGCCTATGACCTTATTTTTGACCTTCACAACACCACTTCTAACATGGGTGGTACCATTATTCTTGAAAACTCCAGGGATGACTTTACATTTCAAATGGTTCATTATATCAAGGTAAAACTAATTTAAATGAACTATTAAAATAGATTATTAGTTGTAATGTTTTATTACTATATATTATTTTGTAATTCCTTTAAATATACTATTTTTTTTCTTCTGCAAAACTGTTTAAAATATTTCATTACTCTTAGGATGATTTTTTTTTAATCAGAGGCAATTACTAATTTGATTATAATATCAGGTAATTCAGATTTAAACTCATCATATCTTCATGTATTAAAATGAGCATTATTAAGATTGATGGGCAAAAAGGAATACTTAGAATAACATCTATGAAAATTAATGCAGTTTAATCTGCTTTCACCCTGATCTGTCAGGAACTTGGATAAATTTGGGTCACACTTGCTAAATAGTTAAACATTAATTTCATTAAATAAAGAGATGTAAGAAATAATGGAAGTAGGTAATGACAATGTTCCCTTATCAGTGATGGGTCTTTAGAAGCTGTTTGATTCTGCTGTTCCTGAGGCTGATAAGTTTTGGTAGAGTGAGTTTTGCAGAAATGCTGGTTTAAACAAAATTTGGTCGAATTCTGGTGACCTGGACAGTGACTGATGGAATCTAGGTTGGGCCAATGGTGTGGAATTTTAATTTTTTTTTTCCCTTAGAAACAAGGTATTTTTTAACATTTATTTTTCTTATTACATGTATTCTTTTTAAATGCTTATAAAAATATTTGAACATCTAAAAAGCTTTTGACTAAAATTATATGAAGAGTAATGGTGGGCACTCAACAAGAAAGAAGCCTCAAGTAGCAAAAATGCCAATAAAGAAGATTAAAATGAGGCTTAATTCACAATCTGTCCCCCCATAAGAGAATTGGAGTCTAACCCCAAATAAAGTAGTTGAAATCTGCTTTATGGTATTTCAATTCTCAGTTTTGGAACCATGTTGAAGAGATTTTTATTCTCTGCTGGCAGTTCAAGACTAGAACTGTGCTCAGTTCTGGTTCAGCGGAGCTGCCTGGCATCAGTTAATGGAACAGACACCAACAAACACAGCTTTGTGCATTTTCTAAAGATGTCCTACTTCCTTGAGGGCCCTGAAATAAAGGCAACATATTGAAGACATTGTGTAAACCACTTCTGCATCAGTAATCTTTTGTGGCACAACATTTTAAACCATTTTGCATAACAAAGGCGTTTTTAAACCATCTCCACAGAACGCTTTGGCTCCAGAACCTTGTCCTGTTCTGCTGATTGAACATCCCAGCCTGAAATATGCAACAACTCGGTCTGTGGCAAAACATCCTGTTGGTAAATATCAAATCCAAAGGCTCTTTCAACCCACCAGAAATTATTTTGAAATATGGGTGTTTTCAGATGTATTCACTGCCTTATGCAGAGTGCTCTGATCACCAAGGGCTGTTTGTTTGACAATAAATTTAACAAAATGAATGTATGTGATTATCCATTCTTCTGAAGAGTTCTGATTTACACAGAATTCTGGCTTGCAGAATACCGAAGCCAAATGGAAACCCTTAAACTCAATTAACCAATTTTTTGCAGAATATATTTATAATATATAAGAAGGACTTGCTTGCCTTAAAACCCCACATAATTCTGTGCCTTAAAATCCCTCGTAAACATTAGATACTGACCTAGCAGATATTTATTTTTGCTGGGCAGTGTAAGCAGGTGATGTGTAATGGTGACATCAAGTGACATTAATGATCTGCCTCATCTCCAAACAGGTGTTGAGGTGGGGCCCCAGCCACAAGGTGTTGCTAGAGCTGATGTTTTGGACAAAATGAGGAAGATTGTCAAACATGGCCTTGATTTTGTGCAACTTTTTAATGAAGGTAATTCGAGGTTACAGCCTCCTGTGCCATGTCAGTGGATTATTTTAGGAGAATATTTTAAAAAATGGGTTGGGCTATAATATTTTACAGTTAAACAGGTCAAAGGTGGGGGAAGAATGAAAAAATTCAAGTCAGGCTTGTGCACTACCTAAAATACACCCTGACAAAACAAGTGGTTTTCATTATTTCAGAGTATGTTTTGTCAGTGTTTTTTTTTCTTTTAAATAGAAGGAAAATAATACAGTTTTGCATGTCAGAATTTCCATTGTTTTGCTGGAATAGTAAGGTTTAAATACCACTGATTGCACTCTGTGCTGTGCAACACTAGCAAACAGACCTTTCATTGATTTCCTCACCTACAAAATAGGTCTTTTTAAGTGAAAAATCACATTTTAGTTGCAAATTGAAATCTGGACTTCGTATGCCCAAATACATGACTGGACCATCTTTCTGCAACTTGGCTTTGAGGGGACATCCTGATGATTTGAGCCATTCTACACAGAATAAATAATGCACTGTTCTTTTTAACAGGCTGTTTTTCATCTTGACATTAAATTACATTTATTCTTTCTAGGCAAGGAATTCCCACCATGCACAATCGAGGTTTTTAAAATAGTGGAGAAAGTAGATTATCCCAGGAATAAGAATGGTGAAATTATTGCTGTAATTCATCCTAAACTCCAGGTATATTCTAGCATAGTTTCCATTTGTGACATTTCCACTTATTCCTGTGTTGCTTCTGCTATATTGTTGTATATTTTAGTAATAAATATTTAAAATGCCAATATTGCCAATGGGTTTTATTGAGTACTTTAGACCTCCCCTAGGGTTAGGTTCTCTCACTAAGGTCATACCATTCATTATTTCAGGAACTGTCTTGGGAATCACTGAATCGAAAATCACTACAGAGAAAAAGACAATAGGATAGCTTATATTTTAAAATATAAATCTAATTTTTAATCCTAAAATGAGTGTCTTTTCAATCAATTGTGAGCATCTGCACTTTCCTTCTAGTTCGCTTGACCAGTGAACTCTGAAAATGAAGGCCAGATACAAAATTATGTATTAAGATGAAAAGGAATTATTTTAAATGTGTTTGCCATAAGTTGCAGAAATTAGCATAATTAGCATTAACTCAGTAATCACAAAATATACAAAAACCTGAAAGTAAATACATTCTATTTATTTTCTTTCCCTAAGGATCAAGACTGGCAGCCACTGAAGAATGGTGATCCTCTGTTTTTGACTCTTGATGGAGAAGTAATTCCATATCAGGGAAACTGTACAGTCTATCCAACATTTATTAATGAAGCTGCATATTATGAAAAGAAACAAGCTTTTGTAAAAACAGAGAAGATCAAACTCACTGCAAAACACCTCAGGTTGTCAGTCTCAAACCAGAGCACTTCTTAAGAGCTTATTACAGGTTTTTCATATAAGAAGTAGGTTTCTTGGTGAAGTCCAGGGTCATTCAGTAGTAATTTGTGGGCTAAATAAATGCAGAATCTAATTTTAAATTGTAATTTAATTAACCTTGCTGAGCACTTTGAGATCTATTGTCATAATGCTGATTATGACTCTGTTTATTGTTCCAATAGACTCCTATAGATGCAAAGAATTTATAAATATTTTTATGAAGTTTTTATAAAGAAGCTCATTCACAGTAGTACATTATATACAAAAATGACAGCTTTTCTACTTCATAACCCCAAACCTCAATAACCAACACTTTTTACAATGGGTTGATCCTTTAAATTAATTCCTCAGGTAAACACACAAAATGTGAGACAAAGGAAAAGCTGGGGGCAGACAGAAGGAGGGGAGGGTGTGTACAATAAATGATGTTATCTGCATATGTGACTGACCCCCACTGGGCTGAAGTCGAAGACTTGGGGGTTTGGTTTAGGTTTTTTTTATATTTACAAAGACAAAAGCAAGCTAAAAACAAGATGTCAGAGAAATACCCTCTAAAAATATTTACATTTCTTTTTAGTGTATTTCACAACTAATTCAAGCTGTTTCTGATTTAAAGCAAGATTTAGGCAGTTACTCTGGTTTTGGTGAAGAGCAGTGCACAAACCATACCTGAGTATGCCAGAATGGAAATTAAGAAGAAATCCACATGGGGAGGCTTGTTCTGTATCTGTAGAGACAAAGTCTGTCATAATATCTTAAAAAGAGAAGAAAATTGGGGTTTAATTAATTTTCTAAAGTTTCTTTTAATGTATTGGACAATTTGGTGATAAACACTAAGAACTTTGCACAAGGATATATTAATTATTTATGGAAAGATTAATTTTACAGATAACTCCCATATTCTACCTTTGAAAAGAGATGTCATCCTCATTTACTACTAAATTTAAAGTATTTTTTCCTTGGCTTTGTGTAACTCCTATGGCAATAAAATAAACAGAGAACAGGATGTTCATTGAATGACAAGTTTTATTTCCTTAATTTAAATAAACATGGTATAAAAAGGACAGAATTACCTGCTCTGGTCATAATTTGGAGTGTCCTTGGTAAGAGCCTGGAGACAGCAGATGGTTCATGTGCGGTGGCCGAGCTCTGTGGCCACACAAGGAGGGCATTTCCTCAGTGAGAGCTTTTAGAAACAACCCCCAGCTCATTCCTGAGTTCATCCACACAGTTTTGTACCTGGACTGTGGCACAGCACTTTCTTTTGGGGATTTTTTTGTGCCTTCCCTGGTTTTTGTGCCTTTTCCCTGAGGCCCAGAGCGGCCTCAGCACAGCTCAGAGGTCTCTGTGTTTCCAGCGGCTGCAGCCTCATGGCCCAGCCTGGTTCCTGAGTATTGCGAAGAGGTATTTTTGCCCTTTGTACAAAAACTGGCACTGAAAGGATCCAAGTAGAGCTGTGCACTCCTGAGGCCATGTCCTTCCTTGGCAGCTTCGGTGCAAAATTAACCAGCAAAGATCCAAGATTCCAAGGCTGCAGGAATTTTTCTTCTCATTTTCACATCTCCTCCTGAGAAAGCCAAATCGTCCTCGGGGGTGTGACGTGGTCTGTGGCAACACCAACGTCCTTCCCCTCAAATTCCTGTGCCCTGCCAGAGCACAGCTGAAGTTTCTTTTTAATCCCATCCATCCATCCATCCAGGTTGGAAACTCAGGACACAGTGTCTGCAGGAGCTGCTTGGGCAGCGGGACCCACGCTCACCATCCCTGTAAATATCTGCATTATCCTTCCCACTGCAGGGCTCCCTCACGCTCTCTTCTGTCTTAAGAAAGTCTTTTGGATCATTTTGCCCACAGCTGCAAAATCCAATGCAATTCTTATTATCATTCAAACACACAACTGAGCTCCCCTGAGTCTCACCTAAAATAGCACCTTTAAAACAGGCACCACTTGAATAATTCTGATGAAAAGCCATGACACTGGAGACACATGTTAACTGATATTTAAAAGTACACAGAACAAATGTTTCTCCTTATATACACACACATAAAACAGAAAACTAAAAATATAATTCATAGTACTTGGTCATCACAGGCAGTGAATTAAGAGCTACAGAAATGCATTACAGAGTCCTCTGAATAAAAAATAAAGTCTGGAATTGCATTGTATTGAACTCAATTTGTTCATTTGGGGAAGAAATACTGACTTCTGATTTTCCTGAAGTGGTTGAATGCAAAAATTAATTCAGAATAACTACCAGTGTGGTAGCTTTTTATGCAGGAAGATGCAACAGCATGGAAAAGCCAAGGAGCAAAAGTAAAAATGTTGTGACTGGAACAAATATCCTCCATCAGGAATGATATTTCTGCCCTGTTATTTCATGGGGAGGCATAGGCACACAATAATAAATAAACAGCAGTAAACCCCAATTACGCCCTGGGGATTGCACAGAGGAAAACAGATCAGGCAAAGCCACTGGGACCCGAGGAGACTTTTCCCAACTTGTGGGACCAAGCCTCCAGTAACACTGACAGTCAGTGCAAAAGCTGCAAATGCACCCAGAACCTGGTTATTTCAAAATAACATACTTCATTTAGTCATCTTCAGAACTGAAATGCTTTGCTTTTCTCCACTACAAGAACTTAACTTTTCTTTTTTCAGTGTATAAAATGAGTTTCTCATGAGTTAGAGATTCCAAAAACCAGCAGATTGGGATCATCGTGACCTTAATTTTCCACAAAAGGAAGAAATATCTCACATTTGACCTTTTTTATCCAGTTAAACATCTCAAGCCAAGTTTGAAGAGCATCAGGCAAACTTGGACAGCAAGAGTTTGAGAGGCTCAGAACTGACCCAGTGAAATAGTCCCATTTATTTCAGCTCTGAATAAATGGGTTCAAGCCATCAGACTGTGTCACTGAAAGTTTGTGTTCCAGCTGGCTACAGCTGTCCAAAACAGCCACAAAGCTTTCAGCACCCACTGCTGATGCTTTTAACCTTCAGAAGAGCCACACGTCAAGCACAGCACAACTAAACAGAAGTTTCAGGCAAATCATCCATTTCTTCAAACGTATTCAGGGTGTTTTTGCTATTAGTTCTTGAATTATCTTGAATTTTGCTTGGATCTGCAAAAAAATGCATTGTAAACAAAACAGGATATGGTAGAAACTGTATAGGCAAGATCAGAGTTTTGCACCTTTTTTTGTTGTTGTTGTTAAAAACATGTATTTATTTAAACAGCAAGCTCTCAGTTTGCTACCATATCTTCTACAGAAATTTTCAGCCCAGAGGGACTCATTTCTCCAGGACACTCCTTCCCTGGCAGCAGATGGATGTCTTGGATTTCCTGGCCAACATTTATATCATATGACAAAATTTGTTTGTCACCAACCTTCTCTCCAAGTCTTTAAAAGTAATTTAACACCACTGCCACATTAACTATTAGTTTCCCTAGCAATAATGTGTGGTTCAATATAAGAGTTCATATTTTCAAGGTATAAAACTCTATCTAAAAGCATTTCTAAAAAGAAAAGATTCTGCAAACACAGTGCCATAAAATTCCACAGTACCTGTAGGCCCTGGATCTTCATTAATAAATGAAACATGGGTTTTCCACTCAGTCCATTTCACTTCATTAATCCTGTTTACATTGTAGATAAATTGTGTTATCACCATGCATTATCCCCCAGCCACATCACTGATCTGCCCCCTTTATTCCTTCCTGGAATTGTCACATTTTACCACCTGCTTTGCTGGCACTAAAAGCCTCAATGTCTTTTGCAGTGTCAGGCAGTCTGTGAAAGTGAGAATAATACCAAGACTACTTCATAATTTCACACATTGTTAGTACGGTCTTGAAATATTTAGCTATTTTTCATTAAACAGCACAGTTCTTTAATATGGTAATCATCAATTACCAATCAACTTAACTGTGATTGCTTTTAAGCTGACATTCAAAGAGGATTATGATAAAGTGACATTTACTGCAAGCAGATTTGATGCTTCTACAGTAAAAACATATGAAGATGAAAATCTGCTTTCTTACCAAAAGATTGTTTACATAAAAATTTATACATTTTCCATATTTAAACAATTGGTTACAACTTAACAAGAAAATAAATTATATTTTTGTGCATCTAGCATAATTTGTAGAGATAACAAATATTTTAAAGAGGGTTTTGAAGAGAAATAACCTTGAAGCAGCAAAAAGAACAGAATTGCTAGCACATTATTCCAGTTTTGCTTTACCTTAAACACACCCTGGTGTCATTTTCAGCCACTTTACACCGTTCTCCCAGCTGGAATTTTTTCCTCAGGCATTTTGGTAAGAATTTTTCAAATTCCAAAATAGTCCTGGCTCTCTATTGACAGTAAATAGTAACAAGACTGGGGTTAGCCATGGTCTGATTTCACAGCATGCACAGTTTGCAGGTTATAACAGGTCAAGCCTCCACCCAGAGCCAACACCAAAACCAGCAAATAACACATTCTGACAATTTGTGCAAATAGGGATTCACAGATCCCTGGAAAAATAGTGAAACACATCGTCCTGTGCCATATCCAGGGGAATGAAAGTCATGAAGGTGTGTGACAGTGCATGGGTTGGAAATCCAAGCCACGATATCACCTTCAGGATTGTTAATTCCAAAGTTATTACAATTCTTACAATTATTACAATACTGGAATTATTTATTGCAGTTATTCACACACAAATCCAAATGGGGAATATTGTTAACACCCAACCTGTTCTGTCAGCCTGAGGGTTTTATCCCAAGCACCTGTGCTGCACCAAGCAAATTCCCAAACAAACCTGGAGCTTCCAGATGTGCTCGCTCTCCTTTGAAATATCCTCCACTGTTTCTCCCATTAATGCAATCAGCATGTTCAAGAGAAGAACAAAAGTCAACACAACGTAGGTTATGAGGAGCAGGAGAAACAGGACAGGGTACTTGGAGTTCTGCTGGATCTCCAGGTCACCCAGGCCTAGAGTGAGCTTGAAGAGATCCATCAGGACAGGTCCCAGGCTGCTGTTGGAATGGCATTCCCCTCCCTCCTGGCACGTCTCAATCAGGGCAGCGAGAGCTGGGAACAAAGCACAAGGAAATTTCAGTCACAATCAATGTTTAGAAATAAAGAGCATTTCACCCCAAAGAATTCAAAATGCTTAAGAGAGCCAGAGCTGCCCAGCCCCACAGAGCAGCCAGGTGACAGTTCCAGGAAGCAGAAAGAGCCCACATCCAAATGAAATTCCAAAGATTTGAGACCAGGCCAAACAACTCATCTGTTCACATCAAAACTTCACATCCAGAAGAAACCCCAACATGAGCTCTCATCGTGAAAATTGGGTTCTTACTCATAATAATGCTGAAATTCTTACTCACACAGAGCATCAGTGCTTTGCTCCAGTAATATTTACCTACGCCAAATCCCAGCAAAAACACGATATAGACAACTAAAAACTTTATCACATCTTGCAGGATGACCTGAAAATGGAATGAAACAGGTGAGAGAACTTAAAATTCAGAACTAGTTTTGTCCTTGTGAATTCTGCAGGGATAGAGGTGAGGCACACACTAAAGCATCAGGCTGAGCAAACAAACCCAAAGGTCTGATTTTTTTTATGTCAAGCCTGGTGTGTTCTCTGAGAGTGACTAATTCTGTACAATACAGACATTACAGATTATGATGCAATTAAATTGCAGAACTACATTAGCTGGAAAAAAACCACAAGCTTATATGTAATAAAAAGTCAATATTAAGATATAAACTAATTTTTGCAGTTGAAGAACAAATAGTGTGTTCTGCTGAAATAATCCATAAAAACTGGAGATAAGATATTTCAAAATGAACTATAAAATACATATAATTGCTAAATAGACTTGATTTGGATTGTAGAACAAAGGAGTATCATCAGGCAGGTAAAACAAAAGAAAAACTTGCCTTTTGAATCATCACACTGTAAATGCCCATGGACTGGAAACCTCTGGTGAAATAGAGCATATTGGCCCAGCCAAGGGCCATTGCCAAAACAAGACACACCAGGTGTTCTTTGTAGGAAAACAAGTACAAAAAGACAGAGAAGATCACAAGCAAAGCTTGTATAAAACTGTTAAAAAACAAACATATATGTAAAAGAGAAATTACTAGCACAAAACCAACAACAGAATGGAAAAACATGAAAACAAGATTTCTTTGCTCTTTAGGCTTAATTTGTCATTTCAAGCTGCTTTTTCATTCTCCCCATGAAATTGGCATTATAATTTAATGATAAAATAGGTCAGTGCAAGTGGTATAAGTATATTAACATATAAGGATTATAAGTATTAAATCTTAATTTAGGTAAACTATTCTCCCCAAAACAGCTGGTTAATGAAGATTTTGCTGACAAAGATATTGAGAATTGTCAATAATATCTTAGAAGACATTTAATTGTAGCTTTAGCATAATGAATTGATAGAATCATTACAGATTTTCCACAAACAGGGAAGACACTGGTGAGTAGGAAAAATCCACTCCATGCACATCAACCCTGGTAGTGTTACTGACAGAGCAACCAAGAGTTTATGTTACAGAAAAGCTGCTTAAACTTACATCCATCCCTCTAAAACTGATAACTTTGAGGAAAAAAGTGAATATGTGCTACAGGAGCACGTTCTCTGTGACCATGAGACAGAGAAGGATTTTATAGATAGTATAAAATATATATATTTTTTTATATGTACATGTCAGACTTACAATGCAAAGTGAAACCAGGCATCAGAGAGAATCGACTGCAGGTCTGAGGGCCTGAGCAGGAAGATGGCCACACTCTGTGCAGGCAGAAACAGAAAATAAAGGCACGGTGGAAGAGAAAACAGGCCTCAAAATGTGTTTTTCAGAACAATTTAAGTGGTTGTTCTAAACTAATCCATCTGCTGATAAGACATGGTAACTTCTAGAACTAGTTTTTTTATAGGGCTGTAAATTCAAAGGTTAAAATTCTGTCATCTGTGGCATAATTGAAGTTAGTTTTTAATTACTTACAGTACATGGCAAAAATTACTCCACAGGATTTTTTTGTCATTGCAATTCTTTTGTCCTTAAAGCCAACAATTTGGCAATACTGATATTATACAATTATCAGATCTCTGCACTGAGAATTTGAAAAGCAGACACCCTCATATACTTGTTTCACAGTTGTATTCAAGTAGAAAAACCCAAGGTCATGCTGAATAAGTGACTGTGCTAAAGATTTGAAAATTACAAGTATCAAAGATACTTCATGTGTATTTCCAGTAGCAGCAGCAGCACATTCATAAATTTAGAGACGTTCTTTACAAATTAGCTGTATATTTGTTACTAAACAAAAAAAAAATCTTACCTCTTTTATGGCTAAAAATATTGCTCCTAACATAACCATCACCTGTCCTGATAACTGCAGCCACCCCACCCCACGGGTCAGAGCCAGAGGATAAGGAGGAGCCTGCAAGAAAAATCCAGAGTGAAAATCTCAGTTGCATCCCTGAAGGGGAAAAGGCAGAGCAACAGAAACCCTCACACCTGTAACTCTCTGGGTTCACAATTTCCTCCCTTCCAGTGAGGATTTTCTTTGTGTATTTACACAATCAGCACCCTAACAGAGGTGTTTGAAATATCAAAAGTTTGTTTCTTAGAGGAAAAACAAAATACCCTCTCCACACCTTTAGAAATATCACTGTCTTTGTATCATATATTTGTATTTTAGGTCCACAAAATGCCAATCTGATGCTCCCACCCGGATGTGGAAGAACCTGGTCTCTCTACACCCAGATATTTCAATATCTGGTCTTGTTTTAGCATTTTAAATATAATTCAGAAAATATTATTGCCTTTTAAGTCAGTAAAATTTGGTGAGATGCAGCTGCTGTACTCACTTCGTTTGCATTAGGCCTGTGATAGGAAACCAATGTTAAAGTCACATTGTAGAGAAAATAAAAACAGCAGGACATGAAAAACATGTGCCGTGCAAACTTCTTCCATTTCATCCTCAGGAGGGAATTCAGAGGCTCCAAAGTCAACATTTCATGACGATTCTGAGGAGGAGAAAAAAAAAAAAAAAGGAAAATTAAAAAAATTAACTATTTCTACTTGCTGCCTATAAGGCAACTGAATTTCAGGCACAGATTTTGTGTATTTCATTCCATGCCATCCTTGCTGCTCTAGAAACACCTCTGTGCTCAGGGATGTGCCAGACCCACCCTGAGAAGGGACAAAGGGACAATTCCCCCTCCTGCTGGGATGATGATTCCAGCCTGGTGAATCCTCACTGAGCTAAAACTGTCCTGTGAACCTCTGGTCCTGTTTCCTATGGAAGTTTTGTCCCAGGATTTAAAAATCAGCAAATGTAAAATTCTGTATTTGAAAAGCAAACACTCCTAAACACCTAAAATACAAACCTGTCAAGTAAAGTTTATTTAGTCTGACCAGCTTGGCCACATTTATGTTCCTATGCAAGTCAAATTAATGCTTCAAATGCAGGAAAAGACACTCCCAAAATACCTAACCTGTGTTTCAGGAGCTGAATACATATTTGCTTACAGCTGACAACATCCAGAGGTATAAAATTTATCTTGCTACTGATACAAAACTGAGAAACAAAAATTACTGTTTACAAGTAATTCAGTCGCTTGCATAGGCTGACACGTCTGAAATGGCTGTACTGCTAAAAATATATATATATTTTATTTCAAAATAGGCAACTTACACCAATATTTGTATTATAGACAATGATTTCCAGCACTGAGTTGTCAGCAGTGGTATCCAGCTCTGTCAGATCATACAGAGAAGACTGAACAGGACCATAAGCCCAGTCTGTGAATTTTCTTGACAGGCTCCTGTTTGGCTTCTCTCGGATCTCTCTGCTCAGGATGTACTTCAGAATCTGAAACATGAACAGATCATTTGTCAGCAGCTGTGCTGTTCATGGGAAAGAAGACAGCACATGAACATACGTGCCCAAACTCCCACATTTTACCTGTAAATTGAATATATTTGTGCAATTTAATGTATTTGTAATTGTGTTATTCATTGAGGGGTGCCGGAGATAAAAAATCTCTAAGAAATAAATACAGTGTTTTTAATGCCTTCAGGTTTTCTGTCAGAGATATTTTTCTAAGGGATGAAAGCACAGTTTTCCATGTGTTCATTTATGCCTTCCTTTAGCTTAATTACTTTCTAAATCATCCCATTGCCAGTTCTTTACACTGGAGTTGATTTATGCAAACCAAATTCTACAGCAGCACAACACAGCACTTCTAGTGAGTTTTCTGAAATTGTTTGGTGGTAATTGCAGAATTTCTGTACAATAGAAAGCTGGTTTTAAACACCTTGTGCAGTTTGTACAGAGGGGGGGGGGAGTTCCAGAGAAACCTTGAAACACAAAAACAACATTGCAATGGAAATATTTGTGTTTTGAACAAAATTAGCTCACCAAATACTGATACAAACCAGCACCACCAGCCTGGAAAGAGATGTGTCAGAGCAGCAGCTTCTCTGAGATGCCACTGAAATCACACCCACCTCTAATTTCCCAGTTTTTGCAGCTAATTGCAGTGGTGTCAAACCCTCCTTGTTCTTGGTTGTTTCCAGGTTTCTGTCTTTACTTTTCTGCAGGATCACGTCGTACATCCTGATCACAAAGTCATTCTGGGTTTTGGAGTCCTCTGCCACGGTAACCAAGGCATGGAGGATATTGTTTCCTCTGGAATCCTGGGAGGAAATATTGGTCCTGGCATTGTCCATTAACAGCTCAATTATGTCTGGCTGGTTGGTACATGCAGCTAAAGCCAGTGCAGTCTCACCTAGAGAATCACAAAATGCAACAAGTGGTTGTGTTTTATTTCAAGCATTCAAATCAGAATATAAAACATTGTGTTAAGCATCCTAACAAATGAAAGCACATTTACCTATTGATTGTACTGGATTAAGCTCTTGTTTTAGGGAAGATTAGGGTATACCTTAACTTTTCCAGAAAGATCACAGTTCCACTTACCAAAATAAAAGCCTTCATGTTTGTGTTTGGGATTAAAGAAAATGCCCTGGGCATGAGCATTGACATCAGCTCCTTTTTCTATGAGGCTCTGGGTGATTTCATACTGCCTCCTCTCAATGGCAATGTTTAGAGCTGTCTGGCCTGAAAAAACAGACACAGGAATTTAGGGCTGAGTGTCTCAAGCACACTCTGAAACATTAAATGATGGTTCACAAGGGATGGCACCAGTGATAATGAATAAAAGTTGGTTTAAGGGATTTAAACCATCATTATTTTATGGATGGTACGTTGAACCATATACCTGACACTGCTATCAGATGGCAGTACCTTTATATGCCTCTTCTGTGTATGCTGCATTGATAAACCTCTCCAAAATGCCATTTTCCTCTGCAAAGGACAGGAGCATGTTCACTATCTCATTTGTGTTCTGGTTGATGTTCAGCAGAGCTTTCATCAGACAAGTTTTGCCCGTGTCTGAAGCCGTGAACTTTTTCATCAGGTAATCTACAAGAGTGAATTTTGAGATTAAATCACTGTTATTTATTAAACCTCTGTTCATTAGGGGTGAAACCTGAGGGATGCAGATGAACACAAACTATTTGCCAATCCATGACTCCATCCTTTTCACTTTTACATTTGAGCACCAAGGCAACCAACGCACTTGGTTTTCCTGTTCGATATCCCAGTGTCGTAACTCCCAAATTCACAGGGAAAGAAAGATATTTCCCAGGTTTAGACAGCACCTGAGCTGCCAGAAGAGCTGGTAACCCTGCCCCAGGTGCCTGCAGAGCTCACCTGGCACGGGCAGGTTGGTGCAGGAGCTCGATCTCTCCTTCAGCTCCTCCAGCAGCCGCTGCAGCTCCTCCACATTCCCCTCGGACACTGCCCGGAACAGGTTCCTCTTCAGCTTCTTCCTGGCACTCCTCAGCTCAGGGCCTTGGGATGGGTTAGCACTGAATTGTAAGAAATCAACATGAATTTGCTGGTTTGATTTATCCTGGTTTATTTTATTAACAAGAGGCGAACCAAATACAATGATTAGCCCCAGACTACACGAACTGGCCCCGTTTCCCTGAGTATATCAGAACACTTCTCACTTTGCTTACTTGCAGGTAAGTGGGCTGTTGAGAGGGGGTTTATAATAAAACAGCACATTTTTCAAGTGTTTTGTGGTTTTTCCAGTTTATCCATTCTAGAATAAAGGCTAAGAAACATTTCTTTTCTCTACCACACCTGACTGCAGTGCTGAGGTTACCTCCAGCTCCACAACTCTCTCACAGCAGAAGAGAGTTCTTAACTTCACATCCTACACCACTTTCTGAGCATAGTTTATTCTAGAATAAGAATTATTCATGCTTCCCCCGAGCAGAAATACTCCATGTCTGATTGTGGTGTGTAGGCCCTGTGTTGCCATCTAAAAAACACCCATCATATATAAAGAATCCTCACACTAAATGTGAGATTTGAGAGATTAGAATTGTTTATTTCAACATTTAGCTATCAAAGGATCAGCAAGGCATGCACATACATGACCTTTTTTCTAAAACATGGCAGGTAAAACGGGTAATATTTACCCTGACACAGATTTAATCAGATGAAAATGTGCTGAGAAATATTTGTGTCTCCACTCACCCACAGCTGTCGACGTTAGGGCTGTACTCAGTGGCATCATCCTGAAGAGACTGTGGGGAATCCATGTCCTCCCCATTTCCAGATGCACTACAGAGAAAGAAAAGCAAATGTGCCAAGATCTTAGCAGGTATTTTGGCAAATTGTGTGAAGAAACTGTAAATGGTAGCACAGAGTATCTACACTAGAGCTTAAATTAGTCCAATTTGACATTGGCCTTTTAATTCTATCATTTTATCTCCCACCTGGGTTTTAAAGTGAGTGATAAAAACGAAGAGACTCACAGGATTTTATTATATTTTTAAAAAGACCACATTAGGAAAGCAATCTGCTTTGTGTTTTATTATATTATTTCACTACAGATCTTGAAACCGTGGGAAATTCTTTCTTTTTTTGTTTAATGATCACTGCTTTTTATGCATCACCCTGAATGCTTGAAGCTTACATTCTTCCTTTTCACATACTTAATTTGTCATCTGGGACAAAACAAGTGCTAAATCAGTAGCAGTGAGTGGGTTGCAAGCCCACAATGAAAGATTTACCTAAAGATTTACTACACAGAACACTGGAAGCAACTCAGGAGTGTTTTGTGGTTGACTTGAATGAAAGAAATTGAGGACTGGGCCCTAAATAGATATTTAGGTGATATATACAAAGGATTTTCAACGGCATTGATATTTGGTAATTGCTGTACATAATTTCCACACACTCCTAAAAGCAGACCTGACTTAGAAAAATTAGAATACGTGAGTTTCTTACTTGTATTTTTGTTTTCTCTAAGGTTCAGATTGGATGAACTATCTCAGGTTAATAATTTAGGGAAGCTGAGTTATTAATTATTGGCAAAACAGATGCACGGGCAGCAAATCAAGAGTTCAGCACTGCTCTGCAGGAATTCCCTTCCCTCTGAAATAAAGCTGGGAGCTCTGAGTCCATTCTTATTCCATCTGTCACTTGTCTGCAGAAAGCTGAGTAATGTGGTGACAAAACACACGTGCAGGTCACGTCCTGAATGAGGGGGAAATTTGGACACCTCTCCTCTGAAACCAAAATCAGCCTGTCAGCCAATTCCCAAAGCTGACCAGACATCCTCAGACACAAAAACCTTTGGCCATTCTGGGTTTCTGCCAGATTTGTGACATATTTCCCCTTAGTCATAATTATTGGCTCTTAGCACCCCACACATTTTTTTTAAATTAAGTGTGTTCTTCCCAGTCATAGTTTTTCTCTATTCATCCAGCATAAATGGCTGCTTTAAATATTTCAGATTCAGCATTTCCACGTTTGACTGTTAATGAGCAATAGAGGGAAGACGTCAGCAGCCAGCTGGGAACAGGGTTCTAAATTAGGCTGTGGTCTTCACACAGCAAAAAACACCCCAATGAGAGCATGGAATTTGTTCTAATGTGTCATTAATAAGAGGCTAAGTTTAAAAAAAAAACACTAATTTTAAATTTATTCAGATCTGAGGCCTGATTTATTCCAAGCAAACGACAGCAGTAGATAAAAACCAAAGATAGATCTCCAGTGAAGTTCTGTCTTTGAAGGGACCAAAAGCTATAAAAAGTCATGTGAAATCCTGGCACTGAGCTCCAAGGAGAATAAAGGGGAAGCTGCTGGGAAGAAAATGGATATATTTGCAGCAGGACCATGCCTTGTGCATCTGGAACTTACCACGGGCGAATATTTGAATCCATTGGCTTGGAAAACACAGGGGGAGAGGTGTTATTGGGAGTGGCATTGCTTTCAAAACCATCAATCTCCAGGAAAAAGTGGGAACTGTTGAAGACAGTGCATTTAAAAAAAAAATAGCAGTGATAAAAGGCAAGCCCAACCATAAACCAAGAAAAACACTACCAAGGAGAAGCTTGACAATTTATCTCTCCTGGCATTAAACCTGAGCTGGAGCAGAGGTTGATCTGCTTTCCCCTGAGGGGATCCCAACCTCCAGCCCTTGCCCAGCTCTTCCAGCCTGGCAGATGGGCAAAATTCCCAAGGTATTTTTAGAACAAATGGTATCAGATCCTGACATGTGCGAGCAGCAATCTCTAAAGCAGCCTTGCACCCAGCTCCTGTCACTGCCCAGCCACACAAAAATGCTCTTTTTCAATCCCAGTCCCTGCCTCTCCAGCCAGGATCCACCAGGATGGATCACTTCAAACCCATCAGCAGTGATAGTGATTAAATCAGAAAGTTTGGAAGGTCACACGTTCAGTGACATCAGACATTTCCACCAGCCAGGGCTGAACGTGCCCTCTGGCCTGCATGACATTTAACTGTTTTCCCTATAAATAATTATATCAATATTTATAGTGAAAAGAAAGAAAATTTGAAACCACACAGAAAAAGATAGAAAGATTTCACCTTTTAAAAGCCTGCAGAGTTGAGAGGCAAAAACCAATGGCTTGGTTTTACTGGATCTCACTAAAGGCACAGGACTTTCAGTGCTGGATGCAGCAGCTCCCACAGGGGCTGTTGTTCAGAAACTGCCTTACGTTTCTGAAATGTTCCAGTAGTCACCTGGAAAAGCTTTCCAATTCACCTAATATTTATGGTTTAATCCATGGGGCATTTCTTCTTTATTTTGAACTGCATTTTCCCCAAAATATCCCATTGAAGCACACATACTGATGGTAAAATGCAATGTATTATTACTGAACAACCTGCTGGTATTCGCTAAAAATAGCATTATCTAGTTCACCTCATTTTCAAGTGGTTTGGTGATCCAGGTGTTAATTCTGGCATCCAACACCTGGAAAGAAAACCCTTTTTGGGGGCTGACAGACCTCACCTTTCCTGGCTCGAAGGTTATCTGGGGATGCCATGGGCGGAGGAAAAAAATCACCCCAAAAGCCACCGTGCAAAGCAGGGAGCCACCAAGCAGCCAGGTGCTGAGGTGGCCGGGTGCTCTGCCCACAGCCATCAGCAGCCTCTGCTCCCCGCCTGCCCCTCGCATTTCCTGCGCTTAATTACAGACTGCCAGCCGCCCAAATTCCAGGAGCTTCCAGCAGGGAATGCCAGTGTCCTTCAAGAAAGTGAATATTGCCAACCCAGGCTGAGAGTGAGCAATGCCACCCCGGGAGTGCAGCTGCTGCTGCTGGGGCAGAGTTTTGAAGGAACAGGATAAAGCAGCATTGGAATATAGAATTAATAGAAGATGTAAA
The DNA here is from genome assembly GCA_013390045.1 of Picathartes gymnocephalus. NCBI lineage: Eukaryota > Metazoa > Chordata > Aves > Passeriformes > Picathartidae > Picathartes > Picathartes gymnocephalus. The sequence continues at coordinate 86,045 of WEKY01034336.1, forward strand.
AGCCCTGCATTGAAATCCCCGTGATCTCGGTGCTGTGGGGTGCAGGAATGCTGCCAGCCACACCCTGAGCTCTGGGCTGAGAGGTGGGAAAATCCCCAAGGTTGCTGTTCCTGAGGCCGCACTGAATGGGAGATAGGAGTTAATTGAGGAGTTTGGCAATACTCCTCTAACTCCACCATCTGCAATCTGGAATTGCCCCTTTTTGAAGTGCTGGGTGCCTCATGGGCTGTTCAGGCACTTTGTCTCCCTCATGTTCCACCAAAGAGCTTCTCTTCTTGAATTTAATGACAAAAAGACAAACTGGACCACCCAGGCTGTGGGTCTCAAATAACTAATGGCACTGCTCCTGTGAAAAGTGATTCCTCTGATTATTGAGAATTATAAATGGCAGAACAGTCACAACTGGCCAGGCCTTCAGAGTTTCAGAAATTGCCATAATAACCAGTAATTATCCAGAATGAAAAGTTTATGAATGAAAATTCATCCTCACTCTACAGTAACTTAGTTGGCTTCATAATATCAGGCAGGAATTACATCTTATATTTCCCCATTCATATTAAATACAAAGCCTCAATCCCTTTATGAATTCTCTAATATAAATTATGAATGAAAGTGAATATTTTATAAAACAGCAGAGAAGTCTCATTAATCAGAATAATGAAAAATAGAGTGAATTCAGGTTTCTGTTTGTGATAGGATTTTTCAAACCTCCTGCTCTCCCATAATCTGTCACATTTCCATGTGAGGCTAAGTTTGAAATGCTCCCTTTTTTCAGGCCAGCATCTCTTACGTAAAACGTGGTGTGTTCTTCCATGTGATCTCTTAAAAAAAAATCCCTTTATATCAAACATTAACCATCATTAGATCGGGTTCTTGTAAGGTTATACAGAACAAAGATGTTGGTGGTATTTCAGTGCAAAGGAGATAAAGCAGGGAGTTTTAGTGGTTTAGACTGAGCTATAATCCTACCTTTTCTTGGTGGGAGTGCCTTCAGTCACCTTTTTCTCTTGCTGGTTTGCAGGGGGAATTCCAGGCGGGTTTGTTTTCTTGCCCATTAGTGGAACACTTTCGTTGTTATCTTTAATCATGTTTCTGCAGCAGAGAGGTATCAGTTACTCGACTCTTGTTCGTTTGAAGGAAGTGTGGTGACCAAATTGCCTGTTTACAGCCTCTTCACGTGTAAACACACAAATATTGATTCTTTTCCCCCCAAAGTTTCTCATTTTTCAGTTGTTAACCACACAATCCCACCACTTCATGTGTCAAATCTGGAGGGTTATACACATGACTCACTACATTTCATTCTGTGAAAAGTGCCATTAAAAGTGGTACCAGGAGAACCACAAATTCAAGTCTGTGCCTAAATTAAACTGAAGGGACCCTGTCAGCCCCAGTGACAGTGTGTTATTTAGAGAAACAAAGAGTACAATGACTTTTATACATAGCCCCAAAGTTGTGCATCTTTACTCAGTTAATCTGAGCAGTCTGCTCTTGACCAAGACAACTTCAGAAAAGTGGTAAATTCCAGGAAGAGCTGTGCAACAGAAAACAGATAAAGGAAGGTTCCAGATGTGAAATGAACAAAGAAAAATCCCTGAAAGTTTTCACTGCATTGCAACAGCAGAAGCAGCAGACTGAAAACGATGCCCAAGGTAAGCTTAGCTAAATTATCACATGGATAACGTCCAGGATTTGTGTCCTGGTGATTTCCCAACATTTCCTCGGGAAAAAGAGAAAAACCCCATGATTCTGCTGGATGGAAATGACCACCAGCACAAGACACAAAAGCATCTTGATGCATTTGACCTGCCTGGCAACACCCACAGCAAGAATCCTGTAAGTAATAATGAACAACTCTCTCCCTGTGTCTCAATCTCATACTCAAGGGCATCACTTTAAATCACCCAGGATAATTTGAAAGCAAGAAGGTGAATTCAGGATACATTAAAATTCACTGAAGGTAAACCCAGGAAGATTTATGAGGTCAGGGATCCATTCCCAAGGAAATCAGGGGAGTGGCCTCCATACCCAAGGACAAATGATAAAAATAATTTGCCTGCAGCGTTTGAACAAAATGAACTACACATTTTTCCCCTCCAACTCCACTTTCCATAATGTGACAAATGTACACACACAAACTTTCTGCTCCTGCCACAGTGCTGTCAGTGTGCCTTAGCACCAGGATTCCTTCATTATGGGAGTATCAAGACACAGAAAGCAGATTGTGCAGAGTGTTTGAAAAGACACGACACCTGGTATGAGAGAAGAGCCAGGAATATCAAATACATTGGTATTTGAGTGAAAGTCTATTAATGCATAAACAACAAATGTTTAATTATGGCAATTTTCAATCCCAAGTACAGAGAACTGAGAATTTACAGGGTCCAAACACTCCTAAGTGCAGCTGTAATCTCTTGGCACTGCATGGAATAGGAACTCGAAACATTGGAAAGGACTCCTTACCTTGCAAAGGCTGGCTGAAGAAACAGGCATGAAAATAAATTTTTATTGTGTTTTCCTACCATTGGCAGGTGTGTTCACACCAGGAAACATGCCTAGTTTGGATGAATTCCCTAAGGATTCATATCACAGCTTTCATAGAAATAATTTATAAAGGGAAAAATATTTTTACTTGCATACAAAGTACACCACGGCTTTTAGTAAATGCAGAGAAGAGCTGGAGTTGGAGATGACACAGTGGAGGTGGGAAGAGGGGGTTTGTCAGTGCCACTGGAAATGCCACTCACGTAGTCCCCAGACACATGTTGTGTCAGTGAATACACTGATAAACATTTAGTCTAAACACAGCTAAAAGAAATGACTGTTGTCTTGCTTAGTTCATAAATAATTCTGCTATTTACTTCTTACCAAGTACTTAAAGAATACAAAGCAGTGTGAGGGCAAAGACATTTCCCATCCTGAGGAAGGGGCAAATGGGATATTTGACATGAATCAAGTATAAGGGGACCATGGTGGTGATGGACATTAAAGAGATACACAAAAGAAGTGACTTTAAAAGGAAGAGGATAGTTGGGAACAGACTAAAATATCCAAAATTCAACAAAAGGAGTTGCCAAGTTGAGAGGGGCACAGCTGGGAGGGGTGTGAAGTCGGAGGAGTGGGAGAGTGGAATGAAGAGCTGGAGAAATAAAGATCAAGTTTAAATTCCTCAATTCCTCTCGTTTGTGAGTGATGCTGGAGCTGCTCAGAGATGGCAACACCTTCCTGCAAGGGCAGCAGCTCAGAGCCCACTTTTCAGTCGGTTTTCAGCACAGAGATTTTAGCAGTGACTCGAGAACAGGCTGCACCTCTGAGGAGAGGTGGGAAATAATCAAAGATAGCACTGGAGCTGTACTGGGTGATGAAGGACTGCTGAACCATCAGTGATGTAAGGAAGCAATTTGGGAAGGAAAAAGAGGACAGATTTCCTTAAGTACAGAGGGACTACACTTTCAAAAAGCACAGAGATGTGACTGTATCCCAGCCAAAAAGTCTATTTAAAATGAGCTCTCAGCCTGCCCAAGTAAATAACTGCAGGCACTACAGCAGAAATACCTTGTTACCGTGCTAAGGTAGCGTCTGTTTCATTTTTAATCACAATTAATTGTGTGCTGAGATGAAAACTGAGCTGGGCTTTCATCAGCAGCTACCAGTGCACTATCATTTTCTGTAATCTACGACAAAGAAAAACAGTGCAGCAGCCTGAAAAGTGTCAGATCTAAGCAGTGTAGCTCAGATAACCTGGTCCAGAGTGTTGTCTTTGGTTGTAACTATTTTCTACTCCCATTATCTCCTTAATTGTCACTTACAGGCCACCAGAGAAGTGGCTTATTTGAAGTGGGCAGCAAGACAAATACCCTGCATTGATTTATAGTATTAAGAATTACTCTGAAAGGGATCTGAGGTGTTGGGATCTGGCCTCCAGCGTGCTGGGGGTAAGAAAAAGGAATTTATCTGTGATGGTGAATGGGATTCTGCCATTCCTGCACATTATCCCAGACTCACCTTCTGCTTATCAGAAAACAAGAAAAATCACGCATATCTGTATCTTTATATCTCAGTTTATATGAAGTGGCTAAAGAGAGAATCCTACAAATCAGAAGAAACACTCAACTGTGATGTTGTGGCACAAAAGTCTCCCCTTCCCTGGGGGCAGAGGAGGGGAAGTGACTGCCAAGAGCAGTTTCATTCACAGGCTCCTCAGAACAGGCCAGGACACTTTCCAGCACCTACGACCTGGTTCTTATCGGCCCATAAAAAATAAATCCCCTCCCCGAGGGGAAAGCTGATAAAACTTCATTCTGACTTTTCTGCATTACTTATGAGTCCTATCAGCAGAAAGTTAGACTTGATAGGAAGAGCTTCATCTTCCTGTAAGATTTTTAAACTTTTGAGGGGCATTCACAGACATTAGGTGCTATCAAAAATACTCTTCTTGGTGAGAAATCTTTACTTTCCTATGAAGGTTTTTCCTAACAGAAAATTAAAAAAAAAAACAACTCTGAAAAGCAACATTTTTCCCTGAGGAAAATTCCTTTTATATTATTTACCTGTCTATTTTTGAATTCAATACAAAGAAGACTTTCTGAGTTGAAATAACTTATTCTGCTAGGCTAGGGATCTGACTTTCAGTGGTCACCACAGCAGCTGAAACTTTCCGTGGAAGATGAATATATTAGGTTGGACTCAATCTCAAAAGTCTTCTCCATCCTAGTTGACTCTGTAAAGTTTAGTTTGTATTATATTATATTTTGGATCCCCTTGGCACAGGAATTAGGAAGTGCAACAGTGTTCCAGGCTGACAAACACAAATTAAATTAGGCCTGTCCTTCTTCCCTCCTGAACGCCCAAGGAACCGGTGTGGCACAGGAGAGCCATTTACAGACTGGGAAAACAGAAACAAAGCACAGACAGCAACACATTCTCTGTGTCAGGAATGGGCTTCACCTTTGTCTCTGGAAGAGTCCCCTCTCTCCTGAAGCATCACACCCCAAACACCCCCGGAGCACTCACCCTGCTCACGACACCTCCATGTCGGCGTGGACAGATCCAGGCAGCAAAAACCAAAGCAGGGCCCCACTGACAACATCCAAAACTCATCTGCCAAAGGAGCAAAACCACCTTCAGGCTCCAGACTACCCTAAAAACACAAACCCACCCAGCTCCAGGCATCCAGTGCGCTCGGCTGGGAAGCAGAGCCAGGGAAGGGCCGAGGAACCGGGGTTTGCTCCATCTGGAATTAGGGAGCAGGGAGAAACTGGCCAGGCAACAACTCCTGACTCCAGAGCTGCCAAAGTGGGATGACACACAGGCAGTAATTACACACTGCAGTGTTGCTCAAGCTGAGTTGCTCACAGGTGACTTCATGGCAGCAGTGGAGGATCTCAAGCAATCACTGCTCAGCAGTCTACACGCTGTTTGCAAAGGAAAATGGTTATGCACCTGCATTTGGGTTGTAAATGACACCTTTTATGTCATGCTCAGTTTATTATAGAGCATGGACCGACTCAGAAGGCAGAAAGCAGAAACAAGGAAATGATCCTAAGTGCTCCAGCAAGCAAAAATTTTTGCTGTTAGTTTGAAGAACTACATTAGAAAATCTTATACTTTCACAGCGCTGTCAGGGAAAACGTGGTGGGTGTGTTTGAATTTTTCCCCACCTGTAACATTTTTAGTGAATACATCCCCACAAGGGCAGTGAGAATTAAAATAATCCAAAATTTGAGAATTAAAACATTGAGCATACCAGTAGCAGCCCAATTCCCCTGAGTATAGTGTTCAATTGATTCACAGGAGCCTCCCATGATTTTTCACTGTCCTCTCCTCACCCCTCCGCTTGGAATTAAACTTGTCCTGGGATCATCTCTGTGAGCTGCTACACAAAGAGCTTTTCACACCTGTCCAGACAGCTGAGCAGCAAATATTTACATTATATGCTCATAGATTGCAAGATAAGAGGTTGCTTTATGCAGCTGAGCAACAGAGGAATGAATTAGCCTCTAAGTGTGTGACTGTCACCTGCTAGGGGACAGCCTGTGGGAAATCATTCCAGGAAAACACTGGGATATCACTTACCAGTTGGTGCAGTCTGGGCTGCAGGGGCAAGTCAGCCTCTTGAGCAATGCTGTGATGAATTTTTGCACAGCACCCATGCCTGGGGATCTGATTCCCAAAGATCCCTGCCATGAAAGAACAGCCTCACGCACAAGAGGATGGAGAAGAGGTGCTGGAGCCTCCATCACAAGAATATTCCCTGCAGCTGTGGCACTGTGCAGCGTATTCTTTCTGCTTGGGCAAAATTTTGTCCTAATTATTTCCCATTCCTCCCAATGACACTTTCTGGACCCAATTCTGGCAGCTGTCCAGCTGCTGCCCTGGGAGCCCTGCTCTGCACAGTGAGCAGCCCCACTCATGACTCTCCTCAGTCTGTCCCTGCTGGTGCCTTCCTTTCTACAGCAGGGAAAATGAACATTTTTATTCTGCATTTGAGCAATGCCCTGCTGAATCAGAGCCAGGGCTCGTATTCAGAGAACAGATAAAAGCCTGATCCCACACCTCAGCTTCCACCCACTCCCCCCAGCCAAAGAAAGCAAAAGTGCCTCCCTTCCTCCCTTATTACACCCTCTCCCCACCTGACAGTGCTCACTTCCACCTGAATCTCCCTAATTCCCACATCTGTGGCCAATTCCCTGTGCAGGGACGGGCTCAGTAATGATTAAGTTGAAATAAGTGCAGTAAAAATCCACTTTATGTAAGTGGCATCAATATTTGTCTTCAGGACACAGTTATCCCTTCTCTTGGCAGAGTTACAGGGCTACCTAAGCACGAGATAATGATAAGCAATGGGAAGAATGGATTTGTTTTGTTTTTCCCAGTTTCTTTTCCTGCATTTGTGCTGTTCTCAGTGCCCCCTGCCACTCCTGAGGCAAAAAGTAACAGCCCAAACCTCCAGAATCCTTTGCCCTCACTGTCCAGATGTGCAGGTCCAGATGTGCAGGGTGGCGGCTGCTCCTCCTGTCCCTGTCCTGGCAGCACATCCTGCTGCTGGAGCTGTGGGTCCCAGGCTGGGCAAGGGCAGGGGAGGGGCTCACAAAGCCATAAAACCTTGGGAGGAAAAAATAAAACCAGTTTTAAGAGCAGGGGAGAGGCACCTTTTCCTGCAATTGGCTCTTGGTTCAGGCAGCCAGGAGGGAGTCAGGGAGTTCTCCCATAACCCAGACCTCTCCTGGCTGCTGAGCCTCACATCCCCAGCTAGGTCAGGGTTGTTTCTGCAGCTGTTGCAGGATGAGTTTGGGAATCTTCAGTTGTGGGGCAGTTTCTGGTAACGCTGAGCAGGGCTGGGGAGTGAAGCAACATGAAAATGCCTCAAGGATTTTACACTGTGAGGAAAGCGTGGCCCCACCTAAATGCTAAATTCTTTTTTGGCTCAAGTTTGTGCTGCCACTGCTTGACTCAAGTAGTTTTTGGAGGGTGAGCAGCAAAACTGGGGAGGAACTTTCGTGTTATAAGAAATTCAGTTCGAACTGAAATGGTTCGGTCATTTGATTTTTAAAAACATGAAACCTCCCTTTTTAGAATGCAGATGTTTTTATCTGTCTCACCCATCTAAATCTGGGGAATGGCTCATTTCCGTTCCCTCTCCAAGGATCTGTTTAGACCTGTGAAAAAGCATGAGGGGAACAAAAATTCACCCACTATCAGGCTTTAAAATCAGCTGTAGCAGCATATGAAATGCCCAGGAACTATAAAATTAAGTCCCTGCAGGCCCGTTCCACTTTTTTGTCAAGTTCTCTGTGGCAAATAAATGAACCAGAATTGAAGGTGAACATCTACCAGTTGAAATAAACTCTCAGATTCTTTGGGTCCCCAAAACAAGAGCTCTAAATCCTGTAGGTCACTCATCGCTGCAGTCAGGATAAATCTGCTTCCACAGGCTGGTGTTTGAAACTTCCAGTGATTCCAAAGGGAATTCTTTGGGCAGACATGTATCATATGTGCCCCAGCATCTTTTCAGGTTACATTTTCCCTGCCTCAGTTTCAACCCATTATTCTAATTAAAACCTCTTCTATTATGCAAATCATCTCCTCTCTCTGTCAACACTTCCATTTTCAGTTATTCAGTGCTTATTTAAAAAACAGCTGTTTCTCTTTGTCCTTGCAAATCATCCTCTCCAGAAAACTTCATCTATTTCCAGCCCTGAACTCCTGTAATGAGGGTGCTGAGTTCCTTGTGTGTTCCTCTTTGCCCATTAAACACTCCAGGCTTTTCCCCTCTAACTAACAGGAACTGAGGCTCTCCTTTCCCTGGGTGGTTCATTATCCTCATTCTCCTTTGGAAAAAGAGGAACTGCCTGGGCTAAACCTCCTCTGTCAGCTTGGAAAGAAGTGCCTTGGTGACCTGGCAGGGAACTGCTCCTGCTGGCCCAGTGACTCGGACACTTCCTCCAGTTCCTGTAACTGGGAGCTGCCTGACACGGCAATTCCACCTTTCATACCAACATCCAGGTGACTGAAATGTTGATTTTAGAGGCTGATTACAGCGATGACTGAGGAACACAGCTCTGGGTGATGATGGAGCCTGAAAAACCTCGATGATCCTGTGAATGCTGGCGTCTCCTCGTGCCCACTCATGCCCTGCACAGGGAAACAGGGAATGTTATTAATGGGGATGGAGCCTCAGCATCACAAACACAGCAGGAAGAGAGAAGTCCAGTGAGCCCAGCTGGTTGATTTCTCCACCTTCCCACAGAAATAAGTGCTCCCCACCATGTATTTTGAACATTAACATCTGCTGTAGGAGAAACTGCGTCCATAATTTTTCCTGTGGAAGCTATTCCAGAGTGAGAAGTAATCCCAGCCTGCATGGTGTGGGTGATGGGAAGCCTTTCAGAGCCCCAGAACCACATCAAGAAGACCCAGGGTGTCTGTGCTGCATCTGGCAGCATCAATTCAATCCTCTTCCTCCCAAGGCCTGGTAAATCCATGCCTGTGCCCAGTGGAGCAGACATGGAGACTTGTAAGAAGCATCTTTCTCCAAGGCCTGCAAGCTGGTCTTAAACAACCAAGACACTGCCTGATCACCAGCTTGTCTGGGATTTTTAATGGCATTTTTTTTGAGTTTGGAAGATTTACCCCAACAGTTTGAACAAAAAGGCTGTGTAAAATTCCTGTTGATGGGATTCTGAAATCTTCAAGCCTCGGAGTGCACTGGTTTTATCCCTTAAAGCTGTGGGCTTGGCAGGATCCCCTGTGTTTTGTAGCACAGCAGCACTTGCTGGGCACTCACCTGGTGGGGTTTTGAGTACTGAGCCCTCCAGCCAAAGATCCTTGAGTGAGTCTGACACCCAGGCCACAGAAGTGACAAAACAAGCTGGTGTTTGGCAAAGATAAATTTGATTCTGTGTCAATAATTTGAGCAGAGGCAGCAAAGTAGGACTGTGGCAGCAGAGGGAGAGGGGCTGTCTGGGGCCAGGGGAGCAGCAGCAGCAGCCGCACACACGGTGTGGGAGCCCTGCTCTGCCACAGACCCCACAAAAACTGCCTCAGAAGGGATTAACATCCGTGTTTAATTAGGACAGGGGCTATTCAGGCTCCAGTGCAGCTGCGGCAGAGGGCACACATGAACAACAGGGGTTGTGGCCCCAAGGTTTTTAGGCAGGGTGTGTGTTTTTCTCAATAAATCAGGAATTATTGGAGTTTGAAAAGCACAGCAGCTCAGTTTTCATGGCTGACTCAAGCACCTGCATCTCAGGTATGGAAATGCTGTCACTACTGAGATTGTGGTTTTGTTTTTCCACAGGTTCATGGGTCCCTTTTCACCTCCCAGGGAAGCTCAGCCCAGCTCACCCGTTCCTGCTGTCTCCACCCCACACATATTTGCAGTCATTGCTAATTACAGCTGTCACCCTCAGATGGGAGGTGAGCACACCAACACCCTCCATTCCTCTTGCTCCAGTTCCACTGTGGTTACTGGGAGCTGGGGGTTATATAAATATATATATGTGTATACAGTTGTTCAACCTGATCATCTCATACTAAGTGTAGACACAAATTAATGTAATTAATAACTGTGAGAGGACAGATTTTTACCACCTGCAAGCCTCAAAGAACAACACAGGAGCCATGTGCTGCTTCTAACCCTGCTCAGTGTGAAATAATTACACAAACTTCAAACTAAAAGACTTTTTCAAGACCTGCAAAATATGTCAAGGTGAGCAGAACCTCCACAAAACAACCCAAATAAAGATAATTTACTGCAAGGCCATGCTCCTCCTCAGTGGAGGTGTCAGAAGGAGGAATAGAAAGGTGCTGGCCCTGGCAGAGTTATTCCTAAAGGACAAACACTTCCTGAACCGGAGTCACTGCCAAGCTGAGCCTCCCCAGCTGTGGGAAATAAATCTGTGCCCATTGCAGGAACTGAAGTGATGATTTAGCTGGAAATTGTGAGAGGTTGGTAATAACTCCCTCCAGAAAAGTGGGATAATTTTTTTTGCTTCTGAGAGAAGATTAAGGGATTTTAGAAATGCAACCAAAAACCCCACCAGCACCACCCTATCCCACAAATATAGGGCATTTACATTCTTAACCACAGCATCATTCTGATGTGCTTTGAGCCTGAATTTCAGCATTTCTGGTTTGAAGAAGTCCTCGGCAGTATTTGTGATCTTGTTGGAGCAGGAAGGGACAGAAGGCAGAGGTGTGGAATGTGTTCAGCTCACCCAGGGCAGTGATCAGCCCTCCTGGGCAGGCTCTTGGTGTAAATCAGGGTGGAATTTAAGCAGTGGATTAGGTCTCTACCCAGGCTGATAATTATGAAAAATCGATTCCTTTCATGGAAAACAGAAATTTCATGAATGCTTTCCAGCTATATCATAATCCTGGTGTCCCTCCAAGCGTTAATTTTCCCTGGCACACAAAGCATGGAGGCAACCAATTGTATTTTTCTGGTCAGCCCCTTTCTATGTTTATTCTCAGTAGTTTAAATAATAAATCATTTCACTGTCTCAGCTTGTCTAGCCTACTCAGCTGTGCTTGTTTTCCATGTGGATTGTCTCTTGCCATGTTCAGCATGGAGCATAATGAGCCTTGAGTGGCATCTAGAGACTGCTACCAAGGGTTTAGAGATATAAAACTGAACACACCTGCTTTAAACACCTTCTGTGGTTTCCTTGTCCACCAGAGACATCAAATTCCGATTATTTCCAGTTCAAATTCTGACATTTTCCAAGTAATTCTTTCAAATCCTTTGTCCGTTTTCTCTGGTTATACCCTACAAACTCTGTGAAAATATAAATACATTTGTCCTGAGTGATGTTAACCAAAGAAGCAAGAATTATTAGTCCTCTAGATGGTGCTACTATTTCAAATAAAGCAGCTGGATGCTTGAAGATTTCCTTGAAATATATTCTGTAGTGCCCCATGAGAAAGGACCAAGGTAACAAACCCTGACTCCAGTAAAAGCGATGTCACACAACCCAAAATTTCATCTCACAGAGCACTCTGTATGCAAACACATTGACTGCTTCTCTTTACAAGCAGTCAATGTCCCAGTATTTTAGTAAATGCAGCAGAATGACAAGATTTATTGATGAAAATTATCTGTACTTCTGGTGCTGTCAAAGCCAAGAACAAAACCTTCCTAATTTCAAGATTATTATTGTTGTACATTGTTATACATCTGACCTTTATGAAACATATATTCTCTATAACCACTATCTCTTACTTTGTGCAAAGTTCATCTGTTATCTAAATAAATGTCAAATTTGGGATCTTGTTAAGCTTCTAGTTTCAGTAAAATAAATGTGAATTTCTGGAGTTTACTCAGAGAGTGTAAGAGAAACATTTATTTCATCGATTTTGACTATTCAACCTTTAAAATTTCACACAGTGTGTTTGTTCTTGTGTTATGAGAAAATGATTTTGTATTCTTTCCATGTCCCCATTTATTTATCTGCTTTCCAAGAAACTTTCCCCACAGGAACATCACTGTGGGCCCTTGGTGATTTTTACTGCTCTTTTATGAGTGCTTTTCCAGTGTCATAATAATTCGGTTGGATGGTTTTTGAGGCGGCAAAGCCACGAAATCAGGTCCTGTGCATGCTCACAAAAAGAATTTTTTAATACAAGAGACTCTAAAAGCAGACAGAAGATTGTATTAAAAATGACCATGAAGACATGAGCTTGAACAACAAATAGTTTATTTAGCATACCTAGTGAATCCTTGCTCATGGTAATTCCCTAAGTCCTCTGACCTTTTTCCAGAAGTCCCTGTTCTTGTAAATGAAGTGCTCCATTGTCCTGCTTGTGAGGACCAGCACAGGCAATCAGAACTAGACTGACTTTGGAATTGACTCTTTCAAAACCTCAGAATCTTCTGGCTCAAAATAAGGTTCCAAAACAGGTTTTAATTTGACTTCTTCTGGCAGCTTGTGAGGCTCTTCCCTCTTCTTCTCTCCATCTTTTAGAAGTGGAACCAACGTTTTCCAGTGTTTCCCTGAAACTAAAAAGGAAAGGAATGGTTAATTTTTTTTCCCTCCACAGAAACAGAAGAAAATATACAAGTGGTTTGAATAGGAAGCTGATGAAAGAAGAAGAAAGAAGCAGGAAGAAAGGACTTTGTGGTTTTCTTCCCCATCCTGTTCCACAAGTTTTCCATATTTCAGCTGGCAAGTACTGACTGCACAGTTAAATGCTTTGGTGTGGGATGATGAGCTCCCAGGCTCTGGGGTTTGGGGTCTCCAAAGCAGCTCCTTGGTTTTTACTCCAGAGAGTCCAACTGAGTAATAAGCCCATTTCATCCTTTGCATTTTGTGCTGGCTGAAAATTCTATCAACTCAGTCACTGCATTATCAGTAAGTGCACAGCACTGGCTGCCCTCTAACAGTGAATCCATGCTGCTGCTATCAGCAAGGTGCAGCCCACACCAGGACTTGGGTCCCTGAGAGCCTCACCTCTGCCAGGCTTAATGGAGAAACTGAGATTTCGTCTGAGGTCCCCAGAGTACCCAGGGTCTTCATTGATTATGCCCAGGTTAGTGTTCCATGTGGACCAGTTCACTTCATCAACCCTGGGGAGAAAACAACAAACCCAAGATATATTCCAAGGATCACCAGACAGCTTCAGGATCAGTTTATACCACAAACTGTCACCTCTGAAGCCTCAGATCTGACCCAAAAACCAGATTAAACTGACCATTGCAGACACTATTAGTGCTCTACCCTTCAGATTGCTCCAGGGGGAAAGTTCTGCTTCCCACCACCAGATACCTGAAGTTGTTTGCCTACAAAAGATTGTTGGCTCGCTACACAAACAAACAGGTTACCTGAAGCACCATCTGTAATCATCTTGGCCATCAGGTGTGATCCCCACCAGGACTTGCTTCCCAGAGCGGAACGAGTGCCTCAGACAGTTCAAGTAGCTGTTCTCAATGTCCAGGATTGTGATGGCTCTCTGCCAGGTAAGAGAGAGCACAGCACTGAGAGGCTGCTGGTCAAAGTCAAACAAATTCTAAATTCTGTCTTTGCTTTAGAAACCCTCAGTTGTTATCATTGTCAGCATCTTAGAGCAGACACTGTAACTCTGCAACCTCACCCTCTGTTAATGTCACAAAAAATGCTGAATTACTGCCCTGTGAATAAAACTATGAAGTTCCCTTTCTTACCTCAAACAAAAACCGGCTCTGGTAAAGAGTGGTTTTCCCCTTGCATAGTCTGATCAGGATTTTACATTACACAAAGCTCAAATCATTTTGTCCAATTTCAAAATACTTCTTTTCTTAAATTCTGAACATCTGTGGAACACTGGGAACATCTGCTTAGGCAAAACATCAAATATACATGCAAAAGGAGCTAATACTTTATTTTAGGAGCTGTTCAGGTGAATCAGAAAGAAGCAGTGACTTGTTATTTAGACACATCAGCTCCTTAGATTCTCTCTGAAGTCTCTTAGGATTTCCCACACTTTTATTTCAGACAGCAACCTCACAGAACCAACACACCTGGAGTTTCCAGATGCTCTTGCTCTCCTGTGCAATTTTGTTGACTGTCTCCCCCATGAGTGCAATGAGCATGTTGAGCAGGAGGATGTAGGTGAGGATGACATAGAGCACCAGCAGGATGACAAAGACAGACTTGAACCTGTAGTTTTCTGTGAATTCCAGGTCCCCCATGCCAATGGTGAACTTGAAGAGCTCCAGGCAGGTGTAGTAGAGGCTGTTGTAGGAGGTGCGGCCTCGTTTCATGTGGCAGCACCGGGCACAGTCTGAGGTAGTTGGGTCCTGCCCCTCATTGTCATCTTCAATCAAAGTCACCACAGCTGTGGCACAAAGAGAATCGCATTCACACACTGGACACAGTTTGAGATCACAACTTCATTGCAAGCAATGAAAATGAGCAGAAAAGTAACAGACATTCCCTACACAGCACACTGACCCCAGGGAAATTGCCCTATAAAATATTCCCCAGAACTGACACCCTCTTAGCAGGTGCTGCATCAGTTTTCTCCACACAGGAAAGAACGATTGGTTTTCTATTCAGCTTGGCATCCCAGGGATGAAAAGCTGGATGAAATTATTACAAATAATCATTATTCTGAAGAGATTCGTTTTTGTAACTAGGTTCATTTGTTAGGTTTAGCTGGGAACAAAAAGTCTAAGCAACTCGAAAAATAAAATTCTCTGAGATTCTTTAAGGTAACCAAAGGTAACTCCAAGTAGAACACTACCTGTAGAAAATCCCAAGAGGAATACAAGATAGACAAACATGAAGCGACATAAATCTCTAAGGATCATCTGTAACATGGAAACAAATGAAAAGATTTTAAAACTTGAATGTAAACTGCAACAAAAACTGGTAGAAAATACTGCTTTAGCTCAAGAATGCACTTGCTCTGAACTGGCTGTTCATTCATTAAACTATTGTTTATCCAGTTGAGATAATAAACTTTAATACAGAAAACATTTTTCTGTTGTTCATGCAACAATTTACACACAAATGCCACACATACACATGGGAATGGTTTCCTCTTTGTGAGTGCAAACCACGTAAAGGCAGTGGCATCTTTCTTCCCCTCCTGGGCTGGCTGGCTACGTCACAGAGAGGTTTATTAGCCAGGTACTGCCTCTTTGCTAATTGCTCTGTTTGGCAACACTTTAACTATACCTGGAGAAATTTCCAGCTGGTAGAAAGTAGGGCCATTTCACACCAGAGTAGAGTGCACTGTTCTCAGTCTCCTTGCCTCCATGCTTACTTAATTGTAGTTATTTTGAAGCATGGCAGGTAATAAAAATAATCATCATCACCATCCTATCCAGACTGCTATAAAACCTATGGATGAGGAGCAGGAGGTTGTTCTACATCACTTAAAATTTATCACTTCACTCAGAAAATAATTACAAAGACTAGCAGAATCATATGAGACACAGCCAGGTGTGCCCTGGAAATGGGGCTGTTGGCAGAATTTCCTGCTCTGAGCCTCTGCTGCCTCCTCAGCTGCTCCCTGCACTGACCTTGGCGATCATGACAGAGTAAATCCCCATCTGCTGGAAGCCTCGGGTGTAGTAGAGCATGTTGGCCCAGCCCAGGGCCAAGGAGAACACCATGGAAGCCACGTAGAGCTCCTGGCCACAGAAGTACAGCACCACGGAGCTCAGCAGGAGCAGGGAGTGGACAAAGCTGAAAGAGAAGCTTGGTGTGAATGCAGAGGGCTGAGCTGGCCACGGGTGCTGGGAACAGAGCAGCCCCATGGGCTGGAGAGCAGAACAAGGAGCTGTCCAGCTGGGAAGAGAAAGGGCCTTGGAGAGGCAAAGCTTCCTTAGCAATGGGAGGATTTCTGCATAAACAATTCATAAATCCAACTAGGAGATGTATTCCTAACACTGCTGCATGACACACTGAACATTCAGACACTAAATTTGCTTTATCTCCACAGGAGGTCACTGATCCAGACCCATCTGTTCAATGATATCCACTGGCAACTCTGTTGCAAAGAGCCAGGGAATTACAGCCAAACTCCTGTTATAGGTGGCTTCAGCCTAAACTACAGATCCCACACACTCATCTGTTTCAGGCTGAGATGCAATTAAAGGTATTGCAGCTTACAAAAGGACCTCACTGTAGCCATCAACTATCAGAGTCCTGAGTGATGGGCGCCTCTGCACGAAATACTGGATCTGAAAAGGGAACAAAGACCAGGTTTGCATCAAGGAAATATTAAGTATCCCCTGTGGTTTAATTAACTAAGCACTGATCCCTGTACCAGGGAGCTGGTACCCATAAAACACCTCACAAGAACAACTCAAAACACTGGTGCAAGATCTAGGGAGGACCATTCCAGTAACAACAGGTCAAGGAAAATGAACTGTACCTCTTGACTAAAACATGGATTATCTAAGCAGCCAATGCTAGTGAATAGGAAAAGATTGTCTGATTCTCTCCTACACCTCCCCAAACAGCAAAAGGAAAGTTTTCAAATATCTTACCCCTCTGAAAAAAAAATAGAGGCCTCCCAGTACACTCAGGATCTCTCCAGTTACTCGGAAATATTCCCCAGTGCTGTAACCAAAGGTGAAGGGAGGCTGTAGAAGACAGGAAAATAGGTACGTTCAGCAGAACTGGAGATAGGAAAGACCTGGCCTTGCCAGCAGCTGGAAGCAACTCCATTCCTGGGGAAACAGGGAGTGGTTAAGTTTCTCAATGTGCCGCAGCAAGGGGACAAGACTGGGAAGCAAGCAGGGTCAAAATCCACCTCCTGCCTCCAGGAAAGGGGAAAATTTGGATGTTAAGAGCACACATTCAAATCACAGACAGATTTGGGATGCCGTGCAATGGGTGGTTCCCCTGACACGTGACAGGAATAATTTACCTTTTCATTCTTCTGTACAGGTCTGTAGTAAGCAGCTGCAGTGAGGATGGTGATGTGCATGGTGTAGACAAAGAAGTTGAAGTAAAACAAGTGCTTGACAAACCTGTCCCACTTGTCCTGCAGCAGCCTGTTAAGGGGCTCCACCAGCAGCATCTCGTGACGGTTCTGTGCAGTAGAAAAAGGAGAATCTTGTTAGGATCAGAACATACTGAACTCTGAAAAAACCCGTATTATATAAATCTTCAGCAAACAATCCCTCCAGTTCCCTTAAGGTCAGACTGGGAGGTTGCTGTTTCACGGAAATGAGGGAAAAGATGCTCTGTGAGGAACACAAAGCTCTCCCCAAGCAAGGAGCTGCAGTACTCACCGGGGTCTCACTGCTGTAGGCAAGGATCTCAAGCACTGAATTTTTCTCACAGGTGTCTATACAGGACAGGTCATAAAGAGAGGAGTGGACAGGTCCATAGGCCCATTCAGTGAACTTCCTGGACAAGTGTCTGCACTCGGGGTCTTTGATCTCTCGTCTGAGGATGTAAGCGAAAATCTAATTGCAAAAGAACAATACAACCAACATTTCAGTGCTAATGGACTTCTCATTCCTCAGCCTCTCCACAACACAGGAAGGGGAATTTCTCCCTAGTTCAACTGAGCTGAAGCCAAACCACTGGAGCACTGCAGACATCACAGTTTGAAATAAACAGTTAATTTCCTCACTGTGTGCTGGGAGATGAAAAATACAAACACTTCTTACAACTTGACATCATCTGTTTCAAAACTGCAAGAGAAAAGCAGAGATGTTACACATCTCTGAGCACACAGTCACTTCGAATGGGGACTGCCAGAAGATGAGTTACATCAGCCAGTCTGAAGAACAAGAGCTCCAGTGGTTCAGATGATACCAGAGACCCCTTTCTGTTTGCTCTGGGGCTGCCTTGCACACCAGTGGTGTGTGAACAACACCAGCTGGGCACAGACACACTCCCACTTTGTAGCCTTTAAGGACTGTGTAGTTACCCTGCAGCATCAGTTCCTCTTAACTAAAAGGCCCCAATAATAAAGTTCTAAAATCCATCCTGCATAACTGTCTTACACATTCTCTCTATAATGTGATACAGCAATGGGAGAGTCAAACACCTTTGTTCACCTACCCCTATCTTCCCTGTTTTGGCTGCCAGAGTTAAAGGAGTCAGCCCTTTCTTGTTGGTGAGTTCTTCCAGCTTGAGGATGGGATTAATTTTGGCACCAAGGATCAATATGTTATTGTACATCTTGGTTACAAACTTGGTGTTATCCTTGGTGTTATCTGCAATCTCCACCAGCGTGTGCAGGACCATGTTGCCCATGGAGTCCTCAGCAGTGATGTTGGCTGCCTGGAAGGGATTCTCCAGGAGGAATTTCACAATGCAGAGTTGGTTGGTGCAGGCAGCCAGGGACAAAGGCAGCTCCCCTATGGCAATGAGAAGGAGTGGTCAGAAAGCCCAATACTGGAAGTGCATAAACAGAAACATCACATTGTTCTCATATTTCACCATGGAAAAAGGTGAGTTTCTCTGTCTGGAACAGCACCAATTCTTGTGATAGCTGTTAGAATAGGTTTTCTTTGGTTTAACTGCATCACAGAAACACAGCTGCTTAAAAAAACCCTGCCAGGACAGGAGCAGAATGCTACAAAGGATGCAGTGCTCAGAGAACAAAGGAAAGCTGACACCAGGCTCACACTGAACACCATCAGCTACCAACGGTGTTTCTTTATAAGCTCAGTCTCTGGGAGGAAATATTTGGCCTAAAGGTGGAACAGCCCATCTGGTACTTCTGAGCCTCCAGTCCCACATAAACAGGATTATTTAACAGCTTGCACTTGGGATGCTGCTAGGACAACTCAATCAATAAAGCCCACACTGTGCTCACTCCTACCAAAATAAAAGCCAGATTTCCCTTTGATTTTCCTGAAGAACTCCCCACAGGCTCTGGCATGAACATCTGCTCCATTCTGGACCAGGAGCTTCACCAGGTACATGTTCCTCCTCTCGATGGCAATGTGAAGAGCAGTCTGGCCTGCAGAGACACTCATCAGACAGAAATCTTCAGCATTTAGTGCAGACTGAGAGCTTTCAGCCCTGCAATTCCCTCAGCTCCCTGTAAGATGCTGGACCTGAGAGCTCTGCAGGCTAAAAAGCTCTAGAGCTGAACAGGGAAAAAACCACACAAACAGCAAATGCAAGTCATTAAATCACTGTATATCAAAAATGGCAACAGGACCCAGCCCCAGCACAAATGCACAGATTTCAATCACACACTGGAACTTTAGGGTGCACAAGGCCTCATGCACAAGACTTTGAGAGCCCTGCCTGACCCCATTTCAGTCTGAGCACCCTGAGCATTCACTGCAGCAGCTGTTTCTCTTACCCTTGTAGTAGTTGTCAGTATATTCTGCATTAACAAACTCTTTCAGAGTTCCAGTTTTCCTTGCAATATCCAGCAGCAAGGGAATGGTATCATTTTTCCCATCATGTAGATTCAGCATGGCCTTCAGTAAACAGGTTTTCCCAGTTTCAGGCTCTGTAAGACAAAAAATTGCAGGTATATAGAAGTGATTACAAACCTACCACCTATACTCAGGCAAGCAGGAATTAATGAGGTTCTTTTCAAAAGACAAGAAACCTCATTTAGTGTTTCACAGAAAATTTCAGCTCCTGTAACCTTCCGATCAATGGGTTGCCCAATCAATAAGGCTATTAAAGGACCTCCTGCAGACATGTAACATAATTATCTTTTTTTGTTTTCATCTCAGGAGCACCACTGGAAGAAGAAGAGGGCAACTCAAGGTATGTGACACTAAAGGGTACCTTTGAACTCCTCATCTGTGAGATGCTTGAAGGTTCTATTAAGGTAGAGTAGCAGGTCACTGAGGTCCTTTGTGTTGCCTTGGGCTACAGCATCAAAGATTCTTCTGCGGTCATAAAATTTGAAAGCTTTTTCTGAGCAGCCTGTGATGGAATCTGTAGACAGGAGCCTAACAAGGGGAAATGTCAGTTACCTAAAGCCAGATATTTAGCAGGCTTTTTATCAACTACCAGAATACTGTTTTTCATTTGCTTGCGTGAAGCAGTAAACAATGCAGATTAGAATAGATACCTCTGCAAAGACTATAAGAACAAAGTCTGCAAGCAACTCTCCTGATAAAATTACGATTCTGTTGCTGAAAAGCTGAGAACAAGACTTAAAAGAGGCATTGAAGTTTGGCAGTGTAACTGCAGGCCTGGAGCAAGGCAACCCGTTGTTCTCACTCTGAGCCATGTCCATTCACTGAGCAGCCTCAAGCAAGTGAATTAAGGCCTACTGCCAATTTTGGGCATAATACCCATGAAATCTTTAGAGATGCCAAGAGACAACAGTTATTGTAACTGTCAGTTGCAATACTCCTTAACTTGGCAGAGAAAATAGTGAAACTAAAAAAATGGCTAGACTCAAGTGGAGAGAACAAATGCTGCTCCTAAGAACCATGGCCTGCAGTCATCACACTATTCATTATAACCACATCTCACAAGGCAAACTTACTTGTGCAGTTTCCCCCTCTCCAAATTCACATGGAATTTGATGAGAGAAGGTGCCATCAGGTGATCCATCTGGCAGAAGGAGTCCATGGGAGCCATGGCCCTGTCACTGTCCCCCATCACAAAGCGGCCCCGTCTTGCAAAGATGTTGCTTTTGGGTGGCTGCACCTTGGTGCTGAGTGGGCCCTGGGGGTTGTCAGCGGTGTCCTGGACAGAGTCCTCCCCATCCGTGTGTTCATCTGTCACTTCAGATTCCTCCATGTCAAAACTGCCAAACTTCTTCATCTTCCCAAGAATGGAGGACATGGTGAGCCAGCAGTCTGTGAGGAAGGACACAAACACTTTTAAAGTCAGCACTTTGTAAGACCATGAGTCCCCTTTTGCCTAGGAACGTTTTCCAAAAGCAGCGGGGAGTGGATTGGTGGCTCTCATCCCAGAAATGAGGCAGATGGACACATTCTCACTGTGCCCACAGCCAGAACAGTTTAGTAGGTCGTTACCTCTACTGCATTTGTTCCTGTTCCCACTGTAACCCATTCCAGAATGGAGAAAGCAAACCAGAGCATTCCTGTCCATCTCACTGCAGAGCTGAACCTAAAACCAGTGCCTCATCCTCCTCCAGTCACTGGTAGAGCCTGAACAATCTCAAACCCCAACAGTATCAGCTTTTCTTTTCTCCTTTCTGACTGGTTTGTGCCACAAACCATTCTCATGATTCTATCAGGGATGTGAAAAAGCCCTGCTTGTGCCATAACCTGACCTCTGGGATGCTGAGCACAGAGGGCTTCCTCAACCCAGGAAAATTATCCCTGAAGGGTTTTGCCAGAGCTATGGCAGTGCCTGCTGGAAGTTGGAGTGTGTGATCCTTGAGAGATGGCTGTCACCTCAGACAGGAGCACGGAAACAGAGAGGGAAAGGTTACCACAGATAAGATGCGACTGCAACAACCACACGGCTGATCTTGTCTGATTCACAAGCACACAGAACCCGACACAGGCAACAAATACAGAATCAGAGAACGGTTTGGGTGGGAAGAGACCTTAAAGCTCCTCTCATTCCAACCCTTTGCCATGGGCAGGGACATTTTCTGCTATCCCAGACTGTTCAGAGCTCTGTCCAACCTGGCCTTGGACACTTCCAGGGATGGGGCAGCCACAGCTTCTCTGGGTACCTGTACCTGGGTCTGCCCACCCTCACAGATAACACACTCTGCTGAAGGTAGAACAGGCTGTCTTTTTTTTGTTTGGTTTCTCATCAACCTGTTTAAAGCAGACAAATGTTGTCTTCATGCCACTGAATGCAAAATATCCTGGAATTTCAGCAGTGCAGACAGGACCACATCATATCTGAACTGCTGCACAGCTGGCTTAGAGACACACCCTGAAATCTTACACTGCTTGGAAATTTTATAGCTTTGAGCACAGGAATGTCACTAAATCTTCAAAAAGCCTCAAATTATAAACCACATTAGAGAGGTCAGTAATTTTCTCTGTACAATCAGAATGAAAACAACATCATGAGCACACTTCAAGGTTGTTTTTCTTCAGATGAGAAACATTCTGAGGGTTGTGTGCAAACCTGCATTAAAGCTGGATTTTCAGTTCTATGGGAATAATTCATACTTACATCAAGGGTCACTTACATTTTTCTGTGAAAGCAGGACAGGAAAGAAACTTTTGTCAGGCATTTATATTTTCTATAATTTTGTAAAATATACACATAAAGAAAAAATCAACTGGCAAACTTGCACATTTAGCGTTACTGGAAGCAAACCAGCATAGCACAGACAAAATACTAATGACTGCAATTTAACTTGCTCACCTTTCAAGTTCTTTGTCTCCTCAGAATCACTCTGAAAGAGTAACATAATATCTTATTAACCTAATTGTCCTATAAATAAGAAATAAAAATACTTCCATTTGGAACAAGATACTAAAATTACAGTTGAACTATTACTTCAGTGAAAAAGGAATAAAAACTGTTCTATAAAACGCAGAAAAAAATACAGTGGGAATATAGCCATGTATAACTTTAATTTTTTATCTTATTTAAACTCATGTGGATAGAGCCAAAAACATCAGTAAGTGGCTACAGAACACACAATCACTTATTTTTCACAGAACAAATATAATATTAAAAAGTCCAGAATAGGCTCAATCCTGTCTCCCAGGCAATTGCTCAAAGCTAGCTTTCCTTTCTAGACCCTGCTGGTAACATATTTGATAATGAAGACAAAGCTGCATTTCCTCATAAGTATGAATTTGCCAGGAAAATAACCTTCACAAATCTGTGGAAAGACTAATAAAAAAACCAAACAACAAGCATTATCTAGTTTAAAAAAGGCACAACGTACTTGAACTCTTTCAAACCCACATACATAAAATTTTGATACAATAAATAAGGAAGCATTTTGGATAGAAAGCCTTGCCACATCACAACTTAAATAATGAAGAGAATTTAAAAATAACTAATAACCATGCTATTCAAATATACATGCAGAACTTACAAATATTGACAAAAATCTTGTCTTCTGAAAAATAGTCCAGTTTCAGTAAACACCCAGTGATCTACAGGAATTTGGTGCCAGATATTCCTCCTCCAAGGTGCCTGGACTGCAAAGCCCTCAGAGTTTGCTTCTCCACTTCATATTTGTCTGCAAAATGTGATGACTTTTAGAACCAAGGGAAGTTCACTGGAAAAACAGAGAGAATACAGCAATAAGATAATTAAGAACAATTCTGGAACCAGAAGCATCAGTGGCTTCTATTCCCAGAGGTTTTGCAAAGCTCTTTACAAGAATTGCAGAAAGTTGCTGCTGTTTTTCCCTCCCCTTTAATTGCATTTAGTAATGGATATTCTTCTCCAGATTTCCTCTTTGCAAATACACTCAAGTTTGCAAAAAAACAGCACCCAAACCACCAGACAGCAATTGTTTCTGGGGGTCACAGTTTCAATTCTTGAATTTCAATTCAATTTGCAAAACTTTATAAAATATGCCACAGTCACCTTTCTGGACACTCTTCTTGAGTCACTGATTTAAAAATAAATATTTTAAAGATAAGCTGATTCAGAACAGAGTGGAAGAAAAACCAGTAAGTCCTAAAGCCTTTTTATTGTTTCATATTCCTCCTATGTTTCATTTAAATTNTATGTAACAGTCAGCCTCTAAATATTAATGTTATGAGGAAAAAAAACCCCAACTTATCTAATCCAGGATGGATCTAACACCCTCAAAAATTCAGAGCTGTGTCATATATTGTTAAAGAGATAATTTACATAAGATCTTTCTGACAACAACTAGTCTAGAGAAAGTTTTTCCAAAGGCTGTTTGCTGGGAGTAACCCCCAAACTTCCTGAGGTTTTGAGTAGACTATGAAATTATTCAATGAAATTATCTCTTTTGTTTTGCAAAAGGTGGCTGTCTCTCTAGTCTTGCCAACTGTCCATGGATGCATAGAAGAATTATATATTTGCCAATTTAATAGCAAACTAATTATGCTCCTTAGCTCTGTGCTACTCAGAGTAACAAAGCTGTTTATTAATGCATAACTATAGATTACCAATAGGCAGGTTCTCAGCAGCATCCAAATGTTGCAAAGGCTTTTGATGCAACAGCATCATCAGCTCTTTTCTGTTATTCTGTAAAAATGAAAGCAGATCTGCTGATAAAAACGTATTTATAAAAATGAAAGAGAGAAAACAACATGTTACAGATTCAGACTTTTTACACCACCTTCAGTCCACATTTTCTCTGTAATATGCCAACAGTTCCCTAAACATGACATGGAGTGGAAATGAAGCCATTTCTCTAATTAAGATCTCAGAACTCACCACAGCTTTTTCACCATAAAAACGTCAGTCCTGATGTTGCTAATGAATAAAACAGGAATCCATAGACATATTCCAGTGGAAACATATGCTTCCTAGGAATGAAACTGGATCCAGATAACATGGAACATTTTACTTGCTTCCCAGTGTCATTTGAGCAAAAGAAATATACATGTAGACAGCAAAGTATAAATGTTTTAACATTAAAATAAGGCAAAGGAGAAGAAAGAAATTCTAAGAGCATAACACAGGGGATAAAACCTGGACATTTTAAGGAAGTGCATATAAGCATCAGACAAAGTTACAGACAGCAGCTCATCTCTCCCAGTCCTTTCCAACATATTTCCTACCAGGAAAATGAGCCCTGCAAAAAGTCTCTTTTTATGCAGAAAGTTAATGGATCTTTCCCAGTCACTCAGATAAATTTAATGTGATAATTACTTCTCATTTCACAAATGGGAATGACAGAGCAACAAAGTGTGCAGACCCAGGAGAAGCAGACACTAAATGCAGGGGTTTAGTCCCACTGTAACGAGTGAGAGTGCATGTGGAATAAAGTGAAAAAAACCACTGTACAGTCAGGAAAAAACCAGAAGCTGCATCTCAGGCCATTCCAAATAATGACTTTATTTACTATGGAACATCACCATAGCTGCTCCCACAGCAGCATCCACATCCTTCCCGTAAACCACAGGGAATGGAAAAATCCTCTCCACTTCCTGCCTCAGCACCTCATTCCTGGCAAGGGCACTGCCACTGCCCAGAATCCTCCTCACTCCCATCTCCTCCAGGAGCTGCACAGGTAACATGGAGCAGAGGTTCTCCACGAGGCCACGGCACAGGGCTCTGGTGACATGGCCCAGGGACAGCTCAGAGGCACCAATGCTGCTCACTGATGCCAGCTGATCAGGAAGGTGTCTCTCTCCAAATATGGTTGGGTGGACTGAGAGTTTGCTGTTCTTTTGGGCCAAGGCTGCTTGGATTATCCTTGGGTAGATGGTAGATTCCTGAACCTGGAGTCCTGCAGATGGGAAATACCTTGTTATCAATCTGAAGGTGTATCTCACATGTGGACACTTACAATGGACACTGATGCACCTGCTCAGCAAAACATTGGATATCTTTTTCTGTGCCCCAAAGGAAATTGTGTGTCCAAGATTATGAACCATAATTCTCTAATCCCATTGTATCCAGAATGTGCAATGTTAGAAACCTTTTTCTGAGTACAGCAACATCCTTTCCTGACAATAACAGCTTCTCCTCATTGCCTGTATTGTGTTAAGTTCCACAAAACAACATCTTTAAAGGGACTAACAGCAGGCTTCAGCTTCAGAGCCTGGATTCCATGTGAATGCAACATTCACCTCCAGTACTTACTGAAAGAACAATTTCAGAGCTTATTTCTGTAGTGCAAAACCCAAGAGATTATTAAAAAACCTGTGAACACCATGCTTAAAGCACTTAAAAGATATTCCATGAGGTTGAGTCTTAAAACCCATTAGAGTGCTGCAAAACATGCACCAAAAGGACTCCTTTGGACTGAAGTCACACAAAATTAGAGGCTGTTGTCCTCAAATCTGCCAACCTAGCCTTTTGAAAATCAACTTGCACAAAATAATTCTGTCCTTGAAACGAAAGAAGGCCTAGAGGGAATGTGGAGAGTCCAAGCATGACTGTCCCAGCATGTTCAAAAGCTTCAGCAGGAAGCTTCAGCAGAGATTTGGGAAGCATGACCCAGGAGTTACATCCTTGTTCCCTTTGTGGCATGATGGAACAGCTCTAGGCTTGTCCCTCTGCCTCAGCTTCCTTTTACCTTGATGATCAACCTCAGTTTTGAGCTTCAACCTCCTTGAAATGACTTACCCAGCTCTTGTGCCCACTGTGCCACCATGCCCACAAAAGTTGCAAGCACGTTCCCTCCATTGAGTGATGCTGCCACTGCCAAGTATTCACCATTGAAATAGGGAAAATAAGTGACAGCTGAGGAAGGATCTGGTGCCTCTGGAGGCTGGAAACCCAGGGGCATTGAGATGGTTAGCTGAGCAGAGGTGCTGATATTAAGAACTAAAACACACAATTAAAAGAAAAAAGAAAATAATCAGTGTTTTACTAAGCTACCCTGAAGTAAAACAATGAGAAAAACAGATTAGATACCAAAATGACCATACCTGCATCAGTCCTCTCCATCAGACATGAATAAACAGAGCACTGGAAAT
This sequence comes from Picathartes gymnocephalus, assembly GCA_013390045.1. Classification (NCBI taxonomy): domain Eukaryota; kingdom Metazoa; phylum Chordata; class Aves; order Passeriformes; family Picathartidae; genus Picathartes; species Picathartes gymnocephalus. Next base: position 112,503 of record WEKY01034336.1, read on the forward strand.
CTCCCAGAGCAATTCCCACTTTTGCTCCTTTGGGAATTCCATGCCATGCACAGGTTGTCCTGCCTGCAATGCTGCCAGGGTCTCCCACCTCTGGAAGCAAGTGGACAGGAAAGCTGGATTTTTTCAGTCTGGAAGTAGAAGATGATTATTGGAGCAAAGCAGTTTGGGAATGTGTGGCATAACTACAAAAAACTCTTTGAAGTCATAAATGAACCTGGCCACACATTTGTGGCTGCTGGATTTATGGATGCTTTCACCTGTTTAGAAAGCTTTGTCTTGGACAGGGGCAGCATTCCAGTCCAGTGGGCTGGGTAAACCAGCCCGGAAGAATAAATAGTTTTCCTTTCTATGCAATCTGAGTACCTGAGATTATACAGTACATGTTCAGCAAGTTTAACCTGCTGATGTCATATGGACAAGCAAGTCCAGGGTAAAGGGACAATCACAAAACCAGAAAAAAATGCGGCTAAGTGTCAAAGAACTTCAGTTGTCATGCAATTAGTGGTTCACAATCAAATCACAAAGTGTTAAGTACAACAAACTCCTTACACAATCAGCTGCAGGTGCTACAGCAACACCATCACATTAGTAAAAGTTCAGTCAGCAAAATGACAATTTCTGTCACTCTTTCATACCTTGATGAGAAGATCTTTCACCTTGGAGTCCTGGCCTAACCTAAGCCCTGAAACTTATAAGGCCTTAGCACTCAGCCCTGAAAGAGCAAATCATTAAAATAAATAAGTAAATAAATAAACTGATTCCCTGTAACATTTGCTGTAGCTTAGTAGCTCTTAAGTATTATCACAAGTAAGTCCTAGCAGCTATGAAGAACTCAGCTCAAAGAACTACAGGGTGGTAACTGTTTACCGTGGCACAGGTAACACTGGGGCTGCACTTGTCCACCCATCCCACCACAGAAAGGGAGAGAACAGCGTGGAAACACTGGTATTGTTGTTTATAGGTATTTTTAAAAATACTGGGCCAGATTTTATCAGATTTAAACAGAGCAAACTCTCAATAGCTCTTCAGTACAGGCCACAATTGTTTAGGGGTAACTTTCAATCCCTTTTTATGTGTAGCACATCAACACTCAGGGCCCAAAGAGGAGCTCACACTGCCTGACACAAGCAGTGCACAAACCCCACCGAACGGCCTCAGCACTTACATGTCAGTGTTCCAGCTCTTGCTTCTGCAGTTAAAATATCCCCAGCTGGCAGCATTCTGGACAGACATGAGTGGTCTCCTCAGGTCACACAACATGGCAACCACATAGTCCTGGATAGTGCCAGCTGCATCATAAGCCTTCAGAAAATCTGGACTTTTAAACAAGACATATGAAAAACAAAAAAAAAAAAAGAGGACTTTTTGCTTTAGGGCAGTGAAAGCATGACAATTTTCATTGCTATGGGGAACTTCAGACATGTGGGCCCATTTAAAAATTAAACAGCCACCTCAGTGATCAACCTGCATTTTGTTGGTTTGGTTTTTTATATGGAATTTGTTTTTCAAGCTGCAGCAATACTTCTCTCCAGATGGAAGATGGAGATAGAGCAGCTTTAAGGAATGGGTTGTCTAGGTTCAAAAGCACAGCATTGAAAAAATTACTAGGAAAGGAAAAATTGTTTGTGTGAAATAAGGCAGTATTTTGTTGATCCTGGAGCATTTTTGAAAAATAGGTAAATTCTCACTTGCTCTGGGATCCACAAATCATATGAATGGAAATGTACCAAATGGTGAAGCAAAACAAAACAGCTGGACTCATGATTTATGCAGCTCTAAAGTAAGATCACACCATGCTCCATATATTTGCTGGACAAATGCTGGAAAAAAATAAGATCTACTAAATTTTTCCCCACTTATTGAACCTGAACTCATTGCAGAGGAAGAGACTGGCTCTTTGAGACAGATGAAACTGAAGAGCAAAGCTTGCTGATGCCAGGTCATAAGTGAAAAATTATATCCTCTGAAAAATGCCATGACAAAGCAGAGCATTTGTGTCACCTCATAAGGATCTGTCTCAGTGTCTGAGGAAGGAAGGAACTGAAATTAATTTAGAGACTCTGTTTTAGCATCTGGCAGCAACCAGACCAAGCAACTCTGTTACTGTTTTAGGCATGTCTGTACTTTCCACAAAGCAGCACAAGGCAAAATGACAATGTTCAAACTGCATTAGCAGAGCTCCTCTGAGCAGTATGATGGACTGCAATTATTCTATGGTACTTTAAAGCTTCTGTTCCTATAAAGGTCTAAAGCTTTTCTTCTTATTAGAGATCTGCAGTACTTTTATGAGGTCAGAGACTCTTGCATGCTTAATTGCATATAGTTTATATTAAATACTGCCATTTTAAATATTCTTTGACTACTTAATTAAGATTATGATTACAGAGAAGCGCAGCCCCTCAGCCTGTAGCACCACTAACATGCTACAGGAATACTAATTGTCACATAAACTCAAGATAAGAAACAGCCTTTTGAGCAGCAATGTACCTGTTCCTTAAATACCAGTAGACTGTGGTACATCCAAATCCTGTAGCCAGGCTCACGTGTGACTGGGGCAGAGGAAGAGAGGACAGGAAGGTGGGGCTGCAGCGCCCGTCCTGCCAAGTGACCAGGGGGCTGACCTTGTCTGGCTCAAAAGCAGGGCCTGTGCCACTCTCTGACCACTTACAACCTGAAAACAAAACAGAATCCAAGAAATCCAGTGACTCTATGCAGCCTGCCTGCCCAGCATTCCTCATTTCTGGACACACTTGATAATTTGTTAAATAGATCAGAAACAGAGCAAGCAGAGACTGTAATCAAATTAGTCTCAGTTTCCAGCCCTAGATAACATCATAATGCAAATTATCCTTTGCTAACACAGAGAATGGAATCCAAAGCCTTCCTCCTCTTGAAGAGAGATATTAAAGATACAACTTAAATAACAGGTAAGCCACAAAAAAACCCAACCACAGTCTGCTATGGGAGGTGAGGAGCTGGCATGGCAGCTCTCATGTAAAAACCTCAGCTGGGATGTGCCACATCACCACCTGGAGAATGCTGTGTTAGTAATGAACTGCCCAGGATGGACAGCACAAAGCTGCATCACCTCTGGAGCCAAAGCAGCAAGAAACCTGCATCTGTGAGTATTTAGCAAGGGACTGCAAAGTACCAAAGAGTAAAACGCCCATATACTACACAACAAAGCTTCACCAGAGGTAGGGCAGGGTTTAATTTGGGGTTTGTTTCCCCAGTCCAGCACATTCCTTTAGAGCAGAGAACACCACACCTTTGAGGAAATCTTCACATTCTTTCACTGAAGAGGAGAGGCTGGGCTCAAGAACTGTTTGCCAGTACATTCCATGGCACAGCTCTGACCCCTCCCAGGCCATCCCTGGACACAGGGCAGGGACAGGACAGGTCACTCACTCAGGAACTGAGGCAAACTCTTGGGGCTTGGCCAGAGAGCAGAGTTTCAAGAGAAGAGACTCGGCTGCCTGACTTGCACAAATACAGCTAAAAAAAAGTAATTCTTAGGCTGGATAAAGGGATTGGAAGTCACACACAGTAAAAAGCAGCCCTAAAGGCTTGGAGGTGCCATGAGAAACATGCAAAATAAAACATACTTTTTCTTGTTCCCTCAATTCCCTGGTCTATCAGATCTGTTTGAACTGAATTTCCAATTGGTTTGCTTTTCCAGTTTTAAATGGATTCTAAGAAATATTATTAATCATACATCTAACCCTAAAGGATGCCATTAAAATTTTTATATGTGTCCCAAAGGTCCTGGATTCACTTAGTCCACTCAAAACAAATGAGAGCAAACACCCTATTTCACTTGACAGAAATGAAACTAAAGTGGCATGTGGCTTTAGGACATAAAATATTTACCAACATGACATAAGGATCTTTGCCTATGAATACACAAGGCTTTGTTATGCAGCTCCTGGGACAGCTGGAAAGCAACAACAGCTCCTGCAGTCCATCAGCCTTTGGACTTCTTTCTTTCTAATCATTTTTAGGATTTAATGTAAAATTACAGCCAATAATGAATAGTACAGTGCCTCCTCAAACAATTAAGACCCTGACAACTTCTGACAGGCAGTGACCAGCACTTTTGAAAAATCTACTCTGTGGTTTACAATAAATCTTTCCTTACTCTGCATAACTCCTGTTAAAATAAGAGTTGTATAGTTGTCCAGATGAGCACATTACAGGGTTAAGAGGAAGAAGACATGGAACCACACTCTTGGAAGCCTTAGACCTTAGTAGCTTTACAAGGCATTAGTCAAGAAGACAATCCATCCCTGTCTCACAGGACTAGCAATCCAAGGCCTGGAATCTTCAAATATCCTCACCATCACAAGGATTATCTGGGTATTTGCACAACCAAGGCCCGTACGACTACCTCACTGCAGCTGATTTTGTTTCTGAGGTCTTGGCAAGCAGCTGAGCATCCATAATCCTCACCACAGTCTTTTCTCAGCTCCTACTAACAGAAGCATAAGCAACAAAATGAATGCAACACAACAATCTATGTATGACTTGCTAGGAAAAAAAAAAGTCTTGGAATTCCGGGGGGAAAAACCAGAGTTATTGAGATACTGGACAACATCTAGATAAGGTGGATCACATCTATGAGGTGAATAAAATCCCCCTGCAAGTTATTTACCTGACGCAGAAGTTCTTTCAAATGGCACCAGATAGCATATGATGGAGGAACAACTAACAAGCCATAAATACGCTATTCCTCCTTCCTATTAATAATTGTGCTGACTCTGCAGGGATGTCATTAGGCTAAATCCTTTCTCATTGACTATAGTGAGTAGCTGAAATTTCAGTAAAAAAAAGCAAAATTCCCGTAAGAAATCTTCTGTTAATTCTGTTTTAGAGAAGACCAAAGTGACACAGCAGTTTAATCACAGAATCACTTCCAATCACTGTTAAAATTTAATTTTCTGCATCATAATAGTCTGAACAGAAGTGTTAAAGAATGAATGTTACCTTTATCACTTTTCCAAAACACAACCCCATGCATTTGTCCAGAAATACCAATGTGGGTGACTTGCTGAAGCTGCTGCTGGGGCAGAGCAGCAAGGCATTCATTCAAAGCTGTCATGATTTTCTGGACATCCTGCTCCATTCCCTGCAATCACAAAGCATTATCCTGAGCATGAAGCCATTAGGATTCACTCAGTGTATTTATTAAACAAGGCTGCTTTAGTCAGAAGTAAAAGACAAAATTCATTTAGTTCAATAGCATTTATTATAGTAATGTTCACTACTAAGCTGTAAAAAGAAAAGAAAAATTGCAGAAAAACTCACAAACCCACAAAAATTAAAAATCAATACTAGCAAGTTGAGCCTCTTAAACTGAAGGCCAAATACTTCTTAATTTCCTAAATTACCACATCCAACTGTAACTTAAAAAAAAATACAATACCACTGCCTACAGACTTTCATTAGTTCACCTTATCTCTTGTTCTTCATTTTCCTCACAGAGAATTATCCATGTGTTCTGACTGGCATCTTCCCTACATGTTCCTAAAGCTTCTCTCTATTTATTCACTGTTGATTTTGATGATGCTGATATTTCATTTCTGGATATTCTATTCCTAGAACCACCCAGTAAACTGGCCCAACTGTTCCCGAGGAGAAGTTTACACATTTTCAAAGGTTCAGGTTACTTTGTGACAGCCCAGTATGAAGATTACAAAACTACTGCAACAGAGTCTACAAATAAATGTGAACTTTGTGCACTTTTGGCTGCATAAATTGGCTGTAGAGAGGACGGCTGGCCCATTTGGTATCCTTGGTATCAGAAATTATGCATATTTCTTATGATTCTGATTCATCCTTTTTTTTGTTTTTTAATTGACTAATACAATGGATGTAAAAATCTTTAACAGGAGTACATGTTCCTGGTTATTTCCACGGGGACTTTCCAGTTATGATTCTACCTCACGCTGAAGTGCAAAAGAAAATACTCTTCCAGCTGGCAAGTGGTTGCTGTTTCCTAACTGGGAGCGTCAAAGATAAGGTGGTGGCTCAGGGCAGAACAATTTTAGCACGTCTTAGGCAATTTTTCAAAACCTGGGTCCTTCTTAAGCCAAGCAGCTCTGCTTAACTTCCTTGAACAGTGAGCAGGGGGTGTTTAAATTCTGCTTTTTGATGTCTAGACACATGCTAGGCACGAAAACAATCCAGGGAAACCACTGGACTCTGCACAATGTACCAAACAACCCAGGCACTGCAAGGCAAGGCCGGCGTCCTGCTATTTCCCTCAGCACTCCCTGCCAGCCCTTACCTGCGGTGCAGCTCCCAGGCTATCGCTGTGTGCTTGCGTCTCCCTGGAGCAGCTCTGTGCCAGCGCCAGCCCTCGCTCTGTCCCTGTCACCAGCGCTGCCTTCACCGACGTGGTGCCCAGGTCAATGCCCAGCACACAGGCGGGCCCAGGCCCGCCCGCCGCGGCCATCAGGGGATGGAGGCTGTCACTTTGCCCAGCACAGACAGGCGGACTAACACCCACCATGCCGAGCCCCACACGGCTCCCGGTGCCCCCCGAGCCGCGGGCACTCGCAGTGCGGGCTCCTGGGGACAGGGCAGGAGCGCGACCTGGACTTCGCCCTCAGGCTGAAGGTGTCTCCCTCCCCTCAGCGCTCCCCAGTCACTGCCCCTCCACCTTGACCGTGACAAACCGCCCCTTCCCCAGCTGACCCGCGCAGCTTTCTACCACGCTTTTTATCAAAACCAAACCACCACGGCGCCCAGCCCGCCCCGCTCACAGCTGTGGCCCCCTCATGGACCCGCTCCACCACACCCAAGATGGCCCCCAGGGGCGGCCGCAACGGCGCGGTGGGCGCTGGGCGGGGAGTCCATAGGCGATCGCCTCACGTGAGAGCTGAAAAGGGAAGAACGGGGACGGCGCCGGGCGCTGAAAGAGGTGAGCTCCCGCCCGCTCCCCGGTACCGCCGACCTTGGCAGCGGCGCGTTCCAAAGCACCGGGTACCCCGCTCCGGCGGGGCTCCTGAGGGGAGAGCGGCAGGACTACAAATCCCAGCGTGCACCGCGGCGCGCCGCCAGTGGCGGGGGTCTAGCGGTGGCGCGGGGCCTGCCGAGATTTGTAGTCCCGCGCATTGGGGTGGGGCGGGTCCGTCACGGGAGCAGCGCTGAGGTAAAGGTGTGTCCGGGGTGGCCGGCCAGACAGAGGGACGGGGAGATCGGTGCCTTCCGAGGGGTGCTGAGGGTCCCTCGACTGGGCTGGGGGCCGTGGTGCTGCGGAGAGAGGTGTTTGCCGTGGCTGCTAGCGGAGGGGATGGACTGTGTGGCCGTGTGGGTGCTGAGCAAGGCTTCTCCTCGCTTTTTCTGCAGCTTTTCCACCATGAGGACGCGGTATCTGCTCCCCGCTCTGCTGAGCCTCTCGCTGGCGCTGCTGGGGCCTGGCGGTGAGTGTTTGGTCAGCCCAGCTTGGGCCCTCAGGGCTCCAGACCAGCAAGGGATGGAAAAGGGCAGCTCTCCAGTTATCCCATTACATCTCTCCTGGGATACCTGTGCCATGCTTCCCATCAGCTCTTCTCTCACACCTTACCTTGGCTTCTTGTGCTCCTACATTATACTGAGGCACTGTTCTGCACCTCATGCTCCAAAATCACTTCTGCAAATAAAATACTGCCTGGGGTGCAGTCAGTGATGAAGTGGGAAGCTCCTCTGCACTTAACTTCTTAAGAACCCTGTGTAATATGTGGCAACATAAAAAAAAAGTGTACAAGCCTGCCTGTGCAACCTGTTTATCTCTCCATTTCTGTAAATGTACATTCTCTTGGACACCTGGGCACCAGGTTTGTTTCTGTGGCCCAAGAAACAATTTTATATTAAGTTTTGGGTATTTATGACTCCTAGATCACTAGGATCACATCAAGAAACAGGGTGAGTTTGCAGTACCCTGTAACAGTCCCTTGGCATGAACTTTTTTTGCACTGCAAGCATTTAAATTACTTCCTTGCAACATGTTCAAGTGACAGTTATTTACTTCTCCTTTTAGGTTGTTTGGTTGCCTTGAAATAAGCTGTACTCCCCCTTTGCTTTTTATCATGTGTACTTATCTGATCTGATTCTGCAGGGACCAATGGGTAAAATATCTCTGGCTATCTATGGCACAAAAAAAAAGTAGATTGTTCCTCTGAAGGAGCTGTTCATAGTAATTGAGATTTGTGTGGGTGGTTTTTTTTCCCCCCAGATGGAGTCATTGTGTTGTCAGTCCCTGAAGTGGTTTCTTTAGAAATTGGAAGTTCAACAAACGTCACAATCTCTCTGAGGTAAAATCATGATTACAGCTTTACTTTCCCTTTGGAACATGGGCTGTCCTGCATAAGTGAATTTATGTTTGCTCCCTTTCTAAAAATTGATGCTTAAGAGAAACTTGCATTTCCTAGAAGGCCTTTCCTGGACAGATGTTCAGTGGAGTTCTTTAGGAAAGCTGTGCAGGACTGTGTTGCTTGGAAAGGTTTTGTTTGTCTTGTTTTGTCTTTCTGCTGTAATTTCTGTCCTTCATCACCCCAAGTACATGTGCCTTGTTGCTGCCCTGTTTCAGCAAAGGGTAATGAGCACAAGGATAGGATAGGATCAGATCCTTTGGTGACTGCTCTGCCACTTGTGTGGAGAAGAGGGAGGTACAATGTGGCCGTACAACCATCCAGTTACATCACTGGATCAGATGAAAGAACCAGTGCAATGCTCCCACACTTTGGTGCTGGTTCCTCTCAGTCTGAGGCAGGTCCTGCTGTGTGTGGGCTGCTCATTGCTGAGAGGATTCAGCAGAGGCTCCCCTGCAGCCCTGGAGCAACCTTGGAACTCAGGCACCAGCCTAACTTGTTTTTTCTGCCTTCTCAGGGCTCCACTAAACGAGACACTGGTGATAACTCTTAATATTACACACTCCTCAAAGAACAGCACCATTGTTGAACTTCCTGATGAGGTAAATGACAGAACAGACTTGTGACCTTATGCAAAATGCTCCTGCTATTATGGTGCAACTCCTCTTTCTTCCCTCTGCTCTGCCTTGCAGGTACAGTTCCCTGCAGGTCACACTAAAGCAGACTTCCAAGTGGAAGCAGATGATGTGGGACAAGTAACAGTTTACCTTTATGCCAATAATTCCAACTTAACTGGGTGAGAAACTGGTTTTTTGTTCCACTTACTATCCTGTTACTCCTAAACTTTGGGGTAGCTATTCCCTCTTAGGAATTAAATGGGACATGGGTTGGATGCAGTTAAGATGTGGTAGCCCTGCAGCAAATCCCCAGGTGTTCAGATAAATAGAGGGCACAGAAGCAGAGTAGTATCTTAGATTTGATTACAAGATGACTGAGTTCTCAAGGCTCCTTAGTCTGGTTTTAATAGTGCCTCCCAACAGTATGAAGATTACGTGCCAACTTTTCTGATCTGGGAAGCATTTGGCTGTCAGTGTTCAGTGGGATTCTGTTCTTATTGTGCAGGATTTTTTCTGGAGTTCCTGGGCTGCATCAGTTAGGGGAGCCCTCTTCTCACAGGTGCCAGTTCTCCCTCCTGAGAAAAGCCTAGCCAGATGGAGAAAGCTGGATTGTGTTTGCTTGTGGCCCAGATGTTACTGAGCAACAGGATACTCCTGTTTGTACTTCCTTGTTTTGCTTCTGCTTTTGAGACTGGGGGCAAAAGCAGAGGTGAGCACGTGGAACGCTCACAGGGCAGGACGATCATGAGGCGTGAGAAGGGCAGCTCTGCTCTTCCTAACAGACCCTGTGCTGAGAGAGTGGAAGCCACAGGCTTCACAAGGTGACCTTTGGGAACATTCCCATGGTAAAAGGATGGAAAGGAAGGACTCAGGAGTGGGAGGTGTTCCAAACATAACAAGGTCACAAATGAAAAGGGGAGCAACTCAGCTGAACCCAACCGAATCTTTATTGTCTTGTCTCTACACCTGGAGTCTGTTTCCTCTCTCAGAGCAGAACAAGATAAAATCTCCTGAAAGAAGCATAAATTAACTCATTCTTTTTGCATGAACCATCAGGCCTAGGATTCAATTTCAAGTGATTCACAGCATCATAGTGAGATATGCTGATGAGGTGATTGGCTGGATCTATTTCCTCGCCTGGTCCATCTCCTTTTATCCTCAACTCTTTGAGAACTGGCGACGGAAAAGGTAAAGAGATGTTTGCAAGTCACTAAAGTACTTGTGCAAATCATATTCATAGCTTCAGTTACATCCATCCTGGTTATTGGGAATTATCCATGGAAAGATGGGGAAAAAGGCATTAATTGCAGCCCCAGTGAGCTTTTATACATGCATATTAGAGGGAAACTAAGTGCACCCTACCTGGTCCTAAGATTTGGCATCCAATATGAATTTGTGATAGAAGACACTTCCCCATTCCCTTTGGTGTCATGTTGTAAATCATCTGGCTGAGCCAGGTGTGATGATCACTTTCAAAGATTATCAGCCTTGAGAGCTGTTTCTCAGACACCTCCTTGTAGTGCTATCATGAGGCCAGCTCCCCTTGAACTAAGTGACTCGATGTAGGAACATTATCATATATGAAAATGCAACCATTTGATCTGGCAGTGATACACTCGTGCTTTATGGATTCAGGCTGGAAGGGCTTTATCAGACAGGCTGAGCTCATGGAGGGGTGCACTTAAAGAGCAGAGACACAAATTGATCCATGAGAGCTGTTATTTCACCCAGCTTCCTTATGAACTCACAGCATTGTGAGGTCACAGTGCCTGAAGCTTTTGCTTACATCAGAAACTGCTGATAAATCAGTACATTCCAGGATCAATTTGTCCCTGGAACTGCCTGTAACTCTCTAATGCATGTTTCTCTTTTTTTTTTTTCCTCTTCTGTAGTGTTGTTGGACTAAGCTTTGACTTTATAGCATTAAACCTTACTGGCTTTATAGCATACAGTGTGTTTAATGTTGGGCTCTTCTGGATTCCCTTGATCCAGGTAAGCATGATTCTCTCTTAACACGTGCTGGGGGCTGGGTATGTGCAGAAGGGAGTTAAGACACGTGGCTAGTTTTGCTTTCTCTTACCTTTAGGAGGAATTCCTGGTCAGTTATCCCAGTGGGGTGAACCCTGTGGCCATCAATGATGTTTTCTTCAGTCTCCACGCAGTAGCCCTGACTCTCCTCACCATCATTCAGTGCTGCATCTATGAGGTAGGTCTGGGTGCTGGGCTCGCCTGTGGGCTCTGCCAGAGCTCCCTCTGCCGGGCACCTCCCCGCTCCTTTTGGGCTCCAAAATCCCAAATTCCCTGCGCTTCCTCCGGCCTTTCCAGGAGCCAGGCTTCACAGTCCAGCCGCCTTCAGCTCTCCTGGGCTACCAGCACCTCCACTAGCCTTATCTACTTCAGCCTCATGGATGTTCCGAGCTTATAAGTATACTCCTTAGGGACTGAAAATAACTGAGGCAAGCAGCCAAGTTCATAAAGTTCCCAAACAGATCTCTAGCCAGCACATAGATTACAGCTCTTCACAGCACAAATGCTTTGCTGTTTCCTTGCTACTTGGAGCATTCTTCAAGGTAGGGTAAGACCTCAGATACTCCCTGCAATTCAAACACAGTTTTTTTCAACTTCTCTCCTAAAACAGCTGCAAATGCCCTTGTATAAAAATTCACACCTTTTCAAGTGAGACTGATTGTTATAGTCAAGTGGTTTGTATTTAATCCTATTGATTGTTCCAGTCAGGTGGTTCTTTGTGTAATTTTCATTGTAAAAGCTTCTCATCTGAACAAGCCAATTTTCTCTAAATGGTAACTGTTTCTGTCTTGGGGTTCTTCCTTTGGTCATGTTAAACCTAAAACTGTAACAGCCCATTTTTCATCATTGCCAGGTACAACAGAGAAGAATTAGAAAGCACTTCACTTTTCTAGTGAAGAATTAGAAAGCAACCATAAATCTTTTACCATAATGGTATTATCAACGTTTTACTTATGCAGGAACTCTTGATCTCATCAGATTGAATTTTGGAGAGTTGTTACAAATTATGTACAATAAATACTCAAGAATACTGTTCCCCTTTGCTCAGGGACAGCAGTGTTTTAAATGATTGATATGAATATTGCTCATCAGCTTTTGAAAACCTCCAGCTGGTTGCTGCAGCACTTGCTTAATTTTGAAGTTCTCCTGTGGTACCAGCCTGACTGGTAAAACAGGTTTGGACTGTAATATTACACAGTCCTGAGCAAACTGTATCTTTGTGTCTGGGGATGTGTGACCCAGCCAAAATGTATCTGTGTTTCTATTTCAGAGAGCAGGTCAGAAAGTCTCCAAAGTTGTTGTTGGCCTCCTGGCACTTGCATGGATCTTCACCTTCACAACGCTATTCCTGGCTGCAGCTGAGGAGATGACATGGCTGCAGTTCTTGTTCTGCTTCTCCTACATTAAGTTAGCAGTCACACTGATCAAATACTTCCCACAGGTAAATCCTAGCTTTTCTGCTTAGATTCAGTGTCCCTGCTACCCTAAACCTGCAGTGTGTGCTCTTGAAAGTCTGAACAGACTAAACCACCAATGATTATTTATTAATAGTGACAAAACCAGTAGAATTGTACTGAAAGTGCTTGAAAGCGAATCCCAAATGCCTGTGCATGACACTCTGAATTCTTGTCACACTCCCAGGCCTACATGAATTTCCGTCGGAAGAGTACTGAGGGATGGAGTATTGGAAATGTGTTACTGGACTTCACTGGTGGAAGCTTCAGCCTTCTCCAGATGTTTCTGCAGTCATACAACAATGGTAAGCTTGGAACTGAGGTCCTGGAGCCTTTAATGGGGGGGGAAGTCCCACTACAAAGCAGGTATAAACCAGTGGGTTATCTCAGAAGAATCATGTTTGTGCTGTGTTTTGGGGAGCTGTTCTTACAGAAAGGATAAAGAATCTGTTCATATTCCCTCAAGATATAAAATGGAGTAGCCATCCTGAAGAAACCACAGGAACAGTTAGTAATTAGCTTTGCATAAGATGTGCACTGCAGTCAGTCTGAGCAGTGCAGGTAACAGACATGAACTTCTCTATAGTGTCTTGAGATAAGACTACACTTGAGGAGTCAGCCTTAACTCTAACTTTGTGTTTGACAGATGAGTGGAAGTTAATCTTTGGAGATCCAACCAAGTTTGGCCTGGGTGTCTTCTCCATCATCTTTGATATTGTTTTCATGGCCCAGCACTACTGCCTGTACAGGAGACGAGGGTATGAACCTTGTGAATAACATCACTTGTGGAGACTGAAACTTTAAACTGAACTTGTCCCTACCCTGTCTGAGGGCTTTCAAGATTCTTGCTGCCAGTTAGCAGAAATCCTGATTCTGATCTCTGTCTGGGACTTGATCCCCTCTGGGATGGAACACAAACTGTTGCCTTGCCAAGCACTGACTGCCAGATGCCTTAAGGACAGCAAGCTCTCAGCTGCACACGGGAGACTCCGCCTGTTGAAACTGCACACACAGCTCAGTGGGAGCTGTCCAAGCAACACACAGCTCACTTTTCACCAACGACAGGGAAGAGAAGGACCAGAGTGATGTCTTTCTGATTGGAGGTGAAGCACAAAGAGCAGAGTTCTGTCTTCCAAAAATCTCAAGATCATGTTTAAGCAACCACTTAATGTCTTTAAGTAATGACTGAAGACTGTCTGTGGATCCAAGTGCTGCTGCTGACCTTTCCCAGACAGCTCAGTCCACCACCACTCAGGCTGGCCATGGTGGTACTCCCAATAATGAGGTTGGTAATAAATGCACAAATATTACAATTTGAACTTTTTATTAAAAAAAATCCTAATAAACAGAAACTGTATTCTTATTTCACTATGAAGTATTTCACTTTGAAAGCTCTTTCAAAGGTGCTAAGACAAGTAATTAGAAGGGAATCTTCACATTTACACTTGAATGCTTAAAACCTAATGTGTCCTTCTAGGTGTTGACTTAAGGAAAACTAGAGCCCAGGTGAGGTTCCCCCCCAGTGAAACCAGACCTTACTGACCTCAGTAATTCCACAGTCTACTCTGAGCCAAAAAAAGGTGTCAGCTGGAGGCACCCAAGTGATGTGGCACTCTTAAATGTAAGGAGAAACAGCTCAGGAAAACCAACTTTGTTTTATTGTGTGTAAAATCAAGTGAAAAAGCAGTACAAATAGCAGTGTATCTTTATAGTAACAAAAATAACTCCAACTTGAAAGACTTAAAATTTACCACTGAATTCTTAAGTTACAAAATTCCAAAGCAGGATTGTAGTAATTCCAGAGATATAAAATTGGTAAGTAGGCATCTGCTGGTGTGCACAGAACAGTCTGAGATGCATCAATCACAACATACATGGCACAGCAGTAATGTACTGAATAAATTAGTCTGCCACCTCCTCGTGCTCTATTTACAACAGCTTACCTCAAGGCTGCTTAAGGAAAGTAGAGATATGTATAGATCAACTGAAGAGGATTAAAAACTCCACGTTTTGGGTAATTGTAAAGCTAACTGCCTAACAAACCACAGGATGCTAGATCATGGACTTAGTGTTGCAGCAAGAATCTTCAGTCCTGTGGCAGGTTAATTTAAACCACTGAGTATCCTACTAGGAGTTTAAATTTGGTCAAGAGGCACTTCTGCAAATTATTGGCATATTCATCTCTTTCATCCAATAAATCACTGATTTGAGCAAAGACAAACCAAACTCCCTCCCCTTTCAAGTCTGATAAAAGTGGAATGAAGAACTGAAAACTCTACATCTACAAGCAGCATTTCTGATAAGTTCAGAAACATTTTTTGTTTCCTGCTCCATATTCCTTTAAATTAAACTCAGTTCATCTGATGGTACAAATTGGGAACAAGGAGAATTCAGTTTTTACCCTGCCAGTGAGGTTGAACTGCAGTGTCCATGAAGTTGTAGTGTACTTCACAAGTATTAATCTGGCACTTCTGTGTTACTCAGTTGTTTCTTGCCTGAAGAGGCTGCTTTTTCCAGGAAATCTTTGCAGGAAACTGTAATGCCCTAAACTTTTCAGCCACTCTCTACCTTGCACACAGTGTGGGATTAATACAGCGCTCCTCCCCACAGCACTGTGCAGCTCTTAATTCTGACATTTGAATTTGTTAGCAGAGGGGGACAGGACAGCTCACTCCTAAAAGCTTAGGCACAGCAAACCCTCTGGTCTCCCATAGCAGAAACCACATTTCCTCCTAAACTTAGAGGCTTTTGTGCTACAGAAGAATCCTGTCCAAGTTAAGGCTTTTCCAGTTGCTCTTAGATTACCTGGGTCTGTCCTGTCCTGAAAGCCATGACTATAAAAGTCTTGCCATGTACCTGCAGGGCAGACTTTAGAGAAGCACTGTGCTGAGGGGGAGTATTTTACTACTGCCAGTTACACCAGAAGAAGTTAAAATAAAAGAGTAGTGTTTACCACAGGTAGGAACATGCACTCCTTCCAGACAACCTGTTCCAGTCTAGTGTTTGCTTCTTTCTTTGATCCCAGTCTATACATCTCCCTCCCCACCCCTTCCCCAGCTGGGTGATGGATTAGGACATCATGGATTGCTGCACAGCCTTCTGCAGGGACTGCCTGGTCACCAGCAGCCGGACCACCTCCTCATTCCTTTTGGTCAGCCTCTTCCTGGCCTGGTCATGGGTCACCATTGTCATATCCCAGCCATTCACCTGGGAAAAAAAAAAAAAACCATAAAATGAGGCAGGTGCAGGGACCCACAGGTGTCCTGTAACTGTCCTATCAGAACCAAGCAGTGGATATGCTCATGCCACAGCTCAGTTTATTTATAAACCCCACAAACTCTCCTGGGAAGTACCCAGAAGGTTATTTTCCCCAGCAGATGCTTCTCTGCAGTGTGCAGCTAGTACTACATCAGTACTGTCTTATCTTGGTGCTTACCTGCATGATCTTATCTCCAATCTGGAGTCCTGCAACTTCTGCTGGGCCTCCCTCTGTCACCCTTGTTACATAGATACCCTGGAAAATAATTAAGAGTTCATTTACTAAGTATGGGAGGATTCAGTACTCAAGGGCCATTTGACTGGCAATGCAAAAAAACTCTAGTATATTAAGAGATTTTAGTTAAAAACAAGCTTGTGCAATGTTGGAAAATAGAAAAGGGGGAGAAGTCAGTTGAAGTCAGCCTGCAAATGGTAATGGGGCGACAGAGTCGCTGTGGTAGAGGGCAGATGATGGTTTGGGTATTTCAGCCCTTGGGAGAGGGAGTTGCTACAGAAAAAGATGATCTGACCTTGTCAGTCTTGTCTTCAGAGAAAGGATTCTGAGTAGGGTCCTGATCAATGCCACCCCCAATGCTGAATCCCAGAATTAAATTGTCACCTTGACGAAGCTTATGTATTTCAATTCTTTGCTGGAAAGAGAAAGAGATCAAATTGCTGAGTATTTTGACAACTGGAAGAAATGTCAAGCGCATTTCAGACACAAATACTTCAGATCCAGTTAGGTTGTCTTTCCCAGAGATCCCGCAGCCCAGCACCTCACTTACTCAGAGCTTTCCTGCCTGCCTGGGAATAGAAGAGAACACTAAAAGCAGAGCAGGTCTCTTTAAACATGACTCATGCCTTGATAACCAGCAGTCACTCATGACCAGCCCCATCTTGCTCATTATCCACATGCCTTATGTTCCTGCTAGTCCTATCAGCAGAAATAACAACCTATTATTAGGATGGTTCTTTTTCAGGATAACTTTGTAACCCGGGGCAGGTTCCTCACTGCCCGATGCACAAAGGCATCCGACCAGCTTTGTGCATTATGTCAGCATTGTGGAAATGCCAGCTGGTGCAATTCCTGAGCCAGGGTGAAAAGCTACGTTCTTAAGTGACACAATAACCTCTCAAAAGGTGCTTCAGCCCTATCGAATGGCAGATGTTCCTGCTCATTGCAGGGGATTGGAATAGATGACCTTCACGGATGCCTTCCAACCAAACCATTCTGTGATTCTCCTCTCACAGCCCTGTCATACAGACCCTGAACTTCCCAACTAAATTCCAAACTCCCTGGGCACAGCAGCCCAGGATCCGTGTCCTCAGGGCTGTCAGCTGGAGCGGCACACCCAAGCACAACCCCATTCACCATTCCAGCCAGGGGAAAGCACAGAATCCCTCACTTGCACTGCGTGGTGATTAAAGCCATTATCTCCCCTTACAAGCTCTGCTTCCTTAACCCTACCCAGATAGGCAGGTGCTTATCCTGCCCCTGCCCTCGCAGAGTGGGCACCGCACCGAGCTTGGGCTCGGCTGCCGCAAGCTCCCGCTACCGGAAGGATGGGGCTCGCTCCCTGGCCAGAGTCGGTCGCTCCACCGGCAGAGCTTCCCCTCGGTTCTCCCAGCCGGTATCGCGCACGGATAATCTGACAGTCCCCGCAGCGGGGAGCGGCGGCCGGGGCGGCAACCAGGGCCGGCAGCGCTGCGGACCGAGGGGCCGCGCCCTTCGCCCGCGGACCGGGGCTGCCCGGGGATCTCCGCCCTCCGACAGCCCGCAGGGCGCTGCCGGGTGGCACCGGCACCGTCACCTCTGTCCCCGTCCGTGTCCTGCACCTTTCGCCCGCTCCTTCCACGTACCCGCGGACCGGAGCTGCCCCGGGGCGGCACCTCCGCCCGCTGACAGCGCGCAGGGCGCTTCCGGGCACCGCCGCATCCCCCTCTCCATC
>WEKY01034336.1:130595-148584 GCA_013390045.1 Picathartes gymnocephalus
TGAGAGGTATGGAGGAAGGGGAGGACGGGCGGGAAGGCTGCGGGGCTCTGAGGGCGGGCGGGCTCGTACAGCGTGTGTTTGCTTCACCCCAGTGTCGGTGCGAGCGAGAAGGTGCCCGAGCCCGGCCGGGAGCCATGGCCGCCGTGGTGGCCAAACGCGAGGGGCCGCAGTTCATCAGCGAGGCGGCGGTGCGGGGCAACGCGGCCATCCTGGACTATTGCCGCACCTCGGTGTCCGCCCTGTCGGGCGCCACGGCGGGGATCCTCGGCCTCACCGGCCTGCACGGCTTCATCTTCTACTTCCTGGCCTCCGTCCTCCTCTCCGTGCTGCTGGTGCTGAAAGCCGGGCGGCGGTGGAACAAGTACTTCAAGTCGCGGAGGCCGCTGTTCACGGGGGGGCTCGTGGGAGGGCTCTTCACCTACGTCCTGTTCTGGACTTTCCTGTACGGGATGGTCCACGTGTACTGAGCAGCTCCGCGGCTAACGGAGCAGGAGGACTGTTGCCAAAAGTCACTACACAGTAGGCCAGCTCACCTTTCAAACTGTTGTCCATCGCTCGTGTCGTTAATGCTGTTGGTAAATTACGTCCAAGTACAGATTAATCAGTAGCACTGTTCTAATTAAACTGAATGTGAAGCACCGTTTGGATGCCTCCTGTTATTTGTTTCCTTGTTGAGGGATAATTTCTGCCCCTGGGAGCAGGTTTGGTCCGTATAATCCCTTGTATCATTTGTGTTTTGGGTACATACATCAGTTACAATTCCTTCTGGATGCGCTGCCTGTCCGTACACACAAATACTGGTGGAGCAGCAACAACAGCACTCTGAAATAATTAAATTGCTTAAAAATAATCCACTGACTCAAGAAAATAATGTAATTAAGTGGATGTAAAGTGATAGAGAAATGTACATGCAAATGTTCTCTTCCACAATTGCCGTCAGTAAATGACACTGTCACAGGTGCTTGTCACTGTCACCAGAAAGGCCAGTAAAGAGGATAATTCCATCACCCACCATCCAGGTAATGCCTTTCCTGTAGCCCTGTGCCTGCAAAAATCAGTGATTCATTGACTTGCTTACATCACTGCATCACCAAGAGAAGGTGGTGTGACCTGAAAAAACACTTACAGAACACTCCCGGGGAGCACTGGCCTGAAGTGACACATTTTATTGCTGAACATGAAACACAAGGAGAAAAAAAAAGTCAAAGGCAAGAAACGAGCTCCTGAGAAGGAATCTGGTTATGTTTTATTAACAGCAGGGGTTGTAAGAGTTGTGTTATACAGTGTAAAGAAAGGAAACATTTCAGGGGATCTGGGAGGCCTGAAGACTTAGATTCAGGAAATAGCTTTGGTCCTCTAACAAGAGGATGTTTTGGCAAGTTAAAACAATGGTTTCAGCAGAGCACAGGCAGCTTTGCACGTCAGGAGGAGCTGCTTGGTCGCCAGGAGTTGTGTCAGGCCCTGATGTCACCCTGTGTTTCACCATCTAGAAATGACTTAACTCCAATCAAACCCTGTCAAAAGCCTGGACTGCTGTCTGGTAACTCTTGTGCAGTTCCCCACGTGGTGACTTGTGTTTGCCTTGAGGAAAGACTTCGGACATGGAGAGAAGGTTTTGGATGGGATCAGAGCACCCGAGGTACATGGCTTACCCTGAATTAACTCCAGTTTCATTCTGTTTTCTAGCCCCATTTTTGACTCAATACACAGAAGCAGAGGGAGGGAACTGGACTGGGTGGGGTTTGCTATCAGTGACTGCGTTCAGAGTTTGCCACTGCTCACAGACGTGAATTTCAATTAGGATGAACCTGTACCTCAGAGTAACAACCTTAAAGAAGGTAAAGCAGAGGTGGGTGCTGGTGCCATTTGTGCAGACACTCAATGGCAGCAGCTCCCTGAAGGCCACCCTGAGATGCTGCAGCAGGAGCCCTTTCAATCCTGGTATTCAGAGTGCACAGACACATTGAATCTTCATCAGGACAACTGCCAGTCAGTGGTGATGGGGCAGCATTTACAGAACACAAAGATACTTCAAGCCCTTTTCTGAGTTTAGTTACATCCCCACCAGCTTAAATAGACAAAATGGGCTGCAGGGAGACTGATTTCTCTACTGAGAGACAAGCTTTTGTATTTCCTGGAGGTTAGTGGTGGTGAAGGAGTAGGCAGATGTCTTCTGAATTTCCCTGCTGTTGGTGTATTTGGAGGAAGCTGGCACAGCCCAGGGTGTCCCTGGCAGAGCTGCCCTTCTCAGTCTGCAGCACAGCCCAGGGTGCTGTGAGAAACAAGCACCGAGTGCCCCCATCCAGATCTCCCCACCACGGGAAATCGGGAAGTGATGCAGGAAGGACAATCCTGAGCAAATGAAAGCAGGCACTGAACAAAGGAGGCAGAACCTGTGCAGGGGCTTCCAGGGCCACGTCACTTCAGTGCATTAACCCCCGTAAGAGTGATTGTTCCCCCCCGCCTCAGGCCCTGCAGGGTCACAGCCCCTTCCCCAGCTCCAAGAGCTGCTCCAATGCCACATTTCCCTGCACTTCTCGAGCAGAGCAGTCCTGCTGCTTCACCTCTGATGTCACATCACCCAGGCAGGAGCTGGAGGTGGTGGCTGCCAAGAGCAGGAAAGAGGTTGGATTTCAGCTTCAGCCCTTCCCAAAGTGCCAGTGGTGGTTCCCATCAGCTTTTCCACACATGGAAGCAAAGCACAGCCACAGGACAACGCTGGCTATTGGCATTAAGTACAGATATATCTATCAGTGGATATAAAAACATTCATTTGGTGCCTTCTCCGTCCTTTTATAAAAATCCTTTTATAAATCCTTAGTGACGACACACTGTTGCAAGCTCAGGATGCCAGAGAAATCTCAGGGAAGAAGGGCAGTTTTTAGAGGAGGTTTTTTTCCTCTGGGAATCCTGATCTGGGGTATGTCCACCTCCCAGTGCTGGTGTGGTGCCACACCTGTGTGGTTTTCCTGGAGCACAAGTCCAGCTGGCAGAGCCATTGCTGTGCCTAGAGCCCGCCGAGCTGGTCCGGGCTCTGATTCCCATTCAGTGTGGGGCTCGACAACGACTTCCTGGAGCTGGACCTGGGGACACAAGCACAGTGACAGGATGAGCAGCCTGGGTTTGTTTCAGGAGGCAAAAATATTCCCAGCCAGGTCTGTCTCACCTTACGCCAAAGGCCCCTCCACACAGTGAAAGCTCCAGATCTCAGTTTCATGAGGCTCTTGGAGCTTCCCCAATTCCACCCACGGTTATTAGGGACCAACAGCACAAGGCCATTGCCAGTCCAACCATGACACAGCAGCTGCCTTTGCTCCCCAGCTCACTGCAGCAAGGAATTACAGAGGAAGCCAATAACTTGGCCAAAATCATTTGGAGGAATGTATTTCCCTGGAACTGTGCTCCTGTATCTCCTCCTATTTCTATCACTCTTAACAAAAAGCCATGATTTTTAACACAAAGCCAGGCCCACTTACTTGACTTCCTCGTACTTTTTGCCTCGATAAAAGTTACTCTTCTTGATCAGATACAACAGCACCAGGTCACAAAAGAAAGCTCCCTGTGAAGGGAAAGAACTTGTGTTTTATCTTTGAAACAAAGAGGAAGTGTTCTGATCTTGTTAGAAATGAATATTAATTAAAGAATAACTTGTAGAAGCAGTGTTTTCCTTCATTCTCCATGCATTTCCCATATAATATATATATTATATACATCCTGTGGGGATGTTTAGACTATCAGGTGTATTAACAAATGTTTTTAAGACAGGACACAGCCACACACCTGGCTGAGTACTCAGAGTAGTAAAGATTCTGCTGGAGAACATTTGAACACCCCATCCCATTTTTATCCCATTTGGGGTCTGGGTCCCCTAGGGTTACTTTAGGACAAAACATTCACTTACAGCTCCCATGAGTGCCAGCCCCGAGCTGACATTGATGATGGTGGGAATGATGTTAAATTTCCCTGCCTGGACGAAGAAAGATCATGAAGTCACCACTGAGAGAACAACCCACAAAACAAACTCAAGGGTGTGGTACTGCATTGGGGGAGCTGCTGCTGCCCCTGGGTGTGTTTTGTTCCCAGGCACAACCACGGGGGATTTGCAGTGAACACTCCTGGAGGGTGAAGGTCTGTGTGTCTCAGATCTGACCGTCCCTGGCTGCATTTCTGAGCTTGCATCATCCCTGGATTAGGGTTCCTTTTTTCTGCAGTGCTGGCACATGGAAAACAAGTCTCTGGGGCACATTTATTTCTGTTGGGCTTTTCATGAACCTGGTTTTATGCAGAGGAGGTGCAAGCTCAGCCGCACTCCAGGTGATCTCTCTTACACAGGGTTAGCTCCACCTGGATGGATGGGAAAAGCCCTTTCCTACAACAAGCCAGAGAGGCTGTCCTCACCTCAGAGCTGCCTTCCCACTGAGAAATGTCCCCACCTTCTTTCTCTCCAGGCTCTGGGACGTTGTGGCCTGGGCTCTCACCTTGCCATTCACCATCACATCGAAGCGGATCCCGTATGCTTTAATGAGCGTCCGGTAGTCGACCCCCTCAGCATCCCGGTAATACTTGGCAAACCTGGAATACAGCAATGCTGGGTTTAAGTCCACCTGTCCCTCTGAATTCACTCATCCCTTCAAACAGATCTGTTCCCTTACTAGAACCAGCTTTTGCCTGCCAGGAGCACTCCCTCCCTCCCTCCCTCCTCTGCAGCGCTCTGTGCTTGGCTGCAGCAGTGCCTGGCATGATTTGGTGCCACTCCACTGCCAACCTCCAGCACCTGCAAGTCCAAGCAGGCCAGCCCAGCTGTGGTACTGCAGCGATTGAGATCGCTGATCTTCCACGTGGTACTGCACTGTGCCCTCCTCTGTACCCACCTGAAGTTGTACCCAGAAGAGATGGACGTTTCTGCAGACTTGTTATCCAGCCGGCTAAAAGAATAGTGAGGATTACATTCAGAAGGGGCTTTATCAAGATCACAGTTCCATTCAATCTGAATTCCTATCACACCACCCTTAAAAGAGAGAGACAGGGTGAGTTGTTTAAGCTTAGTTCAGTTAAAGTGTCTTCAAATTTGTCAGACCCTTGGGCAAGTTTTCCCCAGGGGAAAGAAACAGCTGCACTTCTGGTCACAGACAAGGGGGCACACACTCCTGCCTGGGCTGAGTTCAGGTGTGTGATATTAACCACATTATTACTCTACAACCCCACTTTTCCCTGTGCTGGTATCCTGAGGTTTCTCATGCCATCATGGACACTGATTTCATTCCACACTTCAGTGGGGAAGATGATCTTCTATGCAGGGGTGGAGTTCCAGAGTTCTGGGTTTTAACCAGCAGGTGTAGTAATGTTGAAATTAAACAAAGAATCCCTGCTGGCAGAGCAGCAGTTTGGGCAGCCCTGAATAGAAGATAACTGACCCAACCAGCTCTGGGGGACAGGATAAATGGGCCCAGCTTGACTTTAAGCACTGCAGGGCAGCCTGGGCAGGAGGCAGCTCCCTGGGCAGTGACTCCCCACAGCCTCCCAGAGAGCAGTGAGCCAGCTGGGCAGACCCACGAGCCCCAGGGGCACTCCTACCTCCGAGGCCATTTCCTGGAAGTTGCCCCCAGCCCAGCGGACGATGTTCCCCAGCACAAAGATGGGGCAGTAGGGATGCAGCTCCTGGCTGTACCGACAGGTCTTCAGGTAGGACTCATTGTCAGTTGCCAGCACGTTCATCCTGCACGTAGGAAACAGGGAAATCCACCTCAGCTCCCTCTTTCCTTGCCTTCACAGCTTCACCAGGGTTACAGAGACAAGAGGTGTCTCCAACACTCTCTGTGCACACCAGCCTTGTCACCTGAGAGTGTCTCTGCTGCTGGCCTGGGGAAAGCAGTCTGTCTTCCCAAAAATGACCTCCTGGTCAGAAAAGGACTTGGCTAGCTGATCAAAGAAGGACTTATACAGAACAGATTGCCAGACTGCTCCAGGACCACCTGGTTTTCTCAAGGAAAACAAATAGGATTCTAGAAATGCCGATCTGAGCCCAGGACAAGAGCCAGAACATGCACCTTTCTACTCTGCTTCAGTTTGTACACATCGCAGCAGCAAATGCAAACAAATATTTTTAAATTTGCATTTTTTTCCCAGCCTTGTCCAGACCCTTCATTTTTCTGGAGGAAGGGGAATATCTGTTGAGAAGGAGCAGCTGAGGAACCTGTGGCACTTACTTGGAGAACTTAAACTTGGGGAAGCGAATGGAGTTCTTGATGTAAACAGTGAAGTTTTCTGCGCTGCCCAGAAGTGGTTTCCTGGAAGAGAAGGGTTTGTTCTCTGTCTTTGTCCCCTGCCCGCTGTGCTAAACCTTGAATTGCCATTTTTAGAAGCACCCAAAAGGTTGGATGGCACCAGGCCAGCTGTGCCACTTCCCCCACAGTGCCAGCAAGGGGTTGGTGAGCAGCGTGCAGGTTCAGGGGTCACCCCGAGAGCTGGGAACAGCCAGGGAGAGAAGCAGGGGGAGCAGAGGGCCAGGGGGGCCTTGCAGAGCCCCCTCCTTCACTGAACAGCCAACATTTGAGCAAGCACCCAAGCAGGGGGGACACAGGAACTGCCCTGAGTGACACACAAGCCAAGCAACTCAAGCTTGGAAACAGGACACGTACTTGGGCTTGGATCTTTTCTCCACTGGGCACCAGGCCAGTATCTCACAAGTCCCTCTGGTGCTGCCCTTGTCTTTCAAACAACGGCCAGTCTTAACCCCTGTGAGCAGACATCACAGAAAATGTCACACCGAGCAGTCACCTCCTCTCCTTGCCTACAGGGCACATGAAAATAGAGGATTTTCCCTCTCCTCCCTGCTGTGAAAGGGCCTCTCAGATGGAACAAACACCCTCTTGTTGTGCCTCTGAGCAGCCCAGGGTTCCCTGGCCCAGCCACCAGTGTAAGCAAGGCAGGGATCTTAATAAAAGAGAGGAAAGAAAAGAAAGGCCTTGGTGCTCTCTGAAATCAGAGATCAGGGCGTGTAGCCAGGCTGAGGCCTCTGGAGGACACCAGACCCAGCACAGACAGGGACCCTTCCCTCACCATTGCCAGCCACCACTGCTTCCCCTTCCAGGCAGTCAGTGTCCTTGTCACACAGGGCATCGGGAATGCTGGCACTCTGCAAAGGGAAAGGGACACAAGTGACAGTGTGACAGGACACCAGAGCCAGAGGGCTGAGAAAGTGCTGCTGACGTGGGGTGAATTCTCTGTGGGAGCACTAAAGCCACGCAGCTGAAGTGCTAACTGGGGGTCATGCAAACATATCCCACCAGCAGGAGCAGCAGGATTCAGCCGCACTCTCCTGACTTTGGGTTCTGCTCAGTCTGGAGAGGGACAGACTGAAAAAAAGCAACATCAGTACTCACCAAAACCAGGCAGGAGGCCCCTTTGCTTTAAGATAACCCTCCCTTGGGTTATTTAAGCACAAAAGTTCTCTGGCCCAAATCTGCCCCTGTCCTGGCTGTGTGGCCACCAGAGGACAGCAGTGCCCTGACCAATCCAGCTGTGCTCCCAGAAAATCCAGCTGCTCCATGGACACAGCACTCCCTGCACAACCAGAGACCTCCTTCCCCAGGCTCCAGCCCATTCCAAACATTTCCACAGAGGATACTCCACATGGCACAAACCCTCAGGGCATGTTTTGGAAGGTGCTGAGCACCATCCTGTGTCCGGAAGGTAACGAGAGTCTGATTCCCAGGACGGGGCTCTTAAAAAGTCTCCCTCTCCCCACAACCACCCCGAGTCACCTCAAAGTTGTTTTCCCATGGCCTTTTCTAACCCTGAGCAATCACTGCCTGGTCTCATCTCCAGCTGGGCAGAAATCCAACACCACCTAAAGTCCGGAAGGCTCCACATGATCAGTGCCTCTGGAAATTAAGACAGCTGAGCCTCCCAGGTTTACAGTAATTTCCCAACTGAGCTGTTACACTACAGGGAAAAAACACTTGTCTTTCATCCTTCCTTTCTTTGTTGCTCCTGAAGTGTCCTCTGTCGGTTCTTACCCCCGGTTTTGCAGGGGTCTGGGGGTCAAGGGGCTCAGTTCTTCCTACCTCAGGACACGTGGCTTGTCTCTGGTTTGGGGTCACAATCAGATTTGTCATGACAAAGAAGACACTTTCACCCTGCAATAAACAGAGAGTTAGAAAACCTGGTTTACTTTCTAAGTATTTGTAATAAAGAGCATGAAGCTCTCTGTAGAAGAGAGCAACCCCCCCTCTCTCCACAGCTTTTCAGGCTGGGATACAACATCAGCCTTTGTGTGGATATTGGCTTGGATGAATTCCCTCACGCTGTGGGTGCACACACAACCACAGGAGCCAGCCCGTGCTCCTGGGGGGAGGCAGAGCACCAAAAAACTCACAACAGAAAATCCCTTCTAGCATTAATTTCTCATATCCCAGCTCCTGCTAATTCACAGGGAAGACCTGGATAGATCACTTCAGCACCTACTCGGGGGTAATGCCAACCTGGGGAGGGATGACATAGTCTGCAACATCCCACAGCCTCTCCCCCAGCTCCGTGGTGTTGGTGAAGGCCACCCCTTTCAGCTTGGTGATGACAGAGCTCTGCAGGGACGTGTCTGTGTCCTGGTAGCCTTTCTTGACAACAAACACCCACCTGTGTGAACACAGCAGCATTAGGGGCCGTCAGGGAACGAGTCAGACAGAGAAATTCACACCAAGGTCACATCAAAACATGCCAATGACACCAAACCCTCTGCAACTGCTGCTGTTAATAAGGGATAAACTCTTGGACACAAACTGTGCGTGTCTGCAGTGGAGATATGTGTCATAACAGGTCATGAGGTAAAAAACCAAAGCCTCTGTGCTACACTCAGCAACCTCAGACAGGGAAAGGAAGAGCAGGGCTGTGTCTTTCTCAAAATGAAATACAATAGAGGCTTTTGCAGGTTGGTCTCACTCTCGCTCTAGACACAGCCACTGAGCTGCCAGTCAGAAACAGGCCACGGCTGGGGAGTTGGAACCCTTGCAGGTGAGCTGGGTATTCCCAACATGAACCTGCAGGGAATATTCCCAGCAGGTTGCAGGGTCTTTTGTAAGCCAGGGTGATGGGAACAGCCTGACTGCACCCTGGCAGAGCTGCTGCCTTGCTAAGCAGTCCAGGGAAAGCCTTTGCTTACTCCTCCCTGCTGGAAGCAGCAGGAGTTCCATTTCCCTGGGTGAAAACCTCTGGCTCAAATGAAATGCTTCCAGCTCCCCCACAACAGTGCTAAAATCACCTGCCAGGACAATAAATCAGCCTTGAGGGGTGCTGAGGCAGGCTGAGAGAGGGACAGAGGCTGAATGTGTGGCACAGCTCCCCTTTGCAGGGCTCTCCTGCCCAGGGGAGGGGAAGGGGCTGAGCAGCAGGCAGCACACAGCCCTTCACCTGCACATTAACACTCCCCACCCCGGCAAGTTTCCTACTTTCCCCTTTTCCCAAGAACACAGATTTCCTCTCCCAGGAGGGCTCAGAAGCAGACCCTTGCATTTTCCGCAGTGAATCAATGAAGAAATGGCAGCTGCATCCAAGAAATGATCCAGAAGGGTTTGATGATCCCCACCCCAGCCAGCCTTTGAACAGGAACGTGTTCCTGTAAGCCCCAGCCACAAAGGAGTCACTGCAGGGACCGCCAGTGACAGTGCCATGGCTTTGCAGGAGGCAATGGATGCCAAAGGAGGAAAACAGCCCTTCCCTGTCCCTGGTGTATCCCTCTTAGTCCTCAGCAATGTTATCCACAGGATTCCTCCTTCAGCCAGCCCATACCAGACTGCTGACTCTTCACTGGAGCAGGCTCTGGGACTGCACAGCTTCCTATAAATACACCCAGCACGTAAAAATGACTCTGCTATATTTAATCAGTATATTTAACCAACACGAGGTGTGAGAAAGGTGACGGGACCCAGAAGCACAGACAGTGAGGGGACACGGAGAGTTGGGTGTCACAACACAAAAAGCCTGAGAAATGCAGGATTCAAAAGCACAGGCTGGATAATTCCAGGTGTGAGCCTGCAGGGACGATCCCTGTGCCCGTTTCACAGCAGTGTGTCCAGCCTCCTGCAGAGCTGGGCCTTTCCCGAGCCATTCCCGAGCCAACCCACCCTGCTCTGAAATGAATGCCAGGCAGCCAACATTCCTGCTGCCTCAGCCCCCACAGCCCGGCTGCTGCAGCCCACTCCAGCAAAGAAATCCCCCACTTTCTGCTTGCTTCCCTCCCTTCCAGACCTGAGCAGGTCGTGGTGCTGTGCAGAAAACCCAGGTGTGCCCCAAGGCTCAGCACCGTGGCTGCTAATGCTCCTTGCTCCTGATGAGTTCCTGAGGTAGGGTTTGGCACCATTCCCACAAAATATAGAAATAAAGGCATAAATAATGCAGTACAAAGCCATACCGGATCTATTTTTAACCCAACCTTAATCTGAAAGGTAGAGCTGAATCTAGCGGGTGAAAAATCAGATGTAATCTATTGGACATTACAAAATGCAGCTGTATAAACCTGTCTGATTAGCTGCATTAAAATCAGGAGGCACAGCAAGCTGTCACTGTGTGCAGAGTACCCTAATTCATCTTCAGCACTGCAAAATCCATCTTTATCACAGCAAAACGTGAAGCAGAGGGTGATTCTTACCCCACCAGGTAAGCCAGGATGGAGAGCTGCACCACTCGGTAGAGGACCCCGACCTTCTTGTTCTTTGCAATGACGTATTTCTCCGTTTTATAATCGAAAAGAGACAGAAATAAAGCCTTCCAAGCCACCTGCCCCATACTCCCGGCTCGCTCGGTGGCTGGAGCAAGCACAGCTCGCACCACCCACACGTGCAGTGCCTGGAAACCTGACACACCAGCCCTGATCTGCTGCTCCTCCTCCTCCTCCTCCTCCCTCAGCCGCTCTCCGGCAGCAGCTCAAGCAGAACCCAGCAGCTGCACCATCGCATCCTTCCTGAGCTGCTTTCCAGCTGATTGATCCCTTGGGAAAGCCCCTCTCTCCCCGCTCAGTTTTGCCCCCAGTTTTCATTCTCTCCCCCCACGAAATGTTTAGAATGAAACATGTGATAAAAGCCACGTAAAGCCGTGTTCGCACCATCACAGAACGCGCTGAGCTGGAAGGGACCCACGAGAATCATGCAGTGCAACTCCCAGCCCTGCACAGACACCCCAAAAATCCCACCCTGTGCCTCGAAGCGTTATCCAAACACTCCTGGAGCTCTGTCAGGCTGTGACCGTTCCTTGGGGAGCCTGGTCAGTGCCCAAACACCCTCTGGAAGAACCTTTTCCTGATATCCAAACCTCCCTGACACATCTCCAGCCGCTCCCTCGGCTCTGTCCCTGCTCACCACAGAGAGCAGAGCTCAGCTGCACCATCCAAGGTGACACAGCTACAGTCTCTCACGCTTTCTTAATTATTAAAGCCTTTCTTCAGCCTTTACAGGATGACATTGGGTTAAATTTTTGATTTGTTAAACATTTGCATGAGCAGTGAGAACTGGAGTCCTTGACAGTCACCCTGCCTGGCTCCCACACCTTCCCACCAAAAACCAAATTAAGAAACTAATGAATAAATTCTGCATGTGCCTAAGGATAGATCAACGATTTCCAGGAACTGGGCCTGAGGAAACAAGCAGAGGTGACAAAGAGGACAGGATGAGCAGCCTGGGTTTATTTCAGGAAGCAACGTGGGCCAGAGGCTCCCAGCCAGACCTGTCTCACCTTACCCCAAAAGTCCCTCCACGCAGTGAGAGCTCCAGATCTCCGTTTCATGAGGCTTTTGGAGCTGTCCCAATTCCACCCTGGGTGATGAGGGACCAGCAGCACCAGGCCAGTGCAGCCCAGTGACACAGCAGCTGCCTCTGCTCCCCAGCTCACTGCAGCAAGGAATTGCAGAGGGAGCCAGTAATGGCTAAATTCATTTGAAGGAATATAATTTCCTGTAATTGACTTTTGTTTGCCATTAACAGTTACTGTGCTCCTGTATCTACTTTTATTTCTATTAGTCAGAAAAATAAAGCCACTGCCCTGCACAACTGCCTTCCCTGGGAAAATCATTCTCACAATCTCAGGCTTTATGAAAATTTTGTCCTTTGTCCTCCTTAAATTCCGTATCAAACTTAAACAGATGGATCTGGTTTTTAATGAAGTTGCTCCAAATCACAAGAGAATCCCAACCAGCGTCAGAAGGAATGAAACACTCATTTTATCCCTCATCCCAGAGCCATCCCTAGAGCTCCTCTGCAAAGGGAAAGAAACCTTTCTCCAACATCTGCAAAACTGGAACACAAACCTGCCTGTGGCCACCTTGTATCCTGGTGGCTGCCAGAGCAGCTCTGTCTTGAGCCTTTGTAATTATTTACCAGGTCAATTAATCTGAAAAAGGTTAGAAAAAAAAATCCTTAGAGCGAGAAGTGTTCTGCTCTAGGTGTGGCCTGAAGGTGTAAACCACATTTGATAACTGAAATTAAAAGTACAGAATACATAAAACTGATACTTTCTTGCGGTTTTGTAGGCATCACATACAAGCATAGGTGAAATAGCTGTTTTGGAATAAAAAGTTTCCATGTGTATCAAATGTGCCTCAAAAAACTGCTCAGCACAAGCTAAATTTTTGCTGACAACGCTGTTGCTGCAAAAACTTAGCTCGTGCTGAGCTGCAGAAACAACTTAGCCGGTACTTCGTGGCATGCTTTACGGGTATTTTTTTTATCACCTGGTTTTCACAACCTTGTTTTGTGGGTTTTCTTTTTTTTCTTGCCGGGAAATCAAGTCTACTGCTGGATCTGTCAAAGTATCTGTGGATGTTCAAATGGAAGCAGTTTCGTTTGCAGCAGAGGACTAAATAACCCAGCAAAGAGTTACTGTCATCAGTTAAAGGTGCAAATAATGTAGGGTCTCTTAGTCCTTCTCAAGGGACTGAGGCTGAATCTTCACTGCAAGATACTTCCCTTTTTGAGTTCAACATCTTGAATTTCCCGTGAAAAATCCCCCTGCTCTTCTCCATTCCCACGAGGGCTATTTGCTCAGTCTGGGAATTCTCCCAGGGAGGATTTCTCCTCCAGGACTGAAACTCCTCCTTTCTCTTTATTTTTTTTTTTCCCTTCAATTCTTGCCATGTCACACCTGTACTTAACTCCTCACACTGCTGACAGCGATTGCCTTCTCATAATTCACACATCCTCACAGGATACACATCCCTGCCTGCCCACACTGCTCTTCATCTATTTCCCCTCCACCTGTCAGTGTTAAGCTGCCCTGGAGCTGACCTCAGCCTCTAAATGCCTGTGAAAATTAAACTTCCAACCTCTACCCTGATCCATGAGCATTTGAAATGCTGCAAGGTCACATCTGACAACGGGACATGGAAAGATTTCAAGACCAGCCCAATAATGTCTTTAAATTACACCCAAACAGAGCACGTGCTTTGCAGGCAGTGGCAGACAGCCCTGGCCAGGATGGTTGGGATTCACCACGGCTCCTTTTGGGCTCTCATCCTGGTCACTTCCAGGGCCAAATGACCACCCCAGGCACCGAGTGATCCCCACCCCGCTGCCATCGGCTCCCAAAGGCTGACTCAGAAATGCTGAGAGGTTTCTCCAGCACCGAAATGCTCCTGCAGCAAATGTTTGAGTGATGCAGATCCATCTTCTCTCCGAAACAGGCGCCAGGGCAGCCACTGAGACAGCAGCGAGGCGGGGAGGACACAAAGAGGAGCTTTGGCAAGGAAATGAAGGGAGAGAAGGCAGAGGTCAGCTCTCTCCATTAGCAGTTTCTTGTCACGCTGTCGCACTTGTAAGTCAATGTGTACAAATACACAAGTTGAAGAGCTGGAGTTGAGAGAGGAAGTTGCTTCAAGTCACAGCTCAGGCCCACAGAAATCAGTAACATCAGGCAGGAGCTGCTCTCTGAAGGTGATGGGTTCAGATGCAAGGACAAAGAAATGTGTGGAGCCCATGGTGAAAAATGCTCTGTTCAGCTTCTCCTGTAGTCCTGTCTGGGTAAATCAGCCTCTCTTGATCCTCCTAACCAGCACAGCTGCACACCCAGCCTCAGTGGAAAGGGAACTTGGAGGAAGAGCTTCAGTCACAATCCACAGGAGCATCCAGAATTCTGTAGGAAGAGAAGGGAAATGGGAAAGTGCTGAATTTGCAGAATATATTCTGTCTTTGACTCAGCCCTCCATTTCCAGGAGAGCCATTTCCAGCCTTTGAATGAGTTCCATGTTCCTCCCCAAGTGCTGAATCTCCAATACAGAGTGCAGGAATGTTATTATTAGCTGGAACATTTATCCACTCCTCTCCCCCAACCCAAGAAGGGAAAGTGCTTGAGGAACAGGATCAGAGGGGAAGGAAAAGTAGTGCACATCTAATGAAACCAAGCCATCATGCCCTGTTCTGTGACACAGCTGGCACTGAATCAGGTAAGAGAAATGAATAAAAGTGCACATAAAACACTTGCTGAGTGCAAGGATAGCTGGGCCAGCAGTGCTGTGCTGCAATGAATTCACCTCCTAAAGTCAGACAATAAAAGCATCTCTGGGAAATAAAAGAAGAATGTTGAATCAAAGCCTGAAAGCTGAAGAGGTTTAATAAAAAGTATATTCACATTAACCTCTGATTTAAAGGTGAAATCCTGCTCTTGAATACACCCAACAGGTCAGTATTTACTTCTTTAATAGCACAAAGGCATAAAATTGGTTCTGGGTTGATGCCTCTGCCAGATCTTACCTTACTGCAAGGAGAAATCTTCATCTCCTTCCTTCACCTTCCTCATGCAAACAGCTGGAAAGTGCAGAATATGGCCTCTACCCTTTCCTCCCTGGAATAACCAACTGGTAACTCCTTCCAGCCACAGGAAAACACAGGAGCTACTTAGACTTGACCCCCAGAGGAAAAAGTTTCAGCCTAACACCTGAGCTCACCTCAGGTCTACTGCAAACCAGTGTGACCCCGATGCTCTAAACCACAGTTCTGCAGGAGGCTGATGTGTCCCAGCTGTGCTGCAGAGACCAACTGGAGCCAGTTTAGCCAAGCTGGGGAGCCAAAGCAATCCCTCCATGGCAGTGCAGCATCACTCAGCTCATTCACCCCGCTGTAATAAGGACAGGAAATGTCTCTTTAGAGCTGCAATTCAGTTACCCTCCAAACAAAGCTGCCCCAACAGGCCCTCGAGCCCAGCAAAGCTCTCCATGGCTCATCTCTGAAGCCCTTATGTCGGTGCCCTGCACTTTGTAACGAAGAGCTGCTGATGCCCTTCTCCTGATGAGCTGAACTCACTTTCTCCTGCAAACCCCCAGGTCACTGCATTCCCACAGCTCTGCACACAAACTTGGCAGCTTCTGAACACTCTGAGAGAAACCCAAAGGTTTGGGAATCCTCCTGGCATGTGAGAAAGCCATAAGCAGCTTTTTTTCAGCTGGTGTCATCCCTCACTAAAGCAGCATCACCAAACCTGTGCTGTCCTCCTGTGGGAAGCACAGAACTGTGAAGAAATGAAAAGCTGGATACCTGAGGGGGCCCACGGTGAAGACACCAGGAAATTGTGGTTCTGCAAACCTTCTGCTGCCTTTGCACGAGGCAGAAAGGTCATGAACCATCCTGGCAGCTCTGGGAGAGCTGCAGCAGCTCCTCTGCCCACAACACCTGGCCCCCAAACTGCTGCCAGCTCCTTCACCTGCCTGGGGGCAGGTGGATCCTGACCCTGAACGAGGCATTTGCAGATCTCCCGTCACTCAGGGAGATGTCACAGCTATGCCACAAAGGCAGGGCCACACAGGCAGGCCATGAGGCTCCTGCACAGGGGATTTTATTCAAAACCTAGATTGCAAATAAATTTAGAAGCAGACACGGCCAGGCTCCCATGGAAACAGCACAAAAAGCCAGTTGTGGTTTGGATGAGTTGAGTCTTGGCAGTCTTGGCTAATCCCTTAAGTGCCATCCAATTACTGCAAATGTGTTTGGCATCTGCTGCAGTGATTGCAAGGAATTAAATGGTCGATGGCACTCGCCGGAAATTACAAGTCACAGAACCTTGTAATGCATTTAAGAAAAACATCTAAAAAGGAAAATGGCATTACCCACTGCAAGAGCTGACCTCCTTGAGAGCCATAACGGGCAACAAAAGGCATCCAAGTAATGAAGGAAACTTAATTCAGAGAAGAAACTAGAAAAATAAATGAGAGAAAGCTTGTTTGTTGTTTTTCCACCAGGCAATATTGGTTAATCCAAAGGAGACAGGAACTTCTTTTGTCTTCTGAAGGTCTGAATGAGAAATCTGTGTCCATTCTACTGCTGCCTATAAACACACATTAAGTCTGTGGGGTTTATGATCAACCAAAGATGACAGAAGTAAATAAAACAACTACAAAAATAGGGAGACAGAGGAAGGGACACTACCATGTCCATCCTTGACTTTCTTCGGAATCCACAAAGAGGGGGCTGAGATCATTTCACTGGAAGAACACAAGGTCAGGCCAGGCATCTTCTTTCCCCAAACCTTCCAAATTATAATTACTGATAACCTGCAGCTGATAAATCACCAGTGTCAGTCTCTCAGATCAAAGAATTAAAGATTTCCCTGTGTTCAGTAGGGAAAGGGGAGTATTCAGGATGAAATCCCTGAAAGAACAGGAGGCCTCTGCTTTAACTGTATCAGTACAAGAGTTCCATACAGAACCCTAAAAATCTGCTCTGCAATAGCAAATATCCTCCCTCTGCTTCTGTCCCACAGCCAAAACCTGATTTCACTAAATCCAGAGGCGGAACAAAAGGTCCAGAATTTAACTGTGGGGCTTGATTGCTTCTCTAGACTCAGCAGAACCATCTGGAGGTCTCACTTGTTGCTGCCCCAGGGGAAGCTCCGAGCTGCCCGTGTGCTCCTCACCCCTCAGGGTTCAGTTCTCCTGTTTCAAGCTCAAGTAGAGTTCTCTGCTGAAAAGCATTTCCCCCTGATTTTTCCAAGGATCAGCAGAACGGTTCGGCTTTTCAAGAACAACGGGAAAAGAAACGAAGGGAACAGAACAAGAGCTGCTTTCCAGCAACGCCTGGCTCGGACTGCAAGAAGTTCCCAGTGCTGTGCTGCCACCAAGCTGTGTCCCGTGTCCTTAACGCGAGTCACAGCTGCCTGGAGGGCTCTAAGAGTCATTCCACGAGGAGCAACGCTTGCAGGAAGCAGGAGAGCTGCGGCATCTCTGCTAAGCCCTGGGTGCCTCTGGGGAG
Organism: Picathartes gymnocephalus; assembly: GCA_013390045.1. Lineage (NCBI taxonomy): Eukaryota > Metazoa > Chordata > Aves > Passeriformes > Picathartidae > Picathartes > Picathartes gymnocephalus. The sequence continues at coordinate 147,815 of WEKY01034336.1, forward strand.
ACACCGGCGTGGATAAAACATCCCGCTTGCTCTGCGGGGTGAGGAAATAGCATCACACGTGGCGAGGCAGCGACTCCACTGCAGCGCAGGGCACAGTCTGACCCGGGAACGGCAGCTGAACGCGGCCCTCGGGTCTTCCTGGGGTGGGATATACGTGAAATACATCGTATTTTTACACATGTATAGAATGCATGAATATATAGAATCATAGAATGTTGGGTTGGAAGGCACCTTAAAGATCATCTATTCCCAACCGCTCTGACATGTTCAGGGACACCTCCTCCTATCCCAGGCTGCTCAAGGTTTTATCGAACCTGGCTTTGAGTGCTGCCAGGGTTGGGGCATCCACATCCTCCCTGGGCAGGGCGTGTCAGTGTCCCCCCAGCCTCCCGGTGGCACGTTCTGTACCCAGGTGTAACACACGCATACGGCTCTATCCCACGCACAGGTATAGAATACAGGTGTAAAACAAATTCATTCTGCCGCAGCGACGTGTCAGAGTGCGGATGGAGCAGCACTGGCACCGCCCATCCCGGGGGTTCTGAAACAGCACGGGGAGGCTGCCGCGGGTGTGTCCCGCACCAGCACCGCCGGGACAGCCCGGGACACTGCGGGGCAGCCCAGGACACAGCGGGAGCGACACCGGGACGGGAGGGCGTGGTCGGTGGGCGTGTCCCTGCCGCTGGCCCCGCCCCGCGGTGTGGGCGGGGCGCGGCCGCTCTCGCGCGCTCTCGCGGGACCCGTTCGAACGGACGGCGGGCGGGCTCCCT
>WEKY01034336.1:148943-185585 GCA_013390045.1 Picathartes gymnocephalus
ACCGGCGGGGAAGAAAAAGTGGAGCCAGGGGAAAGAGCCCCGCAGCGGCAGAGAGGAGCCCCGGGGGTCGCCGCCGTCGCTGTCATCGCTGTCCCCGTGCCCGTCCCCGCCTCGCGGTTCGCGGCGCCGCCGGCAGGGCCTGCAGTGCGCGGCGCGGCGGCCGCTGCTCTGCAGCACCCCGCAATGGGCCCCGCCGCCGCTCAGCTCCACCGCCGACAGCGGCTCGGCCCTCGGGGACAGCCCCCCGGCCCGCCGCCGCCGCCCGCCCGTGCGCCTCAGCTCGCTGCTGCTCAGCACCACCATCGAGGGCGGCTCGGCGCTGGACGACTCCGTCCCGCCCCGCCGCCTTCCCCACAGCTCGCCCGAGGGGCGCTCCGGGCAGCGGCCGTTGCCGCTGGGCGCTGGCGAGGAGGTGCCTGAGTGGTTCCGACCAAAAGGCGCGGCTCGGAGCCGTGAGCCCGAGCTGGGGCTGAGGGGGTCCCACCGTGTTCTGAGGTCGTCGGTGCCGTCGCTGCGGGCACAAGCTCTCCCGTCCCCACAGAAAGCCCCAGGCACTCCCCAGGAAGCGCTGGCGCCCGCTGAGGGTGACACACAGCCCCCTGCGCCCTGTGACAGTGGCGCTTGTGAGGAACCCTGTGAGGTTCCATCTCATCTCACGAGAGATTCGGCAAAAAGAAGCTCGAGCTGTCACAGAAGCCTATTCAAGGAGTACCAGCTTGTGCCAGTGGTGGTCCTGGACCGTCTGGAAGTGTCAGTAAAGTTGAAGAGCATGAAACTCAACCAACAGACTGATGTTCAACCTGCCTGCCTGCAGCCAGGATCTCCCGTGGGCCGCCAAGGAATCCTGGAGAACAAACACAAAAGGACCAAGGGTGTCCCTGGGGAGGGCAGCACCTGCAGGAAAGCTTGTATCAGTGGCTTCAGTGCCAGCCGCTGGGGCAGGCACACTGGGCTCCGTCCAAGAAGGTACAAGAACAAGAGACAGCAGCAGCCCAATAACTCTTTTTTCAGACTCCAGACAAGGCAAAAACGAACTCGGAAGAGAGTTCTGGAGATGTCTGTAGATGTCAGAGACAATGACTATTCACTCCTCAATAGCTCTTACTCCTGGGCTAGAATTCGAGCATCTCTGTCCTTCCATAAAAAGAAGAAAGTGACCACAGATGAGAGTTTCTGCAGCAGCATCCTCTACACCCCTTCAGGGAAATCCCAGCTTTTGGGGTACCAAGGCAGCCTGTCTGCTGGTAAAGCTCAAGGCTGCTCCTCATTTGCTTCCTCCATGGTCCTGCTGGCTCCCAGGGATTCCTCTGACCTGGAGCTGCTGCTTACAGATGCAGAGAAGGTGTTTAGGGAATGCAACCAGGAAGGGCCTATTGCTTTTGAGGAATGCATTCCTTTTGATAAGATGAAAGATTGCAAGAAAATTGGAGAAGGGGTCTTTGGAGAGGTGTTCCAGATTGACAGCGAGAGAGGACCTGTGGCCTTAAAAATAATTCCCATTGAGGGGACTGAAAAAGTAAATGGTGAAGCTCAGAAGAGCTTTGGGGAGATTCTCCCTGAGGTAATAATTTCCAAAGAACTCAGTCTTCTGTCTGAGGGCTCTGTGAACAGAACTGTGGGCTTCATCAGCCTGTACTCTGTGCACTGTGTCCAAGGGGCCTACCCCAGGTATCTCCTGGAAGCCTGGGACAAATTCCACAAAGAAACAGGATCAGAAAACGACCGACCAGACTTTTTCGGAGCCCAGCAGCTCTTCATGGTGCTGGAATTTGAATTTGGAGGCAGGGACTTGGAGCACATGAGGAACAGCTTCTCCTCGGTGGCATCAGCCAGGAGCATTTTGCACCAGGTCACCGCATCCCTGGCGGTGGCAGAGCAGGAGCTGCACTTCGAGCACAGGGACCTGCACTGGGGGAACGTGCTGGTCAAAAGCACAGCTGTGAAGGAGCTGCAGTACGTGCTGAACGGGGCAGCACACTCCGTCCCCACGGCTGGGGTCCACGTCAACATCATCGACTACACCCTGTCCCGGCTGGAGAAGGACGGGCTGACCGTGTTCTGTGACCTCTCCACGGACGAGGAGCTCTTCCAGGGCACTGAGGATTACCAGTTTGACATCTACAGGCAGATGAGAGAGGAGAACTCCAACAGCTGGACTGACTATTACCCACACAGCAACGTCCTCTGGCTGCACTACCTGGCTGATAAACTTTTGAAAGCCATGACCTACAAGAGGAAGGCATCAACTCCTGCTCTGAAGAAAATCAAGGCGCAGCTCAACAAGTTCCACAAGGAAGTGCTGAGCTTTGAGTCTGCCCATGATGTTCTGCACCACAGCAGCCTCTTCCAGTGAGCAGGGGTGCAAGGGATAAGCCACTGGTGCTGCCTCTCTCCTCTGCTTTTTGTATGTGTTGGCACAATGAGGTGTTCTGATTGGTTCCCAATGTGTTTACTACATTATCAAAAACGTCCTAAAAAATCACCCTCAATGTCTTCTGCTCTAAGATGTTTCCACACCTACTGGTTTTGAGGGATATTAGAGGAGAGACAACAGAGCTGACTTTGGAGAATGGAGGGGGAAAAAAAACCTCTTCAGGCTCAGTCAATGTTCTGCATTTCACATACATTTTCTTACCATTTTAGCCTTAGATTATTAAAAGTTCTTTTCTTACTGTATTGTCTTTCTTACAAATTCTTTCTTTAAAGGTAAAAACCCTTCAGTTCTGGACAGTGAGGATAAGGGTGAATATTGTTGGCTCACTGGAGACAGAGGGGAAAACCCACCCTTTGATTTAATTTTGGCAAAACTTATACCTGGAGTGAAGGTACAAAATGTAAATATGTGAAGTTTCTGTAAAGGGTTTTAAACCCACCAATCTGGTTTTTTCTCCTTTCTTAAGGACCAAGGAAGAGGTGCCTGATTGTGAAAAAAATAAGACAAAGTACCTGTGTGGCAGATTTTTGATGGTTATAATGTTGTGGCCTTGTACACTGGTACGAACTGACATCTGTAACTAAAGCAATTCCTCCATTTATCTACAGAAGAAAATGCCCAAGGTAATAAATGTTCTTTAGCCCTGACTGCAGATGAGCCAGGTGCCCTAAACTGGAAGCTCTGCTTACCTTAAATCCCAATTCCTTGTTTTCAAGAAGTCCTTTGCTAACATTCCTGTTTATTAAAGAAACTGGGCTAAAGAGAACAATAAATCAAACTAAAGTGAAAAGTGAATTAAATTACAATCCAATGACACGGATGCATTAAGAAATTAAGAGGCAGCGTCATCAAATTCATTATAACTGGAATGCTCTCCGTGCAGTCTAATAAATAAATGTATTTGTACCTCTCAGAGATTCATCTCAGACCATCTCTTGAAGTCTCCTTTTCACAAACCCAACAAGGAGACCCTGGGATGGTTTTATTGTTCTGTCTTCCAGACACTGCAGAAAGTGACCTGACAATCTGCAGTGCTTCAAATTATTCAGATGGAAATTGTGCTGGAATGTTCCCAGGCATCCTCTCAACCCTTTCTTTTCTCCCTCTAATTGAATAAAGTAATGCATTGTAATTGAATAGTCTTAAAACCCACTTGGTAAGGCCTGCAGTGAATGTTTATCTGACATCAAGGAGTGTTCCTCGGTCACAATGGTGCTAATTTCATTTATGCTTTAAAAGAAAAAAAAAAAAAAAAAGGATGGATGAAACCACATTATTTTTTGCCTGCCTCGGTCCTTTGTTTCTGTGGTTTGAGAACTGATTTTGGCTGTACAGGAGGGATTGGGCAGTGGCAGGAATTAATGCCTGGAGAGGTGACAGCCCCCAGGGGGCCCTGGTGCAGTAATGTTGGAGATTCTGAAAGATAAAACCTTGGAATGTTTCCCTGCAAACCAGTTTGCTGATTTGTGAACAGGTAGTAATTTTCATTAATCAAAATTTAAAGCTTCTACCTCCCCCCAAAACTGGACATTAAATTTATATAGAAACCTTTGCTTTAAACTGTGCTTGCAAGGGAATGCAGCTGCCAGAGCTGAGCCCTCATTTCCTTTTTTAAAGATGCTCTCTGATTAAAAAAAACACAGAAAAAATATCGTGTACTAATCAGCCCTCATAAATTTTAATGGGAGGATGGCAACAAAAAAGGAATTGGAATAGTAAATTTCCCCTAATCAAGTTAAATGCCCTGAACATGTTTCCATCTGAGTGAAAGCTTTACTTGGAACAGAGCTGGATTATATATTTTAAAGATCTCCTCTCCCTGCTAAGGAAGGAGGATGCCAGAACCCAGTTTGCCCCTTCAGAAAACACAAAATTTTTTAACACACACCTCACCTAAATTGGAGCCTTAAAGGGTGCTCCATTTTTACTGAAGTTTGAGCAAAGCTAAAATTATCCTAAGGGAGGGAAGGGTTTTTTTACATGGGTCCAAAGGCTTTAGGAGAGTGAAAAGAACCAGCCTAATTTTGTGTAATTGGTAAATCAGATGGATTCCAGGTAGGAATTCTGGTGTTTCCAGGTCACTGGATTTTGTGGTGAAGCCAGCAACATTCACTTGGTGATATTAATCTAAGTGCCAAATCTCTGAAATTTTTGCCAATTTTAATGGAAAAGACAGATAAAATATGGATTACCCTGTGGATACTTTGTAACTTAGCAGGATACTGTTAGAACATGTTTGCTCATTCACTTCTGGAAAAATGAGACATTAAGTGCAAGAATATGAAAATTATCTTTTGCCTTGAGAAGCTCAATGAGAAGGAAGAGCAGCTCTGGCCTTGGTGTAGAAAGAATGAAAAGCAGATACTCAGAGTGTCATTCAGAGGCAGGAAAAAAGGGAAAATAGGAATTTCTGCCCAATTCTGCAGTTCCAGGCTGCAGCAGTTAATGGTGCTGGTTGGCCACAGTGCCCAGCAGGAGAGGAGGCTGCCAAGGGAGCAGGAATTCTCCTTAGAGCTGAATAAAAACAGACTGGGAAATTCAACTCAGCCTGGGACTGCTCCCATAAAACAAATTAGGTACAAATAGCCCAATAAAAGCTTGGGAGTCTTAAATCAGATAAATCCAGTATTTAGGCTCTCCTCCTAACAAGTGAAATGCTCCTTCCCTTCCCTGGAGCTCGTGGCAAGGTTTGTTTAGGTTGTAAATCACTGGGTGGCTGTGCTGGGTTTCCTCTCAGCAGTTTGCTGTTCTACAACCTCACCTCGACTGGCACCTTCCTAAAATGCAGATTTTGGGGGCAGTTCAGGAGCAGAGCTGTCACAGAGTCATCTCCACTGTCAGTGATACATCCATGGTCACTTCAGTGTGACTCCTTCCTAGGAGCAGACAGGAAAAGGGGCTTTATTTAATGAGAGGCCTGGAGCATCCTGGTTCTTGGAATTTGGGGGAATTATTCCCTCCAAATGCTTTCACACACAGGACAATGCAACAGCCCAGTTCATTATTCAATATTCTTCAGGGTGTGTAGGAAAATGCTTCCTTTTGAATCTCAAAGGCAAACCCTTCCATGCTTTAATGCAACATTTTACCATCAAGGCTGACTTTAGCACTTGATCAGCTCCTCAGCCAATCTGCAGAGTGGATTTCCACAAGGAACTGATGCCTTCTGTGAAATGTGAACTGAGCAGCTCTCTGCTGCTGCTGTGCTGTTCATCTGTTCTCAATGAAACGCCAGAATTGGGATTTTCAGGATGATTTTAATTGTTTAAACCTCGGTCTGTGCTCGGGGTTTTCCTGGGACAGCCCCAGAGATAAAGCACTGTATGAATGGGATGTTATGGAAAGGGTGAGTTGCAGAGAAAGTCAAAAAACACCACTGAGGGTTGGAAGAAAATCACTTACACACAGAGATGACATTTTATATGAACTGTAAATGCAAAATCTGGAGAGTACAGCTCCTCTGACTCCCTGAATCTGATTGTCAAAGCCAAACAAGCAGATGGTCTTGTAGCTGCAGCCCTTGTGAGGGCACTGAAAGCAAACACACATCAGGTCACATTAAACAATCCTCATTTTCCTAAGGTAGCATATTCAGAATGTTTTTACATGCACACAAACAAAATTCCCAAGACCTCAATGGAGAGTTAAAACTAAAAGACCCTCTAGTGATGAGTTCAGCTCCCAGGAAAAGGTTTATAAGCAGCAACATAAAACAAAATCTTCACTGGGGACAAGGTGTTGGTAAAGAAACTCCAGTTGTTTACCCCTGATTGCCACAGGGAAATAATTTTTTTTTTTTCCCAGTGATGAGAAGTTTTACTTGAATAAATACATTCACGTGCTGTGCCAGCTGAGGGGCACAGCTTTGCAGAGATGAGATTTCCTTTTTCTACTCACCAATAAATATCTCCTGTCTGTGGCTGATGTTTCTAGAGAAGTTCAATGATAATTAACAATTAGCTGTTGTGTGTAGAGGTACTAAGCTATGCTGACCAACACTGCAGAATCTCATTAATTATTCTTAAGAAATAAACGTACAACACCATCAGAATCCCTGAGGGCACTGCAGCCACAGTCATTAGTGTTCATTACTGCTCAGGGCTCAATGTTGTCCCCACTTCTGTGTCCTCTGCTTTATGAACACCTAATTAAATATTTAATTGTGGTAAAGACTCCTAATTGCTACTAAAGCAGCAAAACATCTCAACTTGAGCAGAATTCCCAGCTTTTACCTTGCTGAGACACTGGGAAAGCTCAGATTGTATCAAAACACAATTTTGCTGCAACAATGCTGCTATTTTGGAAAATTAGGATTCTCTGAGGGCTGAATTTCATTCTGATGAAACAGGGGGCAGCTGGTCTTGAGTTAGTCAGTGAAGAGCAGATAAGGAACAGAATCAAATATAAATTTTGGAGCTGAAATATTACAGGAAAAACGTTTTAAGGAAGCCTGGCAGCAAGAACAAGAACTCAGTGTTTCCATGCTGTGTCACCTGGACCAGGCTGGCCTATTTACAGAAGTTCCAGTTTCTGCTGGGAATGTTCAGAACACACAAAATCCCAAGAGCCTGCAGGAGCAGACAGCCAAAATACACCAATATGGGCAGAGCTTCAGGATTAAACGTGGTATTTATGTTTCCATTAGATAAACACGTTATCTAGCAGTTCCAGCTCTTTATCTAGAGTTTGTTTCCAAATCCAAAATGCAAAGAGAAAATCAAATCCATCTGCCCTGCCTCTGTCTTTGTGAACTCTACAAGTCACTCAGCTGCCAGGAATCTGATTGGAAATGAGGGACAGTATGTAATTAAATTATTTTTTGTATAAATAAGCTGAATTATCAGTGCTGAACTGAAGACATCAAGGTCTTCTCAGCCCTTCATCTGTGTTAATTCATGTTCACTATCTCATATTTGTCCAAATCTTTAGACATACAAGGCAAAACCCTTTGTAACTTGGACTAAAGGGTTTATATTTTAGATAATTTCTATCACTGGGAAAGATTTTATTTTTATGTCCCTCTGATGCTGAATTAAAAATAGAATAATGACATATTGCATGGAACACAGATTCTATATTTGTCTTTGAAGCATTTCCCCAGCACACTAAAAAACAACATTTATTACCTACCAGAGCACAATCACGTCCTTCAGAGATCCTGGAGACCATCAGGGAAATCAAAGATTGTCCCAAGGAGAGGTCACCTGCACATTGGAGTGGCTTTTCAAGGTGAATGAACCAGCCTAGAAAACATCAGAGAAGGATTTATAGCAAATGCAGCACTCTTGCATCTAAAAAATATAAAATAAATCTTACTGCATGGTCTTTTCTTAAATCAGCAGCAACTGAGGGGGTTCCCAGGCTGCTCCAGAGCAGCATCCATCCCTGTCCTCACCCTGTGACAGGAATAAACCACGAGAGGGTGCCCGTTGTGTGAATCCTGATGTGCCCAGGGCTGCTGCTTCTGCTCCCACCCACCCTGAGCACATTCCAGCAGTGCCCCAAAGCGTTTCCTGCTGGGCTCTCCAAAATGACACAATTAACTTTTATCCTGAATATTGCCACGGATCCTGTAGGGCCACAAAATTCTTGTTTTCTCCATGTGCCCAGAACCAAAGTTTTAGCAGCTCCCCAAGCACAGAAGTGCCTGGCAGGACAGGGGCTTTTGCACACAGGTAGAAACCAGGATTTTACCACGCTGGGATAAAAGCACACCTTAGGGACAGAATCATCTTATTTCTCTCTTATTTTCTCATGACTAAGCCAGGAGCTCTGGCTGCAGCCTGCAGTCCTCTACCATACAGGGAGAGCACATGCAGCAGGGAGCACAAAGCAGGAATGCTTTATTTGTCACTGCTCAGGCATGGTTGGAAAATCCCCAGCCTGGAGTGTTTACGCTGCCAGTGTTTTCACCTCTGTCTCCAGGCAATGGACGTAAACCCTCCCTTCTTCCCCCAAACAGGATCAAAAGGAGCTCCAGCAGGGAGAGCATCTGCCACCCCATCAGCCTTCACACCCATGGGCAGAGCTCAGATCCCAAATAAAACCCAACCTGTGCTCCAGAAAGAGACAAGCAGCCCTTTCCCTGGAATTCTCTATATATAGCTTTGTAGAATTAGTGTCCTTTGCAGCAGTAAGGGCAATTTTTAGAACAAAACATCGCATATCTACTTATATGTGGATCGTTTCCTCTTATTTATTTTATTCCAGCTATCCTCAGGGACAGATCCTGTAACCAGTTTAGCAGCAGCAAAGTCATTATTCAACAATCTGACAGTGGAAAAAGGAACAGCACAGCTGGCGACCTCCCCCCTGTGACCCATGAGAGTGGGACAGAAATACAGCCCAGCCCAGTCAGCTGAACTTTTCTCCACTCTTTTTCCAAATTTCATGATTCCTTTCCATGTACTTGCTGCAGAGGTAAAACACTGCAAGCTTGGAATGAACAAAAAAAAATTGCTCTGGCACTCTGCAGATTCATTCTTATCCTGGTGGGCCAAGGTTTTAATCCAGAAGGCTCCAAAAGAGCAGATTTTTTTTTCTACAAATAGCTCTTCTGCCCAGTGAAATGGAGACATGGTTCTCTCTGCTCAGAAAATCTAAATTTTCCAAGGATTCTCAGAAAAGATTGCAACAAACCCCATGGGCACTTTCCAGTTACCTCCAACTCTCTTCCTCTGTCAAATGTTTAACATCTGACAATCATCCTCACAATCCAGAAATGCTGTAACACTCCACGTGCCACAAATCTGAACTGAAAAAAAAATATTATAGCAAAAGAGGAAGAAAAAACCCCCCTCTAGTAACAATTCTGTGCCAGCCAGTCACATCTTTCTGAGCCTTTGCCTGGTCCTGTCTGGCCCCAGGTTTGGGGGTTTTTTTGTGCTGCAGAAGCAGATGTGAGGTTGCAAAGTGGAAGTTTTCTTTTAAAATGTTTTGGGTTTGTTTTGTTTTTGTTTTTTTTTCCCACCCATTTTTATTTTAGTCCCAGAGCAAGAAATGATATTTCTTGAACACAGCAAAGCCCAAAAGTGAGAGTCAGCTCCAGGAAGAGCCCAGCTGGAAACTCCACCAGCTGCAGCCCTTCAGCCCCAGCCCTGGGCAGCTCCTGGGACTCACAGAAAGCATCTGGTCTTTGTCAGGGCCCCGGGACTGTCACATTTCAAAGGCTCCCTCTGCGAGCTCCAGAGGCAATGGAAAGTATGCTCAGTTGCAAGTGGGGTCACAGGGAGATGGAGGGAGAGGGAATCAGCTCACGGATCCAGCTCCCCGTGCTGGCTCTGACTTCAGAGCAGCCTTTGGAAAAACAGGGGGAAAAAAAAAAACCCTCAAAGCGTGGGAGCAACAAGAAAGGTTTGATTCCACCTCTGCCCCTGAGGAAAATAGAGAATTGGGAACCACACACACCAGGCTTGGGGTTTCTTTTAGGAAAATTGGAGAGAGAAAAATCTGAGAGAGCTCTGTGAGGTGGGGAGAGCTCGGAGCCTGTACAGAGGAGGAGCAATGACCAGGCAAAGTGTGCTGGGGTAAAGGAGGAGTTTGGATGCCCAAGGTTCATCTCTCACCCTGCCAGGAGCCAAGGAGCTCTGAACAAAGCACATCCAGAGGGTTTGAACATCCCTGAAGCATGTGGGAAGCACTGGGAGCTGCTGGTGTCTGTTCGTGGCAGGGCTGGGCCTCCAGAGCCTCTGTGCTTCAGACAGAGGAAGGAAACTGTTCCTCCACCGCCATTTGTGGAGGTTTCTTTGTTTAGTCAGAGCCCTGCAAAGCCTCCCCCTCTGCCCAGGAAGGAGTTCTCATTCAGGGAGGTTTACCTGGCACCAGAGGGAGAAGGGAGAGGACAGCTCAGTTGTTGAGTTCTTGTGTAAACGGCTGAAGGGTTTCCTGGCAAAACGTTTTCATCTGTTAAGAGTGGACCCCAAAATCCTGTTGGGCCTGCTACCCATCATCCTTCATCCATGAGACTGGTGTGGCTGGGAAGCCCTGGGAATGCCAAAGCCCTGCTTCACAGCAGAACAGTTTTGATGCAGATCAAAAGACGAACGAGCACTGCCAAGCTGAAAAAGAGAAGCAGGTTCAAGGAATGGCTGAAGAGGAAGGTGATGCTGAAAGCTGCCAGTGCCCACAGCTTCCCCAAACCACCAGCAAGGTCATTTATTAGGACTCCAGACAGGGATGGCAGATTTGATCCTGCATTTCTTTAGAATCTCCAAGTGTTCCTGCCACAGCAGAGCACCAAGCACAGCGATAGATTTATCATATGCCAGATGAGTTTTCCATGCAATATGAGCACCTTGCCAAATCTTGGGAACACTTAGGACAAAGCCATAGATGGAAAAAGCGGCTGAAGGCTTCACAAAGCAAGAAAACAACAGAAGCTGAAGTAAGAAAATTCAGTTCCCACTCAGAGCCCCAGTGCAGTGAGGCTGGAGGGGAAATTGCCCAGCACAGGGGGAAGAACCCATTGAAATGCAGGGAATAAGTTTTAAAACAAATTTTTGCTGCCTGTCACATGCATGCAGTGAGGATTAAGGTGATGGTCTCCAAAAGAAAAACCTCCAAGCCTCACACTCTCAGCGGGGAACTGAGACAGAGATCTCAGGTTGCACAGTTTATCTTACTGAAGGAAAGGTGCTGGCAACCCTTGTGGTCTGCAGCTTTCCTGGGATTCTCACCAGCCTTTCCCTGGGCTGGAAGGTGCATCCAGTGCAGCCTCAGCTGCTCCACGCTCAGATGTGGCTGCACAAACTGACTTGAGGCCATGAAAAACAAGAGTTAACTCCCACAGCAGTAATCAGGCCTTATAGTCCCTAATAACACCTTCTCTCCCTTTCTGAGAAAGGCAGAAGCTCTAAAAATATATCCAAAGATGAACGTTTTCAATTAAGTACACTTGCTGTATTGTTCACAGAAATATTACATGTTATTACTGCTAAACAGAGTGAAAAGTGAGACAGCTCATTTTTATCTCTTTTCCACAGAGTTTACCACAGGCTGCCCCTCCTGGCAGGGTGCACATCACAAAAAGAAATGAGGGCCTTGCAGATATTTGCAGCAAGACAGGACACTCATCAAGAGTAACAGGAAGCAAAAACCACACAAAAAGTGTTGGCCCATCAGCCTCTGGGGCCACGAGCAGGGTTCTGCTGCTCTTTATTACAGAGACAAAGCAACCTGTGAAAAACAGAAGCCCCAGAAATCCACCACGCAAAGTTTCAGGGTCCAGGAAATCCACATCACCTCCTGTGATTTTAACCAAAGGTGCAAAGAATTTCATTCTGAAAGTGTGGAACGGGGATGCTGACGTGGATTAAGCACGGAGCAGTGCAGGGGCTGCCACAGGTCCAGTGCAGCTCTGGCTGCCTGCAGGGTGAACATTTGCCCACTCACATCTCACACCAGCACAGAAGACAACTCCACCCTCAGCAACTTTTTATGCCTCTACAACACTCTTTATTCCAAAGCACTTCAGTGCAGTCCCTTGTGCCAGAAGAACAGGCTGGCCCATCCTCAGCCAGGTCATTCCATGAGCATTTTCCATGAGAATTATCCCTGCACAGCTCAGAGAGCTCTGCCTCCCCAGAGAACACTCCCCACTGCCCCAGGAGCTCGCTGCCACCGTCAGATCTTTAGGCATAGAAGTGAGAAAGAGTCAGGCAGAGGAAGTCGAGTAAAAAACAGTTTCTTCAGAGGAAATTAATCATTAAAGTGCACGGCAACACCGAAAGCCACAGGCTGAACCACAGTCCTCCACGAAATGCACTTTTTACTACTGCCAATGCCTTCAGCTCTCGCAGCTGCTGGAGGAAGAACTCCTGCTCTGGAGATGGAGGCAAGGGTGGAATTCAGGAAAGCTGCTGGAGCTCTCTGGCCTGTCCCTGCAGAGGCAGCATCTCCGTGGCTGCTGGCTGGGGCTGCAGCAGGGACTGCTCCTCTGGGGCAGCTGCTCGGGGAGCTTGCTGTGCTGGCTGCTTCCAGGAGCTGGTCTCTGCAGCAGGGACACGAGAACAGCCCTTCATCAGCAGGAAGCTGACAAAGGGAGCCACGTTTAGAAGGGTGCAGGCTCAGGGAACACCCAACACACACCACACAGTGTTTGAAGCGCTGCAACCTCCCCAGTCCTGGAAAACTGGCACCCAGGAGGAATCTACACTGGAGGTGGTGTCCAAATCCACTGGAGCTTCTGCCCAGGCTCTGCCAGGCTGAGCAAGAACTTTCTAGAGGAAGTAACAGCTCTGTTTTCCACAGAGCTCCTTCCCAGGTGTACCAAGGGAAGCAAACAGAAAGATCTCAGGCAGAATCTGACAACATTGCCAGAGTTAATGCCCAAATTCAGGCTCTAAAATCTCTGATTTAACACGTGCAGGATGACTGGGCTTAAATTTTACCTTTCCTAGGGAAAAACATCACGTATTTGGGCTACTGAGCCAAAAATAAGAGCAGCCCTTGCTTTTCCTCAGCAGCATTTCCTGCCCACTTCTCCCAGAGCTAAGCAGGAATGGCATCTCCTTCATCCTCCCCAAACTCTGGCCAGGTCCAGACCTACACTAAATCTTTGTTTTCTCAGCTCACAAGTGATGCTGCTGCAGGGAAGCAATTTCAAGTTGTCCTGCCTGAAATTCTGTTACCAAAGACATCAAGTGCCAAGAGCAGTTTGCTGAGCAGGAAGCTAAAAGGATACTGCAGACCTTTCTTCAAGATTTAATTTACCTTCTGGATTTATTTCTGAATCAGTGGTGTTTCCAGGTTCTTCCTTCAGAACTCCCACATCCTTTGCCCAATCTGTCCATTTAATTTCCTCTACTCTGGAGAGACAAAATGCAACAAGACACTGATGCCTGGAATGCAGCACCTCAAGCCAGGTCTCACTGTCCTGCAGCCTCCCAGCCCAGCTCATCCTGCCAACACCACCCTGGTGGTTTGGCTGCAGCAGCAGCACCTCACAGAGCTTTCCTTTGAGCAAAGATCTTCTGTAATCAAAGCTCCACGAGGTAAAATATCTTCTCCCCCTGCACATTGCCCACGGGTCTGTTTGGTTTCAAATTCTCCAGTTCAGGGAATGTTCTTAATACAAAGGTGACAATGCTGGAGGATCAATGAACCCTCAAACCTCCAGCCTTGCAGTCACCAATAGATTTGGGTGTACTCAGGACTGCGTGGTTGAGTCAGTGCCTAAATTCCCTGTGGTGGTCCAGGGTTACCAGGCTGTGACCCCCGTGCCAGGCTGGAGTGTGAGGGGGGGAATGGTGCATCTGTCTTACCTGAAACACCACCTCTCATCTTTCTTATTGAGCCCCACTGACATGAAGCAGCCAGATCTCCTCTTCCCACCCTGGCGCCACAGCCAGGCCTTCTCTATTTCTAGAATAGCAATTGCCCTCTGGAAGAACAAAACCCACGTCAGAGAGAAACCAGGGCAGAACAGAGCCCAGCCCAGCCCTTCAGTTAAATATTCCCCACTCAGAAACTCCTTGGACTTGCAGAATCACTGTGCAACCCAGCCCCAGGATGCTCCTGAAGTTCTGCCTCGAGTTACCCGTGCACAGAGCTGTAAATACACCTAAAAATGCACTCCCAGGGGGGACGACTTCATGTAAAAGCCACATAAATAGCTGAGCTTAGCACGGACAGGCAGTGGCACCTGTGACTCTGTGAGAGCCCAGCAGAGCTCTGGGCCTCACCTGCAGCTTCCAGACGCTCTTGCTGTCGTCGGAAATACCGGTGACCGTCTCGCTCATGAGGGCAATCAGCATGTTCAGCAGCAGGATGTAGGTGAGGATCACAAACAGCAGCAGCAGCAGCATGACAAAGTATCTGAACCTGGCGTGCTCCTGGAAATCCAGGTCCCCCATGCCAATGGTGATCTTGAAGAGCTCCAGAGAGACGCTGAGCAGCCCCCCGTACATGGCGTGGCTCCCCGTGCTCTCCAGCTGGGCCAGGGACTTGTTCTGGGACACCGAGGGGGCATCACCCATCAGCGTCACCAGAGCTGCGAGATAAACAGAGTTTTGAGTGCTCAGGAAAGAGCTTCTGGCAGCTCAGCCCCCACATAACCCAGAGAGAGGGCTCACCTGCAGCAAAGCCGAAGAGGAAGATCATGTAAACCAAGAGGAAACGCAGCAGGTCTTTCATGATGGTCTGAAACACAAAGCAGGGGGAAGTGCTGTTCTTTATCTCGCATGAAACCACCAGGATGGTCTCACACATGACAAACCAGCCCTCAGGATCACTGGCAGCAAGGTTTCCACCTTTTATACAGTTTTAAAAACTACTAATATATGATAAATTACTTGCACAGGTAAGTGATGTCACTGGCAGCTTAATCTGACAGTACTATGAACTTATTTGTTGCTCTGTTTGTATGAATAGTCCCTTGAAACAAATAAATACCCTCCTGGCTCCCCACTGTGGCTGTTTCCAAATTGTTTCAACACACCCCCCCTCTCCTTTCCATCTCCACTGGCTTCACACACATGGTGACCAGGATTCTTCCCTGGCACCTCGCTTCACTTCTGCTTTGCCTTTTTAGTCCCAGGTTTCTCTGTAGGTCTGGAAACACCTCTCAGGCCAAGCTGAGCAGCTCCAGGGAGCCCACGCTGGTTTTCAGTGCCAGTTTGGAGCTGGTTTGTGACACACAGGTGTCAGCTGCTGCCACCTGGGATGTTCAGTGACACCAAACAAGCCATTTCCTGCACCTCTACTTGAAGACACTGCTCCAGCCTCCTCCTGCAACATCTCTGCTTGCACAGCACATCAATTCCAGCTCGTCAGAGCCCAAAGCCTTTCCCTGCAGAGGTTTTGCCCAGCCCTGACCTTCTGGATCATGACGCTGTAGATGCCGGTGCGCTGGAAGCCCCGGGTGTAGTACAGGGTGTTCACCCAGCCCAAGAGCAGGGAGAAAACCATCACTGCCACGTAGTTCTCTGAGCTGGCCCCATACAGCACTGCTGACAGCAGCAAGGAGAACGCCTGGATGAAGCTGGAGGGAAAACAAAAAAGCAAGTGACAGCCACTCAACCTCAGCAAAAAGGCCCCTGGCAGATCTGCTTTGCAATAAATCACATTTCAGCAGGCTGCGAGGGGCAGACAGACCCCACCCAGCAAAGTCCACCACAGCAAAGGGTTAGGACAAGAGGCAGCAGCAGTGGAAAAAGTGGTAGGGGATCTGTGTTTCCTGCTCTGCAGCTCTGGAGCAATGTTAGGGTAACTCAGCTGCACAACCAGAGAACCAGTTTCAAGCTGTGGCTGTGCCAAACCCCCCCAGGACCTACATCAGGATCTCAATGCAGCTGTCAGAGCACATGGTCTTCAGGGACTGGCGTCTCCTCCTCAGGTACAGGCTCTGGGAAAGGAAAATCAATTCACCATTCACCAAAACCAGGCCACGTGGGACAGGGAGCCCTGCCCTGGGGAAAGCTTTGCTCCAACCATGTGCTTCTCTCCTTTCATCTTCAAGATCCCCACGATGAAAAAAGGCCTTTTTTATAAAGGGCAAGGATAAACAAGGGCTGAACCATGGCTCAGCCAAATGTCTTTATTCAAAGCCTGCATTTTAACACCATAAATCACAGGAGTCTCTCAGAATTATTTGCTGTTGTGATTCCCCTTGCCCAGCAACCTGGCCTGTGCTGCCCCTGTCATGCTGAGTGTCCCAGAGCAGGATTCCCTCCTGCACATCCTGATGGCAGGAGAGCAGACCCTGCTGCCTCCATGCCAGTGATAGCTCCCTTTTCCCCCCTGACTTGCAATGAAACCAGACAAGAGATGCCCCTACCTGAGCAAAGATCAGATAAATGCCCCCTAACAAGATAATGATCAGTCCAGAGACCCACAGGAAACCTCCAGCTGTGAACTCCACTGGAAAGGAAGGCTGCAAGACAAAAACCAAAACCACCCAAAGCAGTGGAGACAGGCAGAGGCAGTGATGACAACCACCCACCACCTTTAAATTCTGCTGCATCCATCCAAGCCTTCCAGAGGAAAAAGATTGGGCCTACCTTTACCCTTAAGGGCTGATAGTACGCAATGGCTGTAAAGATGATCATGAATGACAGGTAGGAGACAAAGCTGAAGTAGAATCTCTTGGAAGCAAAGGTTTCCCATTTTTGCTGGAGGAGTTTGTTCAGTGGCTCCAAAACCACCATCTTGTACCGGTTCTGGGGGGAAAACAAGCAGCACAAATGCACCTGTGTGGCAACAGAATGTGAATTCACCAGAGCATTGTCTTCTTAAGGGTTGGAGCTGCGTGGCTCCAACTGGGGAGTCATTAAGGGCTTGTTCAGTCAGGCTTTTCAATATGGATGATCTCAGCCATTGCACAGAAGTCACTTCATCAAGGTATTTGGACAAACCAAGGCTTAGGACAACCAAAGGATGAAAATTTCCCTCAAATTGTGATGAATCAGAGCCACGCCAAGCAGTCTCTGAGTTACAAAACCTGCAGACATTCCCACGAGTCATTTCTTTTTTCAGAAAAATCATCCCCGGAAAGCCCACGTTAACTAGAAAAATAATAATTATACAGCAACACTATGAAAGAGGACAGGAAAAAAAAAAAGCTGCCTTTGAGCTGTGGTGGGAGCCTCACCGGGGTGTCAGTGCTGTAGGCCAGGATCTCCAGCACAGAGTTCTCCTCGAAGCTGTCCAGGGAGGACAGGTCATAGAGGGACACGTGGATGGGGCCGTAGGTCCACTCGGTGAACTTGCGGGACAGGTGCCAGTACTGGGGGTCCTTGATCTCCCTCTGGATGATGTGCCTGAAGATCTGACACAAACAGGGAATGTTCCTGTCAGGAAGGTGCAGAAGGACACGACAAAGCACCTCCCCCATGCTGCACACCTGGATTTGTGCCTCACCAAGCAGCTGGATCTGGCTAAAAGCAGGCAACAAACAGAATCCCAGAAACCCAGGGTTGGAAGAGACCTCCAAGACCATCGAGTCCAACCCAACCCTGACACCTCAACTCAACCCTGGCACCGAGTGCCACATCCAGCCTTGTCTTAAACACACCCAGAGATGGTGAATCCACCCCCTCCCCAGGCAGAGCATTCCAGTACTTTCCACTGAGAAACCCATCTGGCTCACCCAGGAGCAGGGACAGGGCAGGGACAGCAGCAGCCAGAGGAGGCTGTGCAGGACACAGCTGAGTGGCCTGGAGGTGGCCTCCTTTATGGTCACCTCAGCAGTGTCACCATGAGCTGAGGAGGGCAAGGTGCTCCTGATGCCTCAGATTTTAACTTTTATATTTTTCAGACCCTGCAGTGCTCAGTGTGTGACTCTGCAGTGTCCTGGAACCTGCGAGCTGCTGTTCTCTCACTTTAAAATAGACACAAAGCCTCTCCAAGGCTGCTCTCCAAGGACACCCAGACTGTCCTGGGCCCAAAATGTGCAACCCAACCCCTTGGGAAGGGGGGGGTGAGCTGGGGAAATGCCATCATGAGCTAAAGTTTGAATTGGGGAATTGATGCTGAGATGCAAATGGCCCAAAGCTGTAAAGGGGTGAAGAACTCGTGACTTGGGGTCCATCCTGGGCTCCACTGTGAGAGCAGCCTCTGGCTCCCCAGGCTGTGCCTTTGGAGGCCTTTCCAATAAATATCCACCTTTATTCCCTCCCTCCTGTCTAGGTTCTGTCTCTAGGGAGCCACTTCAGGCATCACTCCCACCCCAAACCCCACTGGACACCATCCCTGTTCCTCAGCAGCCCCTCTGGCTGTCCGTACCTCCACTTTGCCTGTCTTGGCAGCAAGCTGCAGGGGATTTAACCCATCATAATTCACAATCTCCTCCAGCTTGCAGGTCGGGTCGAGCTTCACGCCAGCCTTGAGGATCTCCACGTAGGTTGTGCTCACAAACTTGGTGTTCTCCTTGGTGTCATCTGCAATCATCACCAGGGCGTGGAGCACGGTGTTGCCCTGGGTGTCCTGCTCCTGCAGCCTGGCTTTCTGGTGGGGGTTGTTTAAAAGATAATCCACCACATCGAGCTGGTTGGTACAGGCAGCCAAGGACAGGGGAAGTTCACCTAAAGAGAGCAGGGCACAGCATTTGGAGGAGAAGCAGAAAGGGGTGAGGGAGAATTAAAGAAAGGGGGGGAAAAAGGCTTTCCTAGAAAAGTATGTTGAGCCCAGAGTCCTATCACTGAAACACAGAACAGGTTCTGCCTCGGTGTCTTTAGGTTTAGAAAGGATTTTGTAATAAACAATTATTCTGTTTCTGGGGGCAGCTGAAACACTTTCCCACATCTCAAACTGATCTCTCAAATCTAAGCTAACCAAGTATTGGTCTTTGTCTGAAGCCGTTCAGGATTAAATTTATAAACCCAAAAATGATGGAAATGCTCAGTGGGCACCCCAGAGATGATCCTGCCATTTAAATAACTCAAGGACTTGATTGAAGGGCACTGAAGATGACAACAGAGGGGTAAACCCAACTAGAATTAGTGATATCACATAGAGCGTGGCAATAAAAACCCCAAAGGAACTTGTCCCACAGTGACTCACCAAAATAAAAGTAAACTCCCTCTTTCTTCTTTCTGAAGAATTCTCCATGGGCTCTGGCATGGACATCAGCTCCTTTCTCCACCAGCAATTTCACCAAATCCAGGCTCCTTTTCTCGATGGCGATGTGCAGGGCAGTCTGGCCTGGGGACAGAGCACACGCTGTCACTCTGTGCCGCGGCCGGGGGGGACAGGACCAGATGTCACCAACGATGGCAGCGGGTTCTGCACAACAACTGCAGCCTCAGGGCAGGGCAGGGCTGCCTGAGGGCCTGCAGCAAACCTCGAAACCCTCAGGAATCCAACACCAGGGCAGGCAGTTCCCCCTGCCTGGCACTGAGATCCCAAGCAGCCAGGAGAGGGTTGAGACAACCACACACAAAGGCAGCCAAACGGCAAAGCTCGCTCAGCAGTGACAGGCCACTTCTTTTTCATTTTCACAAGCGCTTTTTATACTTTCCCAAGCAAATCATCTCATTTCTTGCGTTATTAAGCGTGTGTCACTTGTTTTACAGGCCCAGGAGGGTATAACTCAAGGCTGAAGAAGATGCAGCAGCAGAATCACAACTAAAAGGCTGTGTGTGACTGCACCTGAACCCTGGGGCTGCAGAGCTGCCCCAGTTCCCCTCTTTTTCCTTTTCCCTGCTCATCTCACAGAGCCCTTACCTCTGTAGAAACAGTCAGAGCAGGACACATTGACAAGTGGCCTGGGGTTCTGTGTCTTTTGGTCTATTTCCAGCAAGACTGGGATCGTGTCGTTCTTCCCATTTTTTAGGTTCAGCAGGGCTTTCATTAAGCAGGTCTTCCCAGTCTTTGCATCTGGCAGGAAGAGAGGATTGAATGGGGTGTGGGTGTGCTTTGGACACAGCTGTGTGCTTGATTCAGAAATTAACTCTGTAGGATCAAATACAATCCTCAATTTAAAGGTTTCTATCAGTATTTTTAGTCCTAAGGCAAAAATATTAGGATATACTTAACTAATGGCATTCTCCGCCTTCAGGTGAACATAAGGAAAATAAAAGAACACAAAAGGGCTGAACAAAGCAAAGAACCACAGGCAGAGCTCCCCTCTGCTAACCCTGTGAATAACAAACAATCCCAGGAGCAGGAATTCTACCTGTGTACTCAGAATTGGTGAGGAATTTGGAGTTCCTCCTTAAGTACTCCAGCAGCCCATCCAGAGCCTCGGGGCTGCCCCTGACCACAGCGCTGAACAGGCGGTCCCTGTCAAAGCGATTCGGGTCCTTCTGGCTGCAGGACAAAGGCAAAGCGTTAGCAACTTCTGGAGAGTGCAGGTTCTGAGAGCAGGGACCAGAGTGTGCCACGAGTTCGGCGGAAGGAAGGAGAGAGACAGAGGGGAGTTTGTTGGAGGGGGGAAGAAAACAAAAAAACCACTCGAGTGTTTTACTTTTGAGTCAAGGGAAAAATAGAGACAGTTATTTCCCAGAATTCTGCTAAGTGGCTGCTCTTTCCATCAGCTGGAGCTGTTCCCAGATCCAGTCTGATGTGCACAGCCCTGGCAGGCATCCAGAGCAGGGAGAGGAGCCCAGGAGAGCTGCAGGAGCAGGGTCAGGCCCAGCCCATGGTGGGAGCTCTCTCAGGCTGGTTCTCAGCCCCGGCAGGAGCAGCTCAGCTGTGCAGGGCTCCCGGTGAGGCTGCTCTGACCCCAAAGTGGCTGCCTGGGGCTGGCTCAGAGTGACCCAAAACACACCCAGCACACCCCACACACCTTCCAGAGCTGCACAGCCCTAACACCTCCCCTTGCTGCTTTTGATTACCTCCCACCACAGGCCTGTCATATGAAATCAGTGCCACTTCCAGTGTAGACTTGGGAAAATCCATAGGCTCCCACCAGCCAGGATCACCTGGATCACAACCCAAATTGGTCAAATACCCAAAATTTACTCACTTGCTGACGAGCCCTGGCCGATAATTCAGATTAATCTTGATTTTAGGGGAAAAGTCACTGCTCTCCTTCTGATAAGGTGTCTCCAAGGGCTGTGGCTCTCCTTTCCTTCCATGTCCTGACCTCTCTTCCTTTTTACTGGGTGCAGGTTTGTCTTCCTGGATGCTGTCATCAGTTTCTAGCAATCCTATGAACCTGTTCCTCTGAGCTGGGCCTGGCTGCCCATTTGTGAATTTATCCATTGCCAGGAGAGAAGGTCCTGCAGATCGACAAAGATGCTCCCTGTTGGGGCACTAAACCTGTGAGGGATGGGGAGAATTAACACAGTTCCTTCACAAACCCCAAAGGTGTTCAGTGTGACACAAGGAAAGTTCCCAGGCTGACCACGGGTCCCTTGAGAGGGAGATTTGGTAAAACTCTGCACAGGAGGAGAATTTGAACAAAGGATCGGGGTCTTAAATGGGGTTCCAGTAGAGGAGAAGTTTAAATCAGTTCATGAAGCACAGGCAGCTTGTCTGCAGCACATCTGAAGCCCCTGTGTGAGATGACCTCACCTGTTGGCAGCAGCACAGGCTCCTGACATAAAAGGCAAGGAAAGTGGCTCTTTAGGAGCCTGTGATCGTTGTTCTTGTCTCGGTGCAGCCAGCACAGGCACAGGCTGCTCACCAAGTGCCCAAAAAGATAAAGGTTCACTGAGGGCCTTCTGAGAAGTTTCCCCACGGTCCCTGCTGGGAAGGTTTAGGCTTCAGACAGGGAAAACACCTGCACAAATTGTGTTCCCCCAGGAGCATTCCATCCTGGGGCAAAACGAGAGGGATCTCCCCAGCCTTTGGAGCTGCTGGCCATCCATGTGAGCACAGAGCTGGAGCTCCCAGCTCCAAGGCAGGCACGCTCCCCCTGCCCTGCAGACACTCACAGCCCTGGCAGCCTGCACAGAGCACAGATCTGCTGCCCAGAGAGCACCAGCAGAGCTCCCAGCCAGCCCCCTCCTCTCATCTGATGCATCCTTGAACTCCATTTTGACTCTTTGCAGACATCTCTTCACGTCTCTCTGGGCACATCTCAGACCACACCCAAGGCTCACTGCCTGAAGTCGGCGCGGCCACAGAGTCACAGTCTGTGAGGCAGAAATTCAAGATGCACAATCACCAACCTGCAGCAGAGCTTTGGTTAATAACTCCTCATTGCCATGCACTCCCTCCAAATGGTTAACAGGTTTCCTCTGAAGAGAACTCTCCCTTGCTGGAACTACAGCCAGACTCCATAGCCTGCACCAGCAAAGGTAAATGAACACAGCATAAACATTTTGGCTTAGGTTAGGGTGTGAAAAAACACAGGTCTAGGCAGGAAACGGCCACAAAACCTCTTTGTGCAGCTCAGAGCAAGAAATCCAAGGGCTGATTTGGAGACAAACCGTTATGATAATTCAGCCACTCAGTTTAGTCTGCGCTGTAGTGACAAACATTCCTCTGCACACACCCTTCAACCCCATTTCAGACTCACTTCCTTCCCCAAAACACTTACTGGTACATTTGCCGAATCCTTTAGAAGGATATTTGCACTTCCATAACAGTTTGCTTGTGCTTTTTCTGTCTTCCTCTCCCCAAAATCACTTCTCAGCTGCAGTTTCCATCTCTCCACAGCGCTCAAGAGAGTTATTTATTGCCAGTCTTGCACAGACAGAACGTCTGGGTTAAAAGCAAGAGCAAAACGGCCCTATAAAACAGGACCCTCTGATGTATCCACCCACTTGGTGCATCCCTGGGAAGCACAGGGAGCACTCTCTGCTTGCCAGCTCAACTCGCACTTCTCAAGAACTGAGTTATTTCTCCCTGGGACCCCACCAAGGCGCTCTGAGCAGCGCAGCCCCAGCCCTGCTGTCAGCAGAGCTCAGCACTTACCAGAAGTTGCTGCGAGCTCCACCCAAGGACTGATCTGACAAGGAGTCCCAACAGATCCTTCAGAGGGGAAACCAGCAGAAACCAAGTCAAGCACCAAAAAGCGTTAATTGGCATGCAGGCAGACCCAAAGTTATTAACATCCATGGGCGAGAAGCCACGCAGAGAAGCCCATGTTCATTCCAGCAGCCTGTCAATGGCACAGCGTGGAGCTCCTGGCTGCTGGTGGTCCACGAGAGAACCCAGGCTGCCTGAGAGAAGAAACAACCCCAGATGCCTGTGATTTACTCAGCCGTGTGGCTTTTTGCAAAGGGAAGGAGGGCTCGCACAGGAAATGACTGGATGGGTTTCTCAGCAGAGGGGAGAGCCAATGAGTGCAGTGCTCTTATATGGCAAAGCTGGCTGCTGCCGACGGCAAATTCGGGGTGCTTAACCCCTGCCTGCACACGGGGAGGGGACGCCCTGTGCCTCCCAGCCACAGCCCCCGGCAGGATGTCACAAGGCTGCCCCAGAGGAGCCTGGAAAGAGCTGAGCTCAAACTTTGTGCGGGGAGCCAGGGCTGCTCACAGCGACACCGACTGTGTGAGCAAACAAAGCGACCCCACAGAGGGCGGCGTCAGCTGCCCCTCGCCAGCTCAGCTCCCAAACTCTCAGGCCGCTGGTTACTTCATCTCGCTTCAGTGCCTGGTTTTCCTCCAAAGGAGCATCAAGGCTGGGAGAGGCTTCTCCTGGGAGCAGGGATTGCCCCCCTGGCCCAGAACTGGCAGTCCTTGGGCTCACACACCCCAAAACCGCTTCACTTTCCCCTCACCAAACAGGGTTCCCGAGAAACAGAGGACATCAGCCCACAGCGCGTGTTTCCCTCTCCGGAAGGCCCGAGGGGGCAGCAGGATCATCTCCTGCAGCGCAGGGTGAGCCAGCACTCACGGCCTCCCAGCCCGTCCCCAAGGAATGCTGCTCCAGTGGTTCCCACCCGAACTCCTGATGCTTTACAAAGCCATTAATGCCATCTGGAGCTCAGCCAGGGAACATTATTAACGAACAAAACGGTGAAGAGCTCTTCCAATCCACACCTTGATAGCAGGGGCGCATTCCAGGAGAAATCCCAGGAGTGAGGGGAGCCACTGGCCCCAAAAACACAGAGAAGGGGTGTCACAGACAACACACTGAACCCTGGCTGTGGCTTCCAAACCCACCCTGAGCCAAAGGAGAGCCTGGAGCAATCCTCATCCCACAGAACTGCAGGATGCTGTGACGCTTCCTTGGAATGTGGTTCCCACATTCCCACAGAAACATTCCCAGATGGCTCCAGCTTTGAGTCAGATACTGTGAGACAGCCTCCCTATAAATACACCAATTAAACAGCATGGAGCCTTTTCCCTCCTCGTGGTTTTGCAGGAGATTACCAGCTTATTTCTCAGGATTCCTGTTTTTCAAAATGAAGCTGGTCCAGGGACTACATAAAGCTGCTTTTTCTTTCCATGATGGTTCCTTAATGATTTATTGCGAATCCACAGAACAGCCTCTAAAGAACAGATAAATGCAGGATCAGATCCAATCTCTCCAATGCCTCCCTCATTCCAGCCTTGCACCCATCTAGCTCAGTTTGCTTCAGCTGTGTTACCAACAGAGCTTCAGGCCCAGGAGTTTAGCTCAGACTTTTGGGTTTAAATCCTCTTGGGCTTCTTCTCCAGCTTTCCTGGAATGAAATCAGCCCACAGGAGAGCATCATTGGAGAGCTCTCCCTGCACATCTGCTTTCCACTGCCTGCACAGAGGGAGGGGATGTGCAGCTGGCTGGGAAAGGAATCAGCTGAGAGGTCACCAAAGCCAAACAGAGCCACAGGGAACACAGAAACAGAGCAGGGGGAAGAAAAACAGCAATTGCACTTCACCTCTCTGCCAGCCTGAATTTGCCTCTTGCTTTTTGAGGCTTTTATGTGGAGGAACATGAAGGAATCTCACAATGGCTTATTTTACTCATGAAATATGTCTGAGTTTCTCCTGGCAGGAGAGGCACGTCCTGTGGGAATCTGGGAAGAGAGGAGTCAAACTGCCAAGTGAAATTTCAAGTCACATGTTTTTCATTCAATAATATTATCAAATACGTTTATAATTATAAATTACATATGAGTGATTCACAGCAGAAAAAGTAGTGACTGGAACCTGCTTAACCAAAAGGAAGCATGAGGATGATGGTGTTTGGAAAAGACACAAATAAGAACATTTCCTGAAAAACATATTCACCTGAGTTCCATTTTTACTAAATCTTGAAAAAAATAAGTCTTATGATTAATACACATTTTCAGTATGCTGTAAATGGAAGTTCAAAGTCACCTGTAATTTAGTTATAGGATTAATCTGTGGCCACTCAGGAGTAGCAGCTCAAAACCATCTTCACAGTAGGAGGAAGACCTGTAATAACAACATGCAAAGGTAGAGAATTAAAATTCTCTCAAATACAACAAGTAGACCAGCAAAAGAAAAGATTAATATCTTTTAAAGGTGTATTTTCACACTTGGGAAAATATGAAGTGTTTTTGCAAGGCCTGACTTTTTTTTTTTCCATGTAACTCTTATGTAAAAGCCACACTGAAGTGATGAATTTGAGGAGCTTCATTTCTTAGTTACAGATGGAAATCAGCATCTCTAGAGACACCAGCCAGTGCCCAATCTGAAACATAAATATTCTTAAATATAATCCCTTGTCAGAACTTGTCTGATAGCCCAGGGAACTCAATTAATCTACACGACAGAATTTCTGGAACTGCATCATAACACTTCAAAGCTCCCATCTATATTCTTCTCAGGCCTTTGAGGGAACCATCCAGCTCTCTTATTCCTAAAATGGAAATATCTTTCTACTTGATGTATCCCTTTCTGTAGGATCACGGCCTGTAGGAATGCTCTGCTGACAATCAAAGAGCAGCAAAATAGGAAATCCAGATGGAAAATAACCAGTTTGTGGAGGAACAGTGACATCCTGTGGCCACCGAGGCAGAGGGAATTCCTGCCGCTTTTGAAACGGCCAAATTGGGCAGCCAAGGATCCTAAAAAACCACCCTTTGTTACTGTGGACAAGGCTGCAGAAATACTCAGGGATTTATTCCCAATCCTTATCCGCCTAAACCTGCACTTTCCCCATAGGATTATGTTGTGGGGCAGTTGCTAAAGAAGAAAATCCCGAATGTATCCAAACCCCAGCAAAATGGGTTATTTAATTTCTCTTTCTGTAGGTATAAGTAATTTTCTATTAAAGCACATTAGACAAAAACCCAAAACCTTGACTGGTTTTCCTTTTTGTCTTTTTGGAGTTCTGTTTGATTTTTAAGGGAGAACAGACTAGAAATTAACTGAAGCAGTAAGAAAAAAAATCAAAGGCCAGGCACAAACTCAGACTACAGCAGGATTAAAAGATGTTACCAGAATCTGCTGTAAATATGGGAGCATTAACATTATTCTAACAGCATAGAGGTTCTGGCTAAAACCTATTGAATTCTTATTTTACTTATGAATAGTTGTCTGTAGGAAGACTTTTGAGGTACCACCATGTTGCAGGAATAAAGAACAAGTGTACTTTAACAACATCAATCCTTTGTATTGCTTGATATCTTACTTTGGTTTATGCTAATAACTTCAGCGTAAACAATGCAAGTTATACAAATCCATATTCACATCTCCTTGTGATTTATATACATTTTCCTAATTCACATAATTTACAATAAATTGCAAGGATTTTTTTTTTCTTTTTTAATGAAGAAATCCTTGCAGTCATTTCCTGGACTACCCACACCTGGAACAGCCCAGGTACCAGTGCAGGCTGTGGTTCAACACCAGTTTGGCTCAGGCCAAAAACCAGAGCAGAGGGGTCTGTGCAGACCCCTCCTGTCACCTCCCCGGGGTCCTTGTCCCTGCAGGGCACCCCAAAGCCCAGCAGAAGGATAAGGAATATCAGTTTATTCAGTGCCTGCCCCAAACCCCAGCAGGAAGGTAAGAAATGTCAGTTTATTCAGGGCCTTACCTCCTGTGAACTGCTGAGGGACTTGAGACAGCTAAAGACACCCAGGCCAGAGAGAGGGGCTGGAAGGGACATTTGGAGGTCACTCTGTCCAGTCCCCTACCCAACCAGGGCCACCCCAAATCGGTTGCCCAGAGCCACTTCCATGGTTCTTGTCCATGGCCTTTCAGCCCCTCACAGGGAAGTGCCTGCACAGCCTCTCTGGGCTCCCTGCCACGTGGTTAAACTGCAAAAAGCACAAAATCAAAAAAGGAATTGCAGGAAAACTCAGAACTGAGGAAGTCTCTTATAGCAGAGACAGTGAATGTTTACAGAACTTCGTATTTCTGCCAGCTCAGCAGGCAGGAAAGCCTTGATACTAAAAAAAAAACCTGATCATGGATGTAACCCTCAAGCCCACATTTGAATTTGCAGTTTTCTATGAAACAGCAACTTTTTGGCTTAATTTCCCATTAAGTGCAACACTTACCACAGATGCTGAGTGATGACATTCAGAGGAAAAGTTTCACAGCAGCACTCCAGGGGATTAAAAAAATGGACCCAGGTGGTGCCTAACACAGGTTTTGGGGGAAAAGTGCAGCACAGGCTGTGTGCATTCAGAGGGGGCCAGGAGCCCCAGGTCAAGGTGAGCAGCTGTCCAAATTCAACAGGTGAAGACACTGACAGCCACCCCCTTCTAAAGATCCACCCAACTAACCCATCCCAACCCCGAGTGAGTTTCCTTAACTTTCCTTAACCCCTCCCATATAAAACCAAAACCAGCTAACCCAGACATTAGTGGGAACTCCCTCCCTTTTTAGGCACTACTGTGTAGAACTTTTAACTTATCAAATCAGGCAGTTCTTACACTGCTCAGTCACCTATTGCCATTTAAAGTTTCACCTTCCCACCCACCACACAATTCCCACTGTGACCAGTCCCCCCCCCACCAGATCATGGCCCAGACAAACACCCCCACCCACAAAGGGTCCCTCCAGAGCAGTGCCAGGCACTGGAACCCCTCACACCCAACCCTCAGGAATAGCAGAGACAATTTAAACACTCTGCAAGTTCCCAACCTGCAGCAAAACCCACCCCATGCAGTGACCACCACATCCCTTTCGTGGGGTCTTTATTTCCCACCTGGACACAGAGTGCTGCTGAACTCTAGAAGAAGAAACAACATGGTATTATTAGCACTTCATTAAGATTTTAATCCAGATCCATTTTAACCACAAGGTTGGTCCTCATTATACATGCAAAGAGGTTTAAACTGCCATGGTAAAAAGCCAAAGCATTTCATTTAATACACACCAGTTTCACCTGCTTGAACTGAGACAGACTACAGGGCATAATGTGCAACAGAAAACTTTATTAGCATTTCAACAGACAGTTGTTCAGCAGTTACTCAAGCTTGCATTAACCTTGCATTAACTTAATATTAAGACATTGAAGAACTACAGTGCAAACACAAGTGCCACTGGCAACCCTGGTGTCAAGCAAGATGCACAAGAACTTAACAGCCACCCCTGAGACGCAGCACCAGGTGCAGGGTGGATTCCTTCTGGATGTTGTAATCGGAGAGAGTGCGCCCATCTTCCAGCTGCTTGCCAGCGAAAATCAGCCTCTGCTGGTCGGGGGGAATGCCTTCCTTGTCCTGGATCTTGGCCTTCACATTCTCAATGGTGTCACTGGGCTCGACTTCCAGGGTGATGGTCTTGCCAGTCAGGGTCTTCACAAAGATCTGCATTCCACCCCGGAGACGCAGCACCAGGTGCAGGGTGGATTCCTTCTGGATGTTATAATCGGACAAGGTGCGCCCATCTTCCAGCTGCTTGCCAGCAAAAATCAGCCTCTGCTGGTCAGGAGGGATGCCCTCCTTGTCCTGGATCTTGGCCTTCACATTCTCAATGGTGTCACTGGGCTCGACTTCCAGGGTGATGGTCTTGCCAGTCAGGGTCTTCACAAAGATCTGCATTCCACCCCGGAGACGCAGCACCAGGTGCAGGGTGGATTCCTTCTGGATGTTGTAGTCAGACAAGGTGCGCCCATCTTCCAGCTGCTTGCCAGCAAAAATCAGCCTCTGCTGGTCAGGAGGGATGCCCTCCTTGTCCTGGATCTTGGCCTTCACATTCTCAATGGTGTCACTGGGCTCGACTTCCAGGGTGATGGTCTTGCCAGTCAGGGTCTTCACAAAGATCTGCATCCCACCTCTCAGGCGCAGCACCAAGTGCAGGGTGGATTCCTTCTGGATGTTGTAGTCAGACAAGGTGCGTCCGTCTTCCAGCTGCTTACCAGCAAAAATCAGCCTCTGCTGGTCTGGGGGAATGCCTTCCTTGTCCTGGATCTTGGCCTTCACGTTTTCAATAGTATCACTGGGCTCAACCTCAAGGGTGATGGTTTTGCCGGTGAGGGTCTTCACAAAGATCTGCATGTTGACCTGCAAGACATACAGGTGTTTCAGCTATAGCTACTCAGTCAAGTACAGCCTTAAGTAAACTCTAAACGAAAGGATTAGTGTTGCTACTTCCCAACAGAATTTTTACTTCAGTGATAGGAAACGTGAAATTAAAAAAAAAAATTTCCAATTTGACTAACTAAAGCACGGTATACTGAGTTTTTTCAATAGATTCCTCTCACCAGAAGACCCCCGGACCGCCCTCCTGCCACCCCTCCTTCACGCCCGCAGTGCAGCAATGCGGCAGCGGAGCCCCCCGATCTCTATTACACTCTTCCCACGCAGGGCAGCACTGGGGATCCAGACCCCAACGAGTGCAGCGATGCAGCAGCGGAGCCCCGACCCGCCNTCTTCCCCTAACAACACCAGCTCCCCGGGCAGGAATTATCCCGATTGCCCCCACCCAGCTCTCACCGACACGGCTCAGAGCACTCAGAGTTGCACAACGCTGCGCAACTCTGCCGCCCGCTCCCTCCGTAACCCCCGTCCAAACCGCCCGCCAGCGTCCACCCCGCCTGGCGCTGTCCCGCCCAGCACACCCGGCCCGTCTTCCCCTCCTCGCGTCCCCCAATATCCCCCAGCGCACTCACGTCTGCAGCCCTGAGCGATAAGTTCGTATAATTGACCCAACAGTGCTGAACCTGAGCTCTGCCGAGTGACGCACACCCGCCGCTATTTATAGCTCCTTTGGCCACACAGTCCCCGCCCACCAAAACCAACGTGTCCATCCGCCTCCCAAAGTAGTCCCCAGGAAAAGGTCATTTTTCTGGAAAGCACTGGCCTTTTCCCCGCTCCAATCCCTCTCGTGCACGCAAAGGGGTCCCAGAGTTTCAGTGAGGAGGATCAGACCCTTAAAAATCTGCAAATTTCGGAGGGCGCGGATGGATCTGGAACCGTTTTTCTGAGCGGCGCCGCGACCAGGCGTTAGTGGGAAGACCGGGAAGTCCGGCGGTGATTGGCGGGGCCGGCCGCAGGGCGGGCGCTGATTGGCTGCCCGGGGGGGGGCAGTTAGCGAAGGGCGGGGGCGGCGGGGGCAGGGAAGGCTCTGGAAGTTTCGGCGCTGCTCGGCGCTGATTGGTGCGCGGTGAGGTCACGCTGTTGCTGAGGGGGAGCCGCCTGGCGGGGCAGATTTCGGCTGAGGGAGGGTGGGGGGAGCCGGGGCCGTGAGGGGACGGGGATAGGGATAGGGATTATGATATATGGGGTATGATTATAATGGGGCTAATGATGGCGATAGGAACGATACTGGGGTTTCTTCAGCTCCTGCCTGAACCCCAGCAGTGCTCAGGGAAGAGGCTGGTACGGACTGGGGGAGAAGTGCCCTAAAAACAGGGGTGACCCTTGGTGCCAGTGTTTTATGAGCCACTGGGGCCTCTGACCAAGCCTTTCCCCAGGATGGCTGAGGCTCCATGGAAAAGCCTGGGACGGGCTGTAGGGCTGGCCCTGGCCTGTAAGGCTGAGAGAAAAAGCAGAACTGAGTTAGCAAAGTTGGAAAAACAGCATAATTCAGGAGCATTGGTGGCTCCCGGTGTGTCACACGAGCTGCCCCAGTCACGCGGCCCAGCTCCTGAGCTGCCCGTGGAACTGGTTGGAGCTGGCTGACGAGTTAATTCTCTTGATGTGAGGCTGCGAAACAAGCCCTGTGATGAAATGCTGACATTTGAAATTAAAATGGTTGTTTACTCGCCTCCAGAACAGGAAGCTTTGATCGGTTATGAAGCAGCCACCTTCTGTGAACTGATGTGGAAACGTGCCTCGGGTTAATTAAGCTTCATTATACCTTTCAGACTGGCTCTTAATTCATATCATATTAAAGCTGGAGTGCACCAAATCCAAGATGGTTTTTCTGTGTTGTTTTAGCTGCTTTATCTGCTGTTCCTTCAGTGAAGCCAGATGACCTTGTTAAATCCTTCACTCACAAAGCATCAGCAAGATTCAGTGCAGACCTGCTCTATATTCCCCTAAAACAACATCAAACCCAGACAAAGATACAAAACCACCAAAAAAAAAAAAGAAGCCCCAACAAGAAAATCCTTTTGCTTTCCTTTCTCCTAACATAGTTTCAAGCACCTCCTGACTTACAGTAAAAAGGAAATAAATCATCCTAACAATAATTACTCATAATGCTGGCACAGGAAGAGGGAAAAATGGTATTTGGAAAGTTCAGAAAGCTCCATGGCAATGGCCAACCTTGGAAATATTATTTGGCCACATAAATTTAGGACAAAAGGCAGAGTTGGGCAGTTTCCCATTTGTTTGCTTTGTGCTGCCAGTTCTGCTCAGCGTTTCCAGCACAGATTTTGTTTTTTGTTTGGTGGTGCTAGGGTGGCTGAAGGTTTGCTCCAAGGCTGGCCTGTGCTTGCTGCACATCCCAGGCACTCTTCCCAGAGGAAAGGCCATGAGTAACTAATATTTACAAATGTGAAAGGCCACATCTGTAAAGCTGGAGATTAATTTAAAGCCTGGGCAGTATTTGAGTACATCACATATTTATTAAGGTGCATATTTCTCTTTTTAATGTCCCTGTAGATGGAAAAGGAGGAATTTCTGTAATTTTTTTTCCCCTTTCTGTGTAAACGAGACAACACAGGAGCACTCCATTGGTTTTTTTTTCCTAAATATGGCAAAATCTATGGTGTGGGAACTGCTGGGGCTGTACAAAGCACATGCATTTAAAAAACATTCCACTCTCCGTCTGGTAGCTCCTGGTGAATAAAAACCATGGAGCAGCTGACTCTGAACTGTATATAAATAAATGCAAAGCTGAAAAACCCAGAAATCTGTATCTTGTGACTGCTCTGACTGCACAGGTGGCTCCAGCCTTTGCCAGGGCACGGGGCCTGCAGCTGGGAACACACATTGCTTTTCAAAAGTAGGTCACTGGGCAGTGGTACAGAGCAACCTACTTTCAGCAGAGAAGACTGCTGTTGGGGTCAGGGAAATGTTTCCAAGGAATCTGTACATTCTGGAACACAAGTTGGGTCTGGTTTTTATGTGGGCTAATGTCCTAGCAAGGAGGTATCACTTTTACATGAGCCATGTGGAATGAGACAATCTGTTTATCTTTAGCTACCAGGTTGAGCTTGGGACAGGCCATCACAGGGTGTGTGGCAAGTCCAGTTACTGCTCTTTGTTCAGATAAAAATAGGGCTGCTTGCCACAGCGAAAAAAATAAATGTATATATATATATATATATATATATATTCCTATCTCATAACATTACTCACACTGTCTGACACAGCATAATTATATTTGCCTGTTTATAGCTGTAGAGATAAATATTGTCTCCCCAAGCCTGTGGCAGTGCAATAAGGCCCGGGCTTGGCTGAAGTTCCACCCACGAGATAAACAAACCAGTGGCATGTCACTGCTTGTCCCCGTGCTGCCAGCCTGGAGGGTTACACAAACACTGAGTCAGAATTCAAAGTACTGTGAGATTGACTGTGATATTATGGGATTACCAAAAAAAGACAACTCCCTCGCTTTTGTTTTTATAGCCTTATGCTAAAAATACCTTCACTAAACAAAGTTTTTAAGAAGCCACCAACTTCAGGAGCTGAAAGAAGAAAAACAAATCTCAAGAAATACAAATACATTGGTAGTAAAAAGAGGAAAATTGGTGATACTCCTCTGTCTCCCTGTTTGTCTAAAGTGTATTTTAACTTTGTAGGACACATGGGATTCAACTTTGAAATCTGTGCTGCCACGATAAACCGGCTTGGGCAGAGCTCCCTGGGGAGGTCTGGGTGACCCAGAGGAACGTGTGACAGCTCTGCTGGAAGGAGACAGCCACAGGGCATTTCATAAAGGCCTGAAATCACAGGTTTGTGCCTGCGTGCTGTGCCAGAGAAAGCAGCAGCTAATAACTAGGTCTGTTCTAAAGCTCCTTGTCTGCATCTCCACTCTGCCTCCTGCCCGGGAATGGTTTGGATCCCATCCAAGCTGCAGTGCAGGGAGGGAGCTCTTTGTTCACCTCCTCTCTGCTGCCTCGCAGCACATCCAGCTTGTGCTTTCTGGGGCGAGCTTTTTCAGCAAAACAGCAAAGGAGTCCCTTGGAAAACAGCCAGTAAGAAGAAGATATGGCAGAAGAAACAGCCAGAAGAAATGAGTCCTAAAACGCTGTTAATAATTGTTAATATATTCAACAGAACCTCTGTAACAGTGAACAAAAACAAACACCGTCAAGGCCGTTCTGAACAGCCCGGGGGTGTCACCTCCCTGCAGTTTGTTTTCAGATCCAGGGTCCTCTGATGGTGAGGAAAACGTCCGGAATGCTTCCCCCTCCACCACAGGGAGACAAATCCAAGCACGGACATTTTCCCCACTGAACAAACCACGTACTGTTAACCACCTCAGTTTTTAAAGTGTGCTTTTAGCTGTGCACAACTCTAGTTCCCTCTTTATTAGATCTAAAAACCATCCACAGTTCCTAATTCTCTTTCACCCACAAACATGTAGCTGCTTTCAGTGCTGCTTTGGGGATTAAAATGCTCTTACAGGCAGAATTTCAATGTTGGCTGCGAGCCAGGGCTGCAGAGCTGAGTCATTGTTATACAAGCAGAGCTGAGGTGGCACAGAAAAGCCCCTTTGTACTTTAACACCGAACACGTCAGCTGCTCTTGGCCTTTGAGTATCACAAGACACCTACACAGAACCAACTGTAATTTACTGGACTTTTCCTCTTGTCCATCCCATCATCTGTCTGGATAAGTCTTCCTTTTCCATTTTGCCTCTCAAGCTTAACAAGAAATGCATTTTTCATGAGGCTGTTGGCCTCTTCTAATGCCTGGCAAACACTGCATCAGCTTTGGAAGCAGTGAAATGAGAACTGTTAGCTCTCTGGGCTGGGAAGGTGCTGCCCAGGTACACTGACAATACAACATTTGACCACTGAAATTTAGGGCTTTCAAATATCTGTGACATTTATCATCACCAGAGTCCCACCCTAAAGCTCTGGAATTGATTGTTTATGTGAGACTCAGTTTTGTGCTCTGAGTCCTTTGTGATAAAATATGAAACGAATGAAAAAAAGAGAACCTATTTCTTTACTATGGCATTTTGCGCTTCCATTTTTGTCCTCCACTTCTTTATCCTGAAACATCACAGGGGAACAGAATTTAGCTTCTCAAAACAGCTTCTGCATTTAAAACAAACTGAACTAACTGCGGAAAGGCATGGAGAGTGACAGATTTGCAGGTGTTACATGGACAAACTCACTCCAGTTTCCTCCTGGAACTGCTTTTTGAGCGTGTACAAAGTGCTGGTGGCTCCTGTCTGACAGAGAGGGTCATTTGTAGGAAACGATCGCTAACGAGCTCCTAAAATGAGCTCCTAAAATGAGCTCCTAAAATACACTCAGGCTCTCAGTGTGTTGAGTTCAGTGTTTTTGGGACAATGTGGGCTGAAACCTGTGAGTGGTGCTGGCCATGCCCGAGGGGAGATGAATCCCTGCTGCAGCCAGCACAGGCTCAGCTTCAGCGCCTTTCCAGTTTCGCCTCAGTGACTTTTTCCTCCCAAAATACGAGGTGGCTGACATGTAATCCGGTTTGACTAAAGGTCTGGGAGCGGCTCAGATCAGGGTTTCCAGATGAATTTGTCACGCAGGGTGTATTCTCGTGCTTCTATTAGAATGAGTAATCGGAGCAGAGGTTCGCATAGGGGGTAACAGGAAACTGTAACTCGGTGCCCTTTCCTGTCATCGAAGAGGTGCTGAGCCACAGGATTTTTATGCAAATCCTGGCATGTGCCATCTCAGGAGGCACCCTGAACATATGTTTTTAAAGTTCTTTTCCAGACCAGAGTGCTGATGGATGTTTACTCATCACTGCCCTCTTGCTTTGCCATGTTCCAGGCTGCCACAGGACCCTTTGGTGCCTCTTTGCCTCTCAAGGCTCAGCTCACTTGTTTACGTCTTTCCCCTTCTTGGAAAGAGCAAGACATTAAGTCCTGACGACTACAAATTCTTGATTATAAGTCAGACAAGTCTCCAGTCCTGCAACACTGGGCACAAAGATTCATCCTTGGAGTGACTATTTTTTTCCCCAACGGAGTGTGACTTGGACACCTCCAAGTTTTGTACTTTTACCTGCATTGACAGTTTTACTTGAGAAACAGCATTGTATCTCAGTGTTCAAAAATAACCTTTTGTAAGGTATTTAGCACTAAAGGGGTGATTTCACATTTTCCTATTTTTTTTTTTTGTTGTTTATTTGGTTGATTGCTTTGGGTTTGAGGGGGTTTTTTTGGTTGTTTGGTTTTTGGTTTGGTGGGGTTTTATTGCTTTTTAAGGTATGTGCTCTCCTATTCTCAAGACTTTGGTAACAGAATTAGTGAAAAGCTAAGTGGGAATCCTGTTAGAAGTCATTTCTCTGCAAGGCTGCCACAGTGAATTCAAACCTCAGGGAGGCCTAAACACACTTCCAAAGGCACATCCTGTGCTGTCACAGCAATGCTGTGTCTAAATGAGGGCTGTTCATAGCAGAGAGGTGAAACACCACAATTCCAGCAGCACCTCGGCTCTGCTGAGCACCTCCCCATCCGTGAATACGTGAGGCATCCTGTTCAGAATGAGAGGGAAAACCTCGGGATCATTCCTGTGGATAACTGGCATGCCTGGCCTCAGCCCTGGAATCATAAAATCATAGAACGCTTAAGGCTGGAAAAAACGTTCAAGATCATCAAGTGCAACTGCAGACCCAGCACTGCCAAGTCCACCACTGAACCCTGTCCCCAGGTGCCACATCCAGTAGGTTCTTGAACACTTCCAGGGTTGGTGACTCCAGCAGTTCCTCGGGCAGCCTGTCCCAATGCTGTAGGGTGACCAGCAGGACCAGGGCAGTGACTGTCCCTGTGCTGGGCACTGCTGAGGCCACACCTCGGATCCTGGGGTCAGTTTTGGGCCCAGCACGAGAAGAGGGACATTGAGGGGCTGGAGCAGGTCCAGAGAGGGGAATGGAGCTGGGGAAGAGGCTGGAGCACCAGGAGCAGCTGAGGGAGCTGGGAAAGGGGCTCAGCTTGGAGAAAAAGGGAGCCTGGAAAAGGGGGCCCTTCTCCCTCTCTGCAACTCCCTGACAGGAGGTTGTGGTGAGCTGGGATCGGTCCCTTCCCCAGGTAACAAGGAAGGATGAGAGGAAACGGCCTCAAGCTGCACCAGGGGAGGCTTAGGTTGGGTATTATGAAAAGATTTCTTCACTGCCTGTTTCCCTACGTTGTCCTCCAGCCCCTCCCGGTCCCG
Source organism: Picathartes gymnocephalus (assembly GCA_013390045.1). Lineage (NCBI taxonomy): Eukaryota > Metazoa > Chordata > Aves > Passeriformes > Picathartidae > Picathartes > Picathartes gymnocephalus. The sequence goes on from WEKY01034336.1 coordinate 185,365, forward strand.
CTGTGTCCCCTCCCTTGTCCTCCCCGGTGCCGCCGTGTCCCCTCAGCCCCTCCCGTGTGCCCCCCCGATCCCACTGTGTCCCAGTGCCTCCTGTGTCCTCCTCGGTCCCGGAGTGTCCCAGCCCCTCCCGGTGCGCCCCGGTCCCGGAATGTCCCAGCCTCTCCCGTGTCCCAGCCTCTCCCGTGTCCCGGCTCTTCCCGTGTCCCCGCCCCGCTCCCGCC